>JAZGTN010000082.1:1200000-1543724 GCA_037783415.1 Leptasterias polaris | reverse complement strand
TTTACAGCTATCCAAGCCACGGAAAGAGCTCAACCCGTATAATTATCAAAAATTTAATTCCATAACGGCAATTTTTTTTTCTATGGATACATGAAGCTACCCGTGCGAATAATGTGTTTTAAGTGGTCCTGTAAACACTTCGGAGTACTAAAAGGCGATGAGGAACCTTGAGTATTAATAATATACTCCACACGCGTGCTGCTTCGCTCTGACGAGAGTGAAATACGATAGGTGCGGCAGATAGGTGATGAGTGACTGTGCCTTCATTGATACAAGCACACACAGTCAGAGTGTGTCGTATGTGCCTGTATCGCCATCGCAGAATTGGCCTTGAAAACTTATAAGACAAGCAATGACAGCCATTTTTAAAATTGTGGAAATTGCTTGTTATAGCTTTATAAATAAGGATGTTTTCGAATGGCAGGTACGGCTACGGCTAGCTTTCCGCATCATCATGCGTTAAAGTATACTACGACGATAGCAATTGCTGCTCGATATGGGGCAGAGGGAGGCCCCCCCTCTATTGTGTCTTCATTGTGTTCTGGGAATCTCAGGAATTCTTTTGAGAATTTTAGGGGGGGTGCTTCTGTATACAAGAGGGAAGAGTGTGTTAGGGTTAGGGTTAGTTTGGGGGGGCCTCCCTCTGCCCCATATCGGGCATGGTATAGACGATAGGGTCCTCCGTTGAGTGAAGGTCCCCATTTTGAAAGTATGTACAAATTCAATGGGAGCTATTACCCCCTCAAAACAAAAGGTTAACAGTGTACAACCAAAACAGGTGTAATTTGAGGAGGACAAACTGCTGGTTGCTTACATGCAGTTACACACACACTTGTGTGTAGGTGGGCATGTCTACGAATTCAAACCGAGGCTTTAACCAAATGCATCCGGAAAAATCGCGTACCGCCGTGGAGGGCCCTCGCCTGCGTGGCTAAAAAGATCAAAATAAGTTCGAACACCGTTCTCTTTCATGTTTGGAGAAAACCGCGCTTAAAGTTAAACTATTTTTATTATTTTTTTAAATATCGAAAACTGTTTGCCATTTAAACTTTGACATTATTTTTACCAAGCATGAAAGTGGAAATTTCAAATCATGCAAATATGTTGTTATTTGTATCATAGTAAGTTGAATTAATGGGTAATTAACTGTTTTATACACGTCTCTCTTCGAGGTGTATGTATGCAGCGCGTCATGTACACACCAATGCGTAAACAACAATGTATGTTCGTGAAAACCCAAATTTAGTGTGAAAAAAATAGCAAAGCGAATTGTGGCTGTACGTTAGGAAATTGTCCTTGGCCTAAAAAAAAGTGTAAATGCAAAACTGTAACATTGTATCACGTGCAACTTGGGGAAAATTTTGATATCAATGTTAAAATACAAGTGTAGAAAGGGAAAATTTTGATATCAATGTTAAAATACAACAAGTGTAGAAACACCGATTTGCCAAAGCATTTGATATTTTGAAGAATTGCCTCTTTGTGAAAACGGAGAACAAGTGGGTGTCCTCTGTTTACAAACATGTGAGTGTGGGGATCTATAAAGAAGTTGTGTTTGCACTTAGTGTGTAGTAACTACATTTTGTGACCTAAAGCTTATTAAGTTAAGACTGGTGGGGTAGCTTATTGTAATCGATTCAAAATGTATATGTCAAAACCGTCCTGAACATCAACGTTCATGTTTAAAGCATTCGGATCATTCGCGTTAAAATTCATGCAGTAGTGGTGGTCAAAGACAACCGATCCGACTACCCACCGCTGTTAATAAGCAAGGCTTGAGGGGGGGAGATGCCATACTATAAGCGTGCCCGAAATATATTATCATCTTACATAATATCACCCGCCACGCTTGTTAGCGAGGCCGCCATCATGGCCGGTTACACACCTATGTTCCGACACCCCTATGTTCCGACACCCCTATGTTCCGACAACTCAGCCTATATTCCGACATCCCTATGTTCCGACACCCCTATATTCCGACACCCCTAAATTCCGACACCCCTATGTTCCGACAACTGAACCTATGTTCCGACACCCCTATGTTCCGACATCCCTATGTTCCGACATCCCTATATTCCGACACCCCTATGTTCCGACACCCCTATGTTCCGACACCCCTATGTTCCGACACGTTATTTTCGCACATTATTACTCTGATAAGCAATAATAAGAATACAATTTATATTCCCGGCCAATTTCAGCCAAACTTCATTCAACAACACGCATTCAATTCACGCATATCCCCCTAATCCACTAAAACTCAGTGGTTTCTTTTTAGCCCTGGTATTACTAGTGCGTACATGATTTCGTTCTTCTCATTCAGTCATTTTACTTTATGACCATTCACTCTCTTTTAAATATTGTAACGAGCACGTTGGCGCGGTCTAAGGTCTTTTCCTGGACTGATTTATTTTAACGTACAAGTTGACAGACAACATACAGACAACGGAATAGTAAAACGGACACAAACACAATGATTGATTTCCTCTGTTCTCTTCTTTGGATGATTGGCTTTATTTTATTGGAATCACTTCTCATCGACTTAAATTTTCTATACTGTAGGTGTACAAGGTAACACGGACGGACGACCTTCTTAATTACGGACAGCTAAATACAGACTGCTCTAAACGCTAGCTTTTTCGCGCCATGCGAGCGAGCGCACGCACCAAGCACGAAGCTATCACGGGTGCTGGATCGCTACAATTATTGTTTAAACTACTGCATAAAGTTAGCCCACATGCGAGTTCAATATTCAAAACAAATGTGACTATCTAAGTTTCATTTTGAATGAAATGTTTCCAACGAAAAAATATTACAAATATAGGCCTATATGTATAAAAATGCGCCAAAAAATGCCCCCCCCAAAAAAAAAAAATTTTTATATAAGAATTAATAATGATAAATAAATAAGTCCTGCACCCCCCCCCCCCCCCCCCCCCCCCCCCCCCAATTAATCAGCCCTCTTCTTTTTTAACCAAAGTTGCTATAGAAGAATAATACTTTTCATATAAATTAAACTTTTCTGAGAACGGCATAAGATATAGGCTAGGCTACCGGTATACGATAATGGATTAAATTGCGGTCAGGTGTATTTTCTTTAAGTTGCACCGTTTTTGGGAAAAATGGCTACCAAAAAATGTTGGTGCAGGTTGTCGGAACATAGGGGTGTCGGAACATAGGGGTGGTTGGGTTGTCGGAACATAGGGGTGTCGGAACATAGGGGTGTCGGAACATAGGGGTGTCGGAATATAGGGGTGTCGGAACATAGGGGTGTCGGAACATAGGGGTGTCGGAATATAGGTTGAGTTGTCGGAACATAGGGGTGTCGGAACATAGGGATGTCGGAATATAGGGGTGTCGGAACATAGGGGTGTCGGAACATAGGGGTGTCGGAATATAGGTTGAGTTGTCGGAACATAGGGGTGTCGGAACATAGGGATGTCGGAACATAGGGGTGTCGGAACATAGGGATGTCGGAATATAGAGCAGTCACCTCATGGCCGCCTCATGAAATAATGACTTCTTCTGCAAAGTTCTGGTTGCGGAAGTTTTCGCCCCAAAATGTCTCCGAATCATCAATGGATGAATCACATTGAACACATCCACTTTGTATTCAGGTGCTTAGGTAGAGATTCTGCCGATCAATGATTATTGGTAAGTTAGCCTAATGGTGTGACTGATTCTCTACCGCGCGACGCTGGTGTGGCAGGAGATTCTGTCCCCCCATATGGAGAACTGTGTACAAACTGCTTTTGATAGCACCCTCTTTTGAATCATCCTCCTCAATCCCACGTTAATTTCCCATATGGGGGACAGAGAATATATTTCGGGCACGCTTATAGTATGGCATCTCTCCCCTCAAGCCTTGCTTATTAGCAGCGGTGGGTAGTCGGATCGGGTGGTCAAAGAATATATCGTTTGATGTTTTACTTTCACATAGTGAAGTGAGCATTGGAACTGTCCACTGTCAGCTCGTAAATTGAATTAAAATAGCCCTAATTTGCTGTGAGTGTGTTTTTGTTCAAGTTTGGAGAATAGTATTGTTCTTATTCATTTTTTCAACCCACAAAATTAAATTAGGTTAAACGTCATAAAAGCTGCAAACTGCATATTAAATATAAAATTAAAAAGGTCTAAAAGGTGACTATCCTATAGATAGGTTGCAATATGACGTCAATCGGCCATCTTTACGGGCAATTTGGAACACACAGTCATGCGTTACGCGTGAGAACGGCGTGCAGCACGCGCACATTTCACAAAACTCATTGCGTGATTGGTTAGTGAACGACGCGGCCGCGTTAATAATTTGAGCGATTGACGCGCCTGCAAGCCAAAATGCGATTTGCCCGTAAAGATCGCGTCTACTGGGAACTATCTATACCCAATTAAGTGCATGTTGGAACTAAATCCCGTAGCGTGCCGAACATGTATTTGTAGGCATCTTGCGATGATGACAAACAATGGAAACTTGCACATTATTGTGTACGCGCTATGCATGGCTCTCAACCAATGGACCACACGTTGCCAACGTTTGCGCACGTTTTCCACAAATTTTGAGTGGAACGAGTTGTGCGCCAACAACGTTGGCGAACGTTATTAACCATATAGGAGAACGTATTTCTGAGGTGTTGATGGGTGGTTTTTAAAATAGCGAACAGTAAAAGGTACGCAAACGATATTATTTTTTTGTTACGAAAATAATTAAATAATTGAATGGAATTATGTCGCACTTACGAAAACATCTACGGTGCTATACGGAAGACAACAATGTAGTAATGTCAGCCAGGCAGACCCCCCGCAATGCTATAGAAATATGACGTCAGTGAAAATAAAACTCGACAAACTCAAGGGGTCCGCGAAGAACCCCATGAGCCAAGAAAGATATCGAAACAAAGTTCAGTACAATAGTCGTATTCCTCCTGAGTGACATAATATTTGCAAATATCATGTAATGCCCTTATGCTAGCTTAATCTAATTCTCTCCAATCCCAAAGGTGGTTGTGAATTTACAAGAACCCGCCAAAAGGGGTGTCTTTTTCTTCATTTATGCGACACTTCGGGCGCCTCGATGCATCACACCGAGATATGAAGACCTGGATATTCTGTGACCAATTTAATTAAAGGACCACTGCAAAGCCGGCTTTCACCGCCTTCACCTTTTGCTCTTTGGGAACCACGAAGTGAAAATGCCTCGTTCAAAAACAAAATACCAGGAGATCCTTGATTCAGTGCTAGGCACCGTGCGAGAGTTTCAATGCCTCGTAGTAATAAAAACAAGAGCTCAAAATTAACTTATTTTTGTCTTGGTTCTCCACGCCGAAATATACTTGATCCAACAAACCTCAGTTTAATGCTAGTCCCTTGACTTTTCCCGAAGGTTAAGCTGATGATGGTGGTGCTCTCTTCCCGTTTTCCTACCCCTTATTTTGGTACCTGGATTATAATTCAGGTACCAAAATACATGTTTATGTGTGTTGTGTTGTCATTTTAGCCTTCGAGAAAGACTCTGCTATAGGGTCGAAACGTCAGACCACTATAACTAATGTTTGCATGTATACCACAGGTCCTTTTGGTTGGTAAGCAGTTTGCAAGAGCTAATTCTATGTTCTGGATTATAATTCTTCAGAGCTGAATTATACTGGTTCCAACAAAGCTTGTTTGATGCTTGTTGGGTTCCCTTGAATTATCTTCTTGGTAGTTTTCGAATACCCCGACGGAAAGATGTTACTTTCTTTCCATTGTCCTTCCTCTTATCTCAGGGCGCCCAGCTTACAATTCAACGGAGACGTACACTCTACAAACTACCGGGTCCCTTTTCTGTGTCAGTATGATCCAGAATGCATGTCAAATGGGTCAAAAGGGCGCAGAGTTAAAATCCCATTTGTTAAACCACTCTCGTGGTCAGCCTGACCCGGGATGGGTCACAGTAGGCCTACAAGTGACCTGGAATTCAGGTCAATAGACCTTATGCATTGACGTCACCAAGCCGCCATCTTAGAGGTAAACTGATGATGAAACAATGGAAACGCGCTGAATTTGTACGCGCGGCGCACAGGACTGGCCAATGAACATCTTCCTTTTGACCTCTAGGCGAGGGCGCCCTACTCAAATGACGTCATATGCATAAGGTCTATTCTGAACCGGGAGTTTTTAGAGTGGAATATCAACATGTGAGCAAGGAACCCGTCAAACAAGTTTATGCTAATTTACTTCCTTGCTGTTCTTACATCAAAATCCATTGCCATCTGTTTTCGTTTCTCTCTTTACCCTCGTTCTTTTTGTTTTTTCCCGCTTTTAATTTCAACTACTTTTTTCCCCTTTCTTTTGCATCTCGTCTGACACGGCACTCTAGATTTATATAGCGGAGAACAACACCATTCCCGTTTATAAGGAAATACGATCGGTGCAGGTTTATTCACACACCGCGATGGAGGCTTATTTTCCTCCATCAACAGTGGAAATGAAAAAAAAAAAAGGTAATGGAATTAGATCTTCGATTGGCAATGCGAAACTTGCAAAGGATTCAAAACCATCAGCAACGGGAGAGTAATCATCTCAAACGTCCCGCTGGTTATGGGTAACTTTAGACGTGCGCTCAAAGACCATTGTGAATGGGTAAAGATAACGTTGTTCATGTAGGCATCTCATTCTGAAATAGTTCAGATGGATCTCTAACATCATTACCCTCTCTATCTGTCTTTTTCAAAAACTAAGGTAGAAAATAATACAAAATAGCCGTGTTAGTCTGATAGATAAAACAAGGAAGGTAGAGGTATAGCACTAAAGACAAACTTTTTTTTTTTTTATGCATTACGCTTTCGTAGCAACTACTACTTCATCAGATGCAAGTAGTTGTTGCTACGCAATAATAATAATAATAATAATAACCAGTTATTATATAGCGCATTTCACAATAACGTATCAATGCGCTTTACATTAGTGCCCTGGTCATTGGGCCAATAACATTCCTTTAATCTTTCTCAGCTCCCTGGGGAGTATACAGCCCGGGCTACCGTGATGGCGCTCCGTAAGCTTTAATAATAATATGCAGGGTATTTTTTATGTAATTAGTTAGTCTTTCCTTGCTACCACTGCCTTCCTTGTTTCATTAAATAATGTGTAACTGTCTCACATTTTGTTTTACGTCCATTTTTGGTTGTGTGTTTACTTGTACATAGGTTAGGGAGCAAAAGCGCCTTGCTTAACCTTATACCGAAATGTTGCCATCAATTTGCTGCTTATTATTGAATTATTGTGTACGTCGTACTTATCAAATCCTAATCTAATGTATTACTTGTTTAATTTCTACATAATGTGTGTTTTGTTGTAAGGAATGACAGCATTGAAATAAATGTTACTGAATGAAAGGATCAAAACAACAACGAAGCACAAAAAATTGAGAAATGTTTTGCTACTTTACGTTAATTTGTTTTCCCCACAATTGTTGTAACTTTTCTGTTTTAGTACCTGAAAGTGTTTTAACGTGTGAAAGGCGTGTGAAAGGACATGCATACGATTGGAACATCTAACCTTACATTTTACTTTTTAGTTCTCTTCGGTACCGCCACCGCTTCCAAACATATATTCCTAAGTTTCAAATCTATTTGTGATAACAAGGAGTTGCAAACTGCAAACGAAGTACGTCAAATCTTCGCGACTTCCAAGATTTTTGGAGGATCACAGTTTTTAAAGTTTAGTAAACCCAGTAAAAAGGGGCAACGTTTCCTTATAAAAGCAATTACAGGTAACCAAAACAAAGGGAAAAGACACAATCACTAATTCGAGAGCAATTACGCTTAATCAGGGTTATTTAGCCTTGGTATGGTTCCATAAACTATGTGCTTTTAATTATTGTGTTCAAAATGTATCACAGCATCTACTGAATTCAAAGGAAGGTACACATTCTCAAAAAACAATGATTTCGTGCGATTCCATTCTTATTATTATTCCATATTATGAGTCCCGGTCGTGACGCTTGTGTCCTTGAGCAAGACACTTCGCTATAATTGCTTCTCTTCACCCAGGAGTATAAATGGGTACCTGCGAGGGTAGAGGTTGGTATTGTGTTTGAAAAAGCCTTCTGAGCGCCACCACGGCAGCTCGGGCTGTATACTCCCCAGGGAGCTGAGAAAGATTAAAGGAATGTTATTGGCCCAATGACCAGGGCACTAATGTAAAGCGCATTGAGACGTTATTGTGAAATGCGCTACATAAGAACTGGTTATTATTATTATTATTATTATTATTTTTAACCACACACAGAACATTGTAGTTTGATTTGTGTCATACTTTATTTTGAATGCATTCTGCCGCGGTGCTCCAAAATGTAATATTGGAGTAGTATGGATAATAATGTGGAGCTTTGCAGTGTCGTTTCCAAATATTCGTTTCCCCGCCCGTTTTTCCAAACGGCCAAGGTTGGTGTTATTAGGAGTCAGCCGTGTTGTTTACTTGTTTATTATTATATAAAAAAAAAAATCAAATGATTTCTTTGGTATTGTTTGTATGTATTTGTTTATTAATTATTGTTTTATTATTTTCAATGTCTGGGTGTGAATATGATGATTTTGTAGTGATTGCAATATTTTTTCAAAATGTCAAATCGGTGGCGTATGTAAAACTGATGTTGAATGCATTTTGTTTGTGCATTGTTGCAGAATAATATTATTCACTCTGGTGAAACATGGAATACATTTTACCAGGTGAAGCTTGATTAAACCTACATGTAGTAATTTTATTGTTTGACAATGCACTCAATTGCATCTGTTTGATGTAGTACCTCTCTGCATATCAATGTTGACAACACATAGAAACGTGTATAGTTTACCCGAGGTGTGTTTGAAAACAAACCGTTTGTCACCGTGTGCTGGCTTCGATGTGGGGCATACATTGGCTGTACATCTCTCGTGTATCGGTAGCACGTAATCACGTAGCACATACACTGCTGCTGTGGTGAAGATTAGGTTAAATGTGACCTAGTCAATAAATCGAAAGGAGAGGATGCTCAGACTAACGTTACAAGACAAAGTCTGACATAAGGCTACACACTAGGATCAAGGACACCTAGGAAAAAATCATGGACTTGAATTTGAGATGAGTAGGACTCTTGTTTATCTGTCCATTGTTGATTGGTGATGTTTAGTACCATGTAATTACGCAGTGCCCCTGTTATTGTGTTTATAGCCTGTTGTAAATTGCATTCGCCACCCCTACAGAAGACCATCGATATGTTTCATGATAGCAAGATCCCTCCCTGTCCTAAAACTCTTTAAACTTTAGATGGTAAGTTCAGTATGGACTAGCGTTAACAAAGCTGTTCCACTTCTTGGTTTAGTAAGGGCAACGAACGAATCAAACTTGAACATTTTGATCTGTAGGAAAATATAGAAAGCATTGCACTTAATAGTGTTTGCAAAGACCATCTAAAAATTTATAATTTTAGGACTTATAAAGTGTGATCGTTTTTAATCTCTAACACTCATTCCGCATTTTTGGACGACGACGCTAAGACAGAAGGAAACCTCTGCTAAACAATATCTGCCGCATATTAAAGGTATTATACAGGATTGGCAGAGCTGACAAAATAATCACAGACAGTGTTCATGTTTTGTGTAATCAACCACATACATGAAATAACAAACCTGTGAAAATTTGAGCTCAATTGGTCATCGAGGTCACGAGAAAATAGTGAAAAGAGACCTTATGTGTTTTCTGTTTTTCAAACATCGAGTTTATTATCGCGCGCGATAAAAACTATTGTTTTACTCATTTCTCAGAAACGATAGCATTTTAGGCAGAAATATTTTAAGGAACCCTTTCTACCATTACTTACTTTAAATCATGTAAATTATGTGTGAATCTGTGAACATTTGTGTTTTTCGATCTTACCAATAGTGTACAGGGCCTTTAAACCATGGCTGAAGTATTCATACCTAATGTAGACTGTGACGGTGTGTTGACGGGAACACCTAGCTCCCCGACGTCTGTGTTCAGGCCGTTTGACTGTGTGAAAAAAACTTACACACGAGCAAGTCAAAGCAGGATGGCGTGAAGCTTTCAGCGCAAAGGAGGGAAGGTCTTACTTCTACAACATCATTACCAGAGAGAGTGTGTGGATCATTCCTACAATCACCAAGCCTGTCCAGCGTGAGCAGAGAAGAATGGTCGATTCAAATCCGGCTGATATCCTTGCTGCAGCTGTGGACGAGTTGGTTGCCTCTCCGATCGAGAGCGATGGCATCACGAAGGACTCCCCATCAATCAAAATGGTGATCAAAATAATCCTGACCAAAATCATCGCCGACGAGATACTCCGTTTCACGTACTACGAGCAAACCCAGCGTGGATGTGAAAGATGCGAGGAGAACTGGGCGAGCCAAGTTGAACATGAATTTTTATTTTTTGAAGTGCCTCCGGAATGCCGACTCTATGACTATGTAGATGAACATTACGAAAAAGCGAAGGAGTCTGTTCAAGTAGATACTGTTTTAGACATTCTTTGTGTTGTGATCTCTTTTCTAAGAATAACTGCATCGAGTGAGGAGGATCCAAACTCAATGATTCATTCCTTAACGGATGGAAAGAGGATCCAGAGGACGTTGCTCGTCTTTTTCATTCAACGGTTTTTGATGACTTGTCCAAACTGATTGACTCCACGATCAAACAACTGAGTGAATACAATCGTAGTTTGTGTTAAAAGTAATATTACGTAACTGTTCCTCCTTTATTATTTAATTTATACTTACGTGCATGGTTTTAAATAAAGGTAGAGAAGTAAAATTATGTATTGATTTGTTATCCAATCATTCTGTGAGAACTTTTGACCGTTGATCTGTGGGGGTTCAACCATCATATCGATCGGTGGTCAGCAGTCAGCGGCCTTTTTATGTACAGGATTTCGCCTAATAGTTTAGACTTACACGTGCAATGGGCAGTTTCGGGCTTGTGTTGTGGTCCATTTTGTTGTTATTGTTTGTTTACATAAACACACGTGAACGAAACATCCAATAACCATAGTGTAAATTATGGTTTTAACTTATGTTTTCTCAGTGTATCCACATATTCATTAAATGAATTCCTAAACTTCAGTAGCATGTCGAGCTAAAATAAATCATAAACTACTAATTATAAATTTAAACAAAATGATAAAATAAACACATTACAAAAACAAAACAAAACCGTTATAACACACATGTATAACAAGTTATTTTAAGATGTTCTCCAATTAATCAGCACTTTTTATTAAAGATTTTTTAGCTTGTTGCGTGCCTTTGTTCTAGGATTACCCCACCTCATTTTAATCCCCTATTTCCCTTTGTCTTATTGCTTCACATTGTTCTATTCTATTGAAATGTCGGCTAAAGGCCCAATTAACTCCTGCCGTCCTCGCTGTCTGTTAAACACCCAGATCCCTTTTGTTAAAGTCCTCGGTTTCAACGGGTAGACACGCTCAAAAACATGAGCTAGAATAGCAAGAAGGGGAAGATAATGGAAATTGCACGAGGGGGGTTTCATCCAACTAATGGACGAACACACATGTTGATGACGATCATGACGAAGTCAATGACAATGTAGATTCATTGTTTAGGTATAGACACGGTAAACAGTGCAACATTTAAAGGAAAAATAATAACATTATAATAATTAAAAATCATCTGAGAATAGCAATATTATTCATTTAGGGTAATAATGGGAGAATATACCGTCGTCGCTTCAGCATAATTTGGACCCCCCCCCCCCCCCAATCATTACATTTGTTTTTACTTTCTGTTTATACTTTACAACGTTTTTTTTTGTTTTTGGTTTTTTTTTTTCAAAATTATAGGAATTCTACAGCAGTGGGCAGGCTGTCTTGTCCATTTTACAGGCCTGGTCAATTGCCTGTACTTTGCAGATCTAACTCCGCAAAATGAAGGTTTATAGTGTGGATTTATAGTTAGAGTCTCTCTCATAGGCTAATGCCAAATGTTATGTGCCGTAAAATTAAACCTTAGTTACCTTTTTAACTGCAATATTTCAAGGATGCCTTATAAGTGAATTTAACCACTGTAGTTTGCAAGCCCGAGGAAACATGTAAACAAGGGTGATTGCTGTAAACCAGAAACACTGGGAACCCTTTCAGCCCCAAGTTCTTTTGACATAAACAACTGCTGGAGCCCAAGTTCTTTGACCACTCAAGCGTGAAGCACACTTCCTCACACAACAGGAACCTGGTGTTCAAAGTTTGATTTTACAAACTCTGTTATTACCTTGAAGATTTTATTTAAGAGCATAATGAGTAATACAAATTGTCTTACTTATTGAATTTTCTTTCATATTATTCAGAAATCATTGAAATCAGCCAACAAATGTCCAAGTTCTTGGTCTTTGTTTCCTCAGTGTGTTCTGAAAACCCAAACACTTTTTTGCACACAACCTTATGGCGCTCCGTAGGTGTTTGGCATTTCGGATCTTTCTACTCTAATTTGAAGCGATTGCAAAATAACAACCCTGTTTTATTTCACCGTCATTGGAAAGATCCGATCTTTCTCTTTCCAATGATGGTAAGCTTGGGTATGGAGGGTGAACATGGACAAAACTACAGATTTTTAACAAATGGCCTTTGTGCCCAGGCTTGAGTGCTTTGTTGTGTGTTATCATGGTCGCCCTTAGGGCTGAAGCAGGGTATAGTGCACAGTCGACTATAGTCGCCCTTGGGGCTGAAAGGGTTAACTATAACCCCTACTCTTCCCTGATAAGTGTTCAGGGCTGTTCAGGGCTGTTTTACATGCACCATCAATCCTAGTTCACTGGACCTACGGCCTAATGCTCAACCAGAAGGATAAAAGCAATTATGGAAAAGTACTCGAAGTCACACTCTGCTGCTGATCAGAAACACCAGAGCTTGAGTCCGGTGCTCTTTTTCTGCCAATACCGCACCACAACACGCTACAACACCCCCAGGTCACTATTAAATAACTTACCGCCCGTATTTCACAGCTTTGTCTGCATTAAATTTTAAATGATACTGGTCATTTTTATAATTGTATCTCTCATATCTTTTTTGCAAATTTTTTTGTACCGTAAAATAAATTCATTTGTTTCTCCTTCATGATTAATTTCATTGCTTATATGTTTAAGTGTTTTTTTTTTCTTTTTCAAAAGGCTTTTGAAATTGTTTAAACTTCACTTTATAACTCATCACATAGTTGTGGAAAAATAGAGTATATACATTGAAGGGGCTGTATTGTCGTGGTCAGAGCAGGGTCCAATTTCATAGAGCTGCTTAAGCACAAAAAGCAGCTAAGCACAACAATATTGTGCTTACCAGAATAAGGTTACCAACCAAAATACCATGTCACATGTACAATTTGTGACTGGTATCCTATGGGGCGCCGTTTGTCAATTAATTGTTTAGCGTATTTTTGACGTGTTTTTACCATGGTTTGTAATAATTAGATGTAAACCATAGAAAGTGCTGTCAATTTATTTTGTGGTTTACATACCATAAATTTACAATCAAAGCTTATAAATTATGGTTTATAAACCATGAAAATTGAATCATCATAAAACGGTTTATAAACCATGGTTTATAAACCATGAAAATTTAAGCACCTTCAAAACATGGTTTATGAACCATAAAAATTTAAGCATCAAAACATGGTTTACAAATCATGGTTTATAAACCATGAAAATTTAAGCATCTTCAAAACATGGTTTATAAACCATAAAAATGTAAACATGGTTTACAAATCATGATTCATGGTTTATAAACCATGAAAATTTAGGCATCCTCAAAACATGGTTTATAAATCATGGTTTGTTTATAAACCATGAAAAGTGCGGAAGCATCATAAAACATGGTTTATAAACCATGAAAATCGTGTGTTCACAAATCATGGTTTATAAACCATAAAAACGTGTGTCACAATTAAATCATGGTTTATAAACCAAAATCGTGTGTCACAAATCATGGTTTATAAACCATAAAAATCGTGTGTCACAAATCATGGTTTATAAACCATGAAAATCGTGTGTTCACAAATCATGGTTTATAAACCATAAAAAACGTGTGTCACAAATCATGGTTTATAAACCATGAAAATCGTGTGTTCACAAATCATGGTTTATAAACCATAAAAAACGTGTGTTCACAAATCATGGTTTATAAACCATAAAAAACGTGTGTCACAAATCATGGTTTATACTGTAAACCATAAAAATCGTGTGTCACAAATCATGGTTTATAAACCATGAAAATCGTGTGTTCACAAATCATGGTTTATAAACCATAAAAAACGTGTGTCACAAATCATGGTTTATAAACCATAAAAAACCGTGTGTCACAAATCATGGTTTATAAACCATGAAAATCGTGTGTTCACAAATCATGGTTTATAAACCATAAAAAACGTGTGTCACAAATCATGGTTTATAAACCATGAAAATCGTGTGTTCACAAATCATGGTTTATAAACCATAAAAAACGTGTGTTCACAAATCATGGTTTATAAACCATAAAAAACGTGTGTCACAAATCATGGTTTATACTGTAAACCATAAAAATCGTGTGTCACAAATCATGGTTTATAAACCATGAAAATCGTGTGTTCACAAATCATGGTTTATAAACCATAAAAAACGTGTGTCACAAATCATGGTTTATAAACCATAAAAAACCGTGTCCGAATTAACGGCTACAGCTACGGCTACGGCTAGATTTCCGCGTCATCATGCGTTGAAGTATAGGACATCCTTAGCAACATCCTTAGCAACAGCCGTAGCTGTAGCTGTAGCCGCCAATTCGGATACGGCTCACATCGTTTACGGGATGTTTACGGGATGTTTACGGAGGGCCTCTACCAAAGCCGTGGATATTGTGGCAGCTAGCCTTTCCACGTCTGTTGTTGTTTCGGCCATTGTCACATCACATTTAATTGTTCCCGGGCCCGCAATGCATGGGGCAAACAAACTCCGACTAGTCTCTAAGATGGTTAACAAGAGTCGTCTAGGAACCAGACTACTTCGTGATTGGTTTCCTCGAGCCTCTGCCGGCATGCCGGCATGCCGCATGGCACGCGGTGCATTACATCATTGCTAGCTCGCATGGGGAACCGATCAGAATTGGGAAGGAGGTTTCAATGAGACGATGTGAGCCGTATCCGAATTGGCGGCTACAGCTACAGCTACGGCTGTTGCTAAGGATGTTGCTAAGGATGTCCTATACTTCAACGCATGATGACGCGGAAATCTAGCCGTAGCCGTAGCTGTAGCCGTTAATTCGGACACGGTTTTTTATGGTTTATAAACCATGATTTGTGACACACGTTTTTTATGGTTTATAAACCATGATTTGTGAACACACGATTTTCATGGTTTATAAACCATGATTTGTGACACACGATTTTTATGGTTTATAAACCATGATTTGTGACACACGATTTTCATGGTTTATAAACCATGATTTGTGACACACGATTTTTATGGTTTATAAACCATGATTTGTGACACACGATTTTTATGGTTTATAAACCATGATTTGTGACACACGATTTTCATGGTTTATAAACCATGATTTGTGAACACACGTTTTTCATGGTTTATAAACCATGTTTTATGATGCTTCACTTTTCATGGTTTATAAACCATGATTTATAAACCATGTTTTGAGGATGCCTAAATTTTCATGGTTTATAAACCATCAATCATGATTTGTAAACCATGTTTACATTTTTATGGTTTATAAACCATGTTTTGAAGATGCTTAAATTTTCATGGTTTATAAACCATGATTTGTAAACCATGTTTTGATGCTTAAATTGTTATGGTTTATAAACCATGTTTTGAAGGTTCTTAAATTTTCATGGTTTATAAACCATGATTTGTAAACCATGTTTTATTATGCTTACATTTTTATGGTTTATAAACCATGTTTTGAAGGTGCTTAAATTTTCATGGTTTATAAACCATGTTTTATGACGCTTCAATTTTCATGGTTTATAAACCATGGTTTATAAACCATGTTTTATGATGATTCAATTTTCATGGTTTATAAACCATAATTTATAAGCTTTGATTGTAAATTTATGGTATGTAAACCACAAAATAAATTGACAGCACTTTCTATGGTTTACATCTAATTATTACAAACCATGGTAAAAACACGTCAAAAATACGCTAAACAATTAATTGACAAACGGCGCCCCATAGTATCCTGCTCATTTCTGCTTAGCAGACAATTGTTAAGCAATATTTTCTGCTTAAGCAGCTCCATGAAATTGGACCCAGGCCGGTGGCTTACAGGGAATTATGAACTCTGACACAACAGTTACTATTCACGCGCGCGTGCTATCAGTAGATTTGATACCGAGGGAGGGCGCGATGAGAGATTATAATTTAATGTCCAGCGGTCACAGGCCTGCTTTGATCATAACAACACAGCCCCTTCAACTTTGAGTTTTAAAGCATTTTATTTTATTAAAATATGAATTTAACACATGTTGAATGCGTTAGCTCTGTTTCTAAATGAACGCGTTCGATTACAAGCAGATGTTACGCATTTACTGGGTGTTATGGAGCCAGTCTTCTCTGTGCCGTGTCATTCGAATCGAACCGGGCTTATGATTTCGTCGGTTGGATGTCACCAGCGTTGATGGGGGTCAGCGTTCATCCAACTTTGCTATCAACCGCGTAATACTGTTGAAGTTCAGCGGCACGATTCGTTACGACATACTCATTGGTAAGGATAACACCTGCAAACAAAAGACCCGCAGCCTATTACGTCACATTCTCAAAGAGCGCCCTCACTGAGGCAAAGTGAGGCAACTCATTGGGCGATAGCTGTTCTTGGCTGAATTTCACAATAACGGCTAAGATTGATGTTAACTGTGAATCAATCTTAATTGCTATTAGAAAAGTGTGTAATGTAACAATCTTCATCAACATTTTAATATTGACAACTCATCTTAATATGTATATTGGTGCGTTGTGATATACCCAACCCATAATACGTAAAACAGCATTCACATCGCATCAACTTCTTACTAAATTATCTAGTAATTGTGCTTTCTCTCGCTCTCTCTCCTAAAATAATTGTATTCCGATTTCGCATGGCTAAAAAGATTGCCTTGCAAGACTAATTGAATATAATGCTGTTTACATTCGCCTGCCTCCAAATGAAAGTGATTAACAGTTTATTAAGAGGCAAACTGCTTCACTGCGAATGCATAAAAGTCAAACAGGCCGGGGTTTTTTTTGTTCGCAGAAAATTGCCACCAAAAGCTTTATTGATAAAACCAGTAGTGATAATAATAATACTCAGTCCATTATAATTTGTTTTATTATGATTAACTTTGTTGATTGATAAACGGACTCGTATAACTCCATCTCGGTTGAAACAAAACTCTCCATTCTGATCCCTTTATCCACGGGCGTCTCAGAGTGCTTATCAATTCACATACACTTATACTAAATTTTTAATTTCACGACCCCTTGGTGGGGGACTCTGTAAGGGTTTACAATGTGATGCAGTGAAATCTGCCGTCAACCACCCCAGAAATACCGATGCGAACTCCTTATCTTTATAACGAGAAGTGCACATAAAAAATACAAATCTAATTTAGGTTTTTTTTAATGCATTTATGTATCCCCGTATTTCGGTGTTGCTATTGTATATCACTTATCTACGCTTTTAACTGTTACATACATCTTGCATTATGCCACATAATTTAGCATTATGTTTAGTTGTTGTTTTTGAAATAGAAAATGGGTATACAAAATGGTTTACGGGGTTCTTTGACGCAATTGGAAACCGTAGTATAGAAATGATAAAATAAAATAAAACAAGCCGTCTGATGTTTACGATTAGTCATCAGTTCGTTTTTAAGTCCTTTTTACCGTTTCTTTGAGTGAAATAGTAAACATGAATGAAAAGAATATAAATAAATTTTATTTATTTGTTAATTTTATCTATTTGTTTGTACCATTACTATTTTTATTATTATTTTGTATGTTCATGGAATGATCTCCACGACTCAAACTATGACCACACTCCTTTGGTACGTTGACAATTCCTAATTTGTCAGGCTAAAATATGGTATTCATTATAACAATATTGCCTCAGCATCTCGGTTTGGTCTACATTGTGTAGAGCAAAACATCATAAAAACAGTTTCCGTGTTTTTAAAACCATCCTTGGCACAAGCTAATAGAGTTGCAGTGTCTCCTTGGCCAGTTGTGTACACAAAACAAATGAATAAATAAACAAACAAACTAACAAGAAAACCGCAATCTTTTTGAAAAATACAATTTTACAAACGTTCACGATCTTGCACCCTGCATTTAAAATTTTATTATTGTTGCTGTCGGTTCAAATTACAGCAGCCTACAGACATAAACAATTTCAAATTTGCAACAATGTTAAAAGGGGCACTGTATCTTGGATTCTTAATTCCTTGTCACAAATTGGGCAATTTGATCAACTGAGTGTGCATGCAGCAGCAGGACTAGTGTTAGTAATTACACCAATTGTGTCCTTCAAGTGTGTGACTCCTTCACGAATGCTGCAACTAGCCTACCACGTCTGTGCGTTCATCAATAATCAAATTTGGGTGTTATTCGAAGCACCTTGTAAAAGGGCAGCGCAGAACGAAACCTCTTTTTGAAACTGCATCACCCCCCCCCCCCCCCCCCCCCTCTTTAAAGAACTGCACTTGCCGCGTCATACTTTTGTTAAAGCTTTCTTTTTAACACATGACTCTCACTCCCTACGGGGAGAAGTTTCATAATGACAAAATCAGTGCGTTCCAGTCCTACTATCTTAGCATGCCCTTTAATAAAAACTCTCTGTATGATGCACATATCAAATACCATAAAAAATGTTTCCTGTGGTCACACTCAGTCTCATCTCATGGCTTACTTGCACACGGCTTCATGTATGATTTCACTCTTTCCCCTATACACACAAAGACACAAAACCATGAAAGCCAAAACGAGGCACGTGTACTTTTGAACTCCGCTGGACATTGAACTTAGCAGCGCGTGTCTCAGAATCTGCTTGTCAATCCATCCAGTTGGCATAATTATCAGCCGAAAGAGTGCCCCAGTACAGTAGCATGTTGGTCTTATCGCCTCTCTCAGAGTCTCTTCTGTCAGTTTAATTCACCGTGCTTGTTCACGATCACGTCCGTTGACACTGGTCAAACCAAATACATTATTTAACACCACGGTGGAGCGCGCCCCTCCCCTCCTTTTTCCTTTCTTAACATGAACCATACCTATCATCCGTGCAGTGTTTTTAAATTGATCGATAGACCCGTCTCTCCTTCAACACACGACCCAATTAAATAACACTGGTATGGAAATGTGTCCCTGTGCAATCAGACGTGACGTTACTACTAAAAGGCTATAACTCTTTTCAAGGAATTCGTGCAACCATTTATAAAGAGGCGGGTATTTTCAATGTCTCAGCTGGACGGGATGGGGCTTTGGCGGAAGCATTTTTTTAAAACAACATTCTCTGACCACTCTCAATCTGAAAGCTTTCTGGATTATAAAGTTCATACAAGTACCCAATCTTCCGTCGAAAGAATTATCCGATGTCCGTTCTAAACTACTGTCAACGTGTAAAAATATCTCTTATAAAAATTTAAAAAAATACTTCTGCCTGGTTTTGGGGTTGTGGGTCACATTTAAAGACCCCGAAAATAACCATCATTTCTGCAATTGAGGGACTCAGCTGCAGGCATGCAAGGACGATTTTGGCATCAGCCGGCAACATCGACCCCATAATGACCAGGGTGCGCAGCCAGGGATCAAATGTTTTTGATTTCTCAAGAGAGAGGGAAACCGGAGGGCCGGGAGAAAACCCAGGGGAAAACCCAACGCACAACCCTACTCACTTAAAATGGTCCTAGCCCAACACGAACAAAGGGCGGGGATACAAGGGCGGGAGGCACGCGCTTTGTGCACTAGGCTCCCATGCCATCCAAAATGCGTTTTGAAGTGTTAAAATGGAAAACATAACATCTGAGGCTTCTGTAAATTACCATAGAATACTACCAATTTTATACAGCAGTCGAATTACGTCCATCCACCATGAACGTGCACAGAACAAAGATAAGACAAAAAGGAAGAAGGAATTCAACAAGAACAAGTTCACGAACAAGAACAACAAGACCAAGAACAACATGAAGAGTAACAACAACAACAACAACAACAACAACAACAACAACAACAACAATCCCTGAGGTCCCACTACCTTCTGATAAGGCGAATGGTGTGTAACAATATTTTTGTTATGAAAAAATGTGGTTCAAAATATATGTTCAAAGGTTGAACATAATCACTATACTCACTGATTGCAAGACAAGTGTTTAAGTGCAAGAACAACTCTTAAAAGGGTAAGGAGTAATTCCAAACAGCACAATTTGGATAGACTTGAAGGCAGCGTGCCTCTTTAAGAAAAATATTTAACCTGGTGAGATGTCGTGGTTCATTAAAATAAGAGGATGAGAAAGATTGTGCTCTTCCCTAAAATTGGCGATAAACTCCTCTTTAAATATGACGTGGAACTTTCTGCGATAGAACAACATTTTGCCACGGTTTTGGCCGTCGGTCACGGATACGGTGTTCAAGTTTAATTATACGTCGAACTTTGCGGCTACAGTTACACCAAGATTGTTTTTGACTCCGAAGGCAAGCCAGCTCAACCTGTTTGACATTCCGACTAATTTTTCCTTAGGTAAAAAATTCCGCCAGTAGACCGGCAAACTACGGCAACGCGTAACGATTGTATACGGAAATTGATGTCGCATTTTAATGATGAAGCTGTTATATTATTCTACTGATGTTAGTCATCACAGTGCCTATGTTTAATAATTATATGGAGTCCCTTCATGGAGATTCTTCTGTGTATTTCAGGTCTCGAGCTTTGTCAATTGTTTCCCCCTCCCTCTGGAGCTGCCTCGTTCTAAATGCTCGCCAAGCTACATCGGTTACTTCAATCGGGAGTCGCCTGAAACCCAAACAGTTTTCAAAGTAATATACTGAAATTACGTTTCATAATAATTATAATAATAACATACTTTGTTCTTAATTGGCGCACATATCCTAGGTAGATTGAGGCGCTATACAACACTACTGTTCATGTTCATTATAATTATACTTGGACCAATTCTCAAACTTAATTCTCACAGCTTAATTCAACTCCAGCTGCGTGATACAGCGCCAAGGGTGCACCCCACTAAACAGTGAGAAAACTGATCGTCGTCCTCATTAATAATTTGTAGACCTCAAAATATTCTCTCTACTACAGATTAGTACTAGACAGATTAGAGAGCCCAATATAAGGGATACAGTGTGAAAATGTTGCCCATTTGTGACCTTGGGGTTGTTGTCTTCCAACTTAAGGTATTTTGGATGACATAGGCCTTGAATGGTCCTTTTTGCCGAGAGGTGTAGGCACAATTTTTGAAGATTGATGCTCGAACGTTTGGAAAAAACAACGGTGCATGGGTGTTTTTATTTGGAGGGGGAATAACTCAACGGGCCCAGGGACTCCCCAATCAAATTGAACAGAGATTAAACGTTCAAGAGTCTTTGGATAATTTCCCCTCTACAGCAAAAAGCTGAGTGAGACTTTTTAATATTTTTTGTGTATTTTGTAATATTTAGCATTTTACACTGTATGCTATGAGGAGTCTCTAAGTGGGGTTAACCCCAAGAGGTTAATCCACCACAACACTGCCTCAGCTCTTTAAGGTATCCATTTCTATATAAGTGGGTTAAGAGCAGCGTTTCGACACTCCTATAGTACCGACAGCCCGGGTTTCAGTTAACCCAACGTTAGCAGTCGCGGTTTACCTTGATCAAGCTCGTTAGCGCCATACGAGGAATCGAACCAACGTTCACTCGTAACACATTCCCCCCCCCCTTTTTTATCAACCTGTCCCTTAGGGCTCCGATTTAGCATTATGTCAATTTGAACCTTTTACTAATTTTGTTGATTATTAATATTAACTTTGTTGATTATTACCCTTCTTTCGGTGAGGCCAGACTGTGTATAGATATGCTGGTAATTCTTCTTCCCTGTAGTGTTTGCATGTTTGTTTGTTTGTTTGTTAGTTTTTTAGTTTTTTTTTAGTTTGTTTGTTTGCTTTGTTGTTATTGTTATTGTTATTATAATTGTTATTATTAGTGTTAGCTCAAATGTTACTGTGACTGTGATTGTGGCAGTGGCAGTCACTCTTACTGTAACAGCTCATTTGAATGTCACTGTTACTGTGACAGTCACGGTTACAGTTACTGTTATTCTTACCGTTACTAAATATTTTGGTCAATATATGCTTAATACTGCTGTTGTAACTTTTACCGATACTGTAACTGTTATTGTCACTGTTCTTTTACTGTTCTGTTACTGTAACTGTTACCGTTACTGTAACTGTTCTTGTCACAGTTCTTTTACTGTTACTGTAACTGTTATTGTTCACGACAATGGATGACATTTTACAAGTAGACCGCTAATATTGAATGCATATTACTGAAACGTCAAGGCAAGTCCAAACCCCGTCCTTTTGTTGAATTATGCAGTTGACATTGGTGGGTTTCCAAGCATCCATACTCCTCTTGTATGTTGAAGTGAGAAGCAAACAAAGCGCCATCCATGGTAATTCATGATACACCGAGATATTATAATCATAATAAAGATCTAATGAACGCCACTTCACTTCGGAGTTTGTTGTGTTTTCTGGCAAAATCAAACAGCTTACAAATGCCAAGGACTCGTTTGCTGATTGACGTCGCTCCTCGTTGTTACCTCTTTGTTTTGTTAGTCGCAAAAGATGACCTTGTTCCAGGAAGAAAAGTAATGCAATTTGCCAATTGTGGAGAGCAGTTTGACAGATAATATTTTTCAGGTGATGATACATCGCACAACACGGAGTGACCATGATTGTCTGTAAAGGGAGAAATAAGTCTTTCTTTATCACCAAAAGCTTTCTTGCTGTCGGAATTATGAACATTTTGTTCATTTCGTTTTGTGTAAAGACGATGTCAGGACGTTGAGGTGGAGCTTTTCAAGTAATACAAAGCGTCTTTTCGATGAGAGTTGAATTAGTATTTGAATTGAAGCTTTTCACAAGTTCTGAAGACGTTTCGCAGAATAGTTCCGTTAATATCCTAATGGAAACCAATTTCTTTGTGAGTCTCTGATGCTTATTAAGGTGACAGCGGACTCATATGCATTGACGTCATTACACCGCCATCTTTTAGAGGTAAAACGGTTCCGATTAAACAATAGGAAACGCACATTTTGTACGCGTGACACAAAGGTTGTGCCAGTGATAGGGTAACCTTGTCTTGACGTCTATACCCGTGGGGGATAACAGGGTCATTTATGTCATTCCTTAATCCAGTTCAGTTCCCTGGGGTATGCAGCCTGTGCTGACATGTAGGTGGAGCATCAAACTAAATCAATCACAAAAACCTGTGCGAAGGTCATTATGGGTGAAGAGAAGCAATTAAAGTATAACAAACATGCGTCATGAGTGGGATTTGAACCCACAATTTGATGACGATCTGGAACTTGATTCCGGTGCACTAGACCTCTCAGCAATGGCAGAAGAAAAAATGGGAAAGCAAACAAACACACAGACAAACAAACACCCCAAACAGCCCCCGCCCCCGAAATTATAAAATATTACATTAACGACAACAACAGCAACAACAACATCAACAACAACAACAACGACAACAACAACAACAACAACAACAACAACAACAAACAACAACAACAACAACAACAACAACAACAACAACAACAACATCATCTACAACCAAACACCCCAAAACAAACCCTAACTGGATGATGCATTGCTTATGAAGAGTGAGACTAGGATAGTTTATAGTGGTTTGCGCTTGCTCCTTAAAAAATAAATAATAAAAACATTTAAAAAATGCTCCCTGCAAATTGTTTTCCTCGGTCAGGTTTTACCCGGGAGAGAAATTACTTTGAAAACGAGAACAATACAGAGTTATTAGAAGAAATTATTTAAACTGCTTCCATTAGGTTGTGTAAGAACATGTATACTTTACATTTTGTGTTAATGCAGTTCATTTCCATTGTTTTACAATAACACGTATTATAGATTTACTGAGTGATTCACGCTGAACCAACCCCGAAGCGCTTTACACCTTTGAAACTGTTGAAAGAATAATTTAAAGAAACCATAATTTAGACAACTAGCATTGCACAGAAAACACTAAAATATTCGGTAACAAAACTGAGCAAAATTGCCATATTGACTTTCACTTAAAAACAGCATTGAATTTTAAGACCAAAATACAATACCAATAGTAAAGACATAAAATAAAATAATACAAAAAACCACAAAAAACACGTTAACAACAACAAAAGAACAACAACCTTACCAGCCTTGGCCGTCACTATCATTAATCATTAACGAATAATTGTGTTCGTGTTATCGATTAATGTCAAATAGCTGTATACATGCATTGAAGGCATTTTTCCATCTGTTCACTTTGTTGCACTTAATACTGCTTTTGCTTCACGAATACACTTGTATTCGTGTTGTCATTTTAGCAATATATAAAGACTCTGCTAGTATTAAACGTATGGTCATAAAAAACCAAGTTATATTCAGTCAACGATCAACTTTACAAGTGACACCTTTATCCCATACATTATTGGGACGCCGAGCTTTTTTGTCACAACATTGCAGGGTGCAGTAAACAACGCTGAGGTGAGCGAATTATTCCTCCAAGGCATCTATTAAACTGGACAAGCAGTTGCAATTTAATTGAAACGTTACGACTCAAACGTTCTTTCACCTTATATTGATCACTTTTTCATTCTAAATTATACCATGCCCGCGAAAACAATTTTACGTTTATAATTTTTTTCCCACACTGGTGAATTTCTTTGGCAAATTGAGAATCTGTATAAATTAATGAGCAACGACTGACGTCATACACAGAGTGCCTGGTGGATAGACGCTGCACCGTGCTTTCTATAATAATGTGGTAATACATTTATGGGATGAATATTTTCTTTACAAACGAAATAAACAGCTGGGGTCCGAACCCTACTTAGGCTACTCTAGGGTACAGCTGGACCCTATACTTATACTACTATGGGGGTACAGCTGGATCCTATTGAGCTAGGGTACAACCGGACCCTATACTTTGGCTACTCTAAAGGTACATCAGAGGTATACTTTGGCTACTCTAGGGTATAGCCGTACCCTACTTAGGCTACTCTTGGGTACAGCCCGACCTTACTTTAATATGCTACTATGGGTGTACAGCCGAACCCTACTGTTGCTGCTCTATGTTGCTGGACCCTACTTATGCTTCTCGGGTTGGAGCTGAAGATGAGTGTTGTTTCAGAAAAGTTGTATAATTGTATTATATAATGTATGTGTGGCTTGACAGGGTGCGGAGGTTTTTAATCCTTTGTGTTTCATGTGTTTTGTTTTATATTCTTCTTTCTTTCTAGCCTATTTCACTAATTATCCCCGTCTCTCCATCCTGAGCTGTCTGTTGCCAATCAATGCCCCTGTTTGTTTTTAGTTCATCTCTCCATCTTCATACCTCCTTGCCAGGTGACTTGCCCATCCCCATTTCTTTGATTTATTGGTCTTGATAATATCCTTCACTCTTGACATTTTTCTTATAGTAAGAAAGTTTGTTTTTGTTTTATCAACTTCACGGTAACTGTTTACTCTATTATTTAATGCATTGTTTAAAACTGTTGGGAGATCAATTTTGTTTCTTTCTCATTTTGGAGATCAACAAAGTTTTCTTACGACTTATGTCTGACCGTCTTAACATAAGTGGGCACAGATTGATGGTAGATCCCAGAGGGAAACCTGTACGAGATCTTCATGCATTATTCGTCAACCACTCTCGGGGGAAACAACAAACCCCAGAACGGTTTGTCGCACATCTAGTCTGTCTGAAACCCGAGTACGACCAATAATACCATTGCCGCATTCGTCGTGCCTCACTGCCACGTGTCTCGTGTGGTTCATTTGAACGTTCTCTCTCTCTCAGCACGTGATATCCCGTTACGTCCTGGCTGAATAGTGTCCATCAATAAACCATGCTTTAAACCCTCTCCTGGTCTTGTGACAATAATGAATACATCAACACGAGCCTCGTCGACTATGCTGGACCAAATCACCGTCGCCTCAAATACTACGTGCAGAGCATGCTGGAAGCCAGAATGACAGTATCGATGTCGTAGATGAAGTATTTTCTCCATCCGTAGACAGAAGCTAATCGCACGGCACCTATCAGTCTTATCCCAGACCACTTGGGGTGGGGCTGATGAACTTCACAGGATCTTGTGCAGGAAGTGACGTCACGCAGACCGGAAGCGCGGCCATACGCACATATAGACGCAACGCTTGAATAACTGTAAACCGGCTGCAATCAAATGACTTTGGCAAGAGAGGATGTTAGTAACTGAATAACACAGTAATGTTCAGCCTTTTTCAAACTAAGAGGATTTGACTGGTCCGGAAAACAATGAACCAATAGGCGCTTTTAAAAATTAGCCCGAAGCCATTTGCCTTTGTGCATACACGTTTAAGCTATAATAATAAATCATAAGAAAAGACCATTCTACGTTACCAAACGATTAAAAATATCAGACGCACATTTAAACAAGTACGTTTTTAGTTTATATGTGAATACATATACTTGAACGAGAATTAAAACAAGAAATTCACTTGGGAGTGAGCCCAAATTTACAAATGCACGGTCGTTGTACATAAACTATGGGCTATTGCTTCCAGGTAGATGTGGTTCATATCTCTTTAGTGACTTCAGACGTGGAGAAGGGTTCGTTAATGTTGCGTTAGTGCTAGGAAGATTGGTACTTTGGTTGATTGGTCGTTAGTGTTCCTCTTTCATACAGATAGCTACAGTAGTACCAGACTACTGTAGCCTTGATTATTTGTAATACACAACCGGTAATTTGTATGTGTTAAAGTTTAAAGCACACTGAAAAGCTCTTAGTGTACATGTATGGTGGGCAAGCATAACACACGAAGTCTGGACCTGAGAAAAAAACGACATCCACATGAGGCAGGATTTTGAAACACTATGTGGACTTACACACGTCCACACAATGTTTTCACCAGTGTTGGGGTTACGTTGTTTCCTGAGTGCAAAGAACAAAGGAATGTCCATAGAGGGTTTGTAACACAGAGCTGCATGCTTGTCTGATGTGCTTTTTGCTTTCTTAGAAGCGTTACTAGTGTTCGAAAATTCTGAATGAAGTATTGTTACTGAAAAGCTTATTGAATTTGCTTTCCCCCTCGTTTAAACAATACGTACTATTGTATTGGCCTGTTTGCCTGCAATTAAACCAAAACCACTTGTTCATGTTCAGAAGGAACCTTGATAGTTTGTTTGACTCAGAATTTTCCATGGAGGACATGATTCAATGTATTTCTAGATGAGCTTAATATTAGCTTAGAAGCGTTCCCGGTGTTCAAAAACTCTAATTACAGCCTAATAACAAAGGTTAAACAAATTTTCCAATATTAATTGGAAAATTTGTTTAACCTTCTTCTGGTTTTTACATAATGCACTTCTGTATTAGCTTGAACAATTTGTCGCTCGTACCACGAAGTGAGCTATCTTTTCCACTCACAGAAAGAAAGAAAAAATTGTCATTAAAGTTGCACTATTTGTTATACTACTGTTTCAGAGTGTATTCACTGTTTTTATTTTTTATTTTCCATCAGACAAAAATAAAGCATAGGGCCTACTACTTTATTCGTACATAACTATTAATGTGATTCAATTCATACAACTATTTTAATCGGTTATTAATTCCTAGACACATACGCTACTCCGTGAAAATGAAGAAAAAAACCGAGATTTGCTCGCAGTGCGCTGTGGGGGGCGGGGGGGGGGGTACAAACCAATGCTTATTGGGACCTATATCGCGATCGATATTTCGAGGAAATACTAGGCTTCCGGATAGGTCACTTTAATTGCGAATGTAACACGCGTCTGAACTGCGCTCGCTGTAACGGTTTGTTTAACATTGGTAAAGTGGTGTATCGTGAAAGGTCACTGTGTGGAAACAAAAAAATAGCCAATCGTCGTTTATACTAATTAGTGTAATTACGAAACAACTACGTACTAGGTACTGAAACTGTATGCTGACAATTGTATAGAAAAACGATTTGCAAAAGAAATGTTGGTGTTATTTGTAGAGTTAGGTCACTTCGTGGTACGAGTGACAATAATGAACAAATGATGCAAATCTTAAATTGCAGTGTATAATATTTCGATCAGCAAAGAAGTGATGTATCTCCGTTGTGCGTTAATTTTATGCAATTCTTTGTCCACTTTGGATGGCCAGGTTTTGCGATTTGTAAATAATATATATACCATTAGTAGACAACAAGACGACATGCACTTTTATAAACAAGTCGTCGTCGTTTTCATGACGGAACAGATGTTTTGGAAATCATATTTGTATTACAATAAAAATAACATTAATAGTGCAGTATTGAAATAGCTCCAACATTCACGAAAACAAATCTATATAGCGGCGTGCGCGCAAGGTATTAAGGAAAGAGTAAAGCATTGTGTGTTTTTTCTGCAGGGCCTACTCAATCCTGTTCACATTATCAACAGGTTTAAAGACCTAGGCCTATCACATAGTATATTTCACTAATTATTAGCATACCCAAAATATAATATATGCTTTGGATGATAAAATCAGCGATTTTTTGTTTGTGTAAAGCTTTGGATGCGGGTGGAAGTAGCGAAACCTTTGGGCGTGCCTCAGAAACGCACACGTGTGACACAATGACTTAACATTCAAGGCATCAAAAGAAAAATACTAAAATATCCTACTCATATTGTAAAAAGTTAACTTTGGGGTCGCGACCTGTAGATTCACTCTCTTTTCCTTTTGTAGCTTTGAGCACGAGAGAGCACATGTATTTTTGATCTGTATTTCTCTCCATTTCTGTGGGGAGCATGGCCATGCCCCACATACTATTCATTTGGGAGGGATAGTTGCTAAGAGCTCTTTGTGAGTACCATTTTATATAAAATTGTATTTTGATTTGAGAAATTCTGTCATTTATGGGGCCATTTCATTCGGTATATTATTGTAAACATGTGTGTGTGTAGCCAGCCTCGTGTTGTGCTGACCTTTTGCCCTTTAGCTGTACATAAGTGACTGTGTGCATTTGTATCATAATTATGCTATTTAGTATTCGATGTGCTGTATTGCATTGAAGGATTAAAATCAGTACAGGAGATACATGTACTTGATAATTTACACGTCATCGATATAATTTGTTACTTTTGTTGTATTTTCTCTTGGTGAATCCAAGTCCCTTTTTAACTAGAGGACCGGCCTCCTTCCCGTGTCTCTGAAATAATAATAGCATTTATTTTTAAAATGTTAACTATAATTTATGACCTTCAAATCGGCATAAATTTGTGCAACTCGTCTTTAACAGAAAAGATGCCTGTCGAGTTTAATTTGTTACGGTGTGGGCCGACAGGAGATTATGCGTACCTCAACCTCCACCCCCCCCCCCCCCCCCGGGGATATTCTGTCCGCTGGACCAAACTGCCCGGACTGTCTTGGGGATTGTGTTTCTTAAACTTAAACTCAAAGGGATGCGCACCCCCCCCCCCCCCCCCGGGTATTTTCTCCCGCGTTTATCCACAGGAGAATAGTTGTCCCAGGAATTTGTACCCCGTCGTATTATTCTTGCATCAACGTTGCAATACTGAACACGGTAGCGGGGACTTTTTGCAATTTTGTTTGAAAGTTTAAAACAGAACAGTTTTTGAAGCCAAAGTAAAATAAAAAATCAAATTTAAAGTGAAGGACAAATCATTTATAATCTGTCCAGTCGGACCTTTGTGCGTGAGACATTATACAATTGTTGCACGCTGTGGCGGGATCAATGGTGTTTTGTACACCCAAGGGGCAAATGGTACCCAAGGCGAAGCCGAGGGTGCCATTTTCCCCCGAGGGTGTACAAAACCCATGGATCCGGTCACAGCGTGCAACAATATTATTGTTTTGTTATAACATGGTAATAGATTCCTCTTCTGTTGTCATATTCAAACATTATTACGACTAAGTTATCATGGTTTAATAAACAGACGAACAGTTCTTAAATTTAAACAATTCTTCACTGTTCCCTCGAGCCCGGGGCTGTTTCTAATTGTACAAGGCGCTGGAAATCGACCAACGGTGGGGACGATCAAGGTAATGTATCCCTAGGGATACATCACTCTTGTGATCCCCATGGGCTGTGCGTAATGCGTAGTGCGCATTTTTTTAAATAAATATAGACGCTAAGCAATGCACATCCCTTTTTATTGATAACGCAGTACGCAATATGCGTGTATTTTCTTTTTTACGCGTTGTGCGTTACGCACAACGCATGACGGACACATGGATTTCCGGCCTAAGCCATGTTACATGCGTCTTTGTATCACATCACGTGATTGGTTCTCGACCAATAACAATTCACAATCTGTTACCGTGGTATAACAAACCTACTTGTTACGTTTTGGGCTCTATAATTGGGGGTTTTACGTTGGCAAAAGATATACCGTACATTATAATTGTAAATAGAGCCTTCGTGTCAGTTCGTGAAAACGAAAATTTCCACTTTCGTGCAAAGGTAGCGATGCATAACTATTGGAAATAAAAGAGTGAAGCTTGTGAAGCTTTGAAACTTGGAATTGTATGTCTTAATGAATATTGTTCTAATATGGAAAAACTGAAAAAGAAAAAAGAAAGTTGTTTTGTATACAAAGTGTCAGTTCGTGGCGTCAGTGACGATTTGTATCCAATTCAAGGTAAGATGTACATCCCCTGTAGAAGACAGCGAGCAATTCCTTTTGGGATGCCTTGGGTGGAGGTTTAACGCATGCACTGTTTGTACTTATCAACACACAGTGACGATATGAATCATTAAGCTATCTCACTTAAGTCGATGCTGAATGAAATAATGATCCCACGTGTCCACTTGTGTCTCGACAGTAATCATTAACCATAGTCATTAACATACCCTTCGAGAGGAGACTATACTAATAATATTGTATAGATGAGTTTTATTGCAGCTGTGTTAATGATTGTGTAGGTCTCATCAGATCCACTGTTGGTGATTGATAGTGTAACGAATGGCCTTTTGTGGTTGCTGACTATAAGCCAGCTGGGCCAGCAGAAACCTCTCTGTTATCCGTAATGGGTTGGCTGAATGGATTCCTAAGGATTAGGTGCTTCTTCTGTGTTTCTTTGACTAGCCAAGTTCTTTTATTGTTATTCATAATGTGTCTTTGGGGTTCAGTCACGCGGGCAGAAACTGTGGGTATAAAAGCTGAGTGATGCTAGTTGGGCGTTGGCCAGTGTATTCCAAGCAACACCATGGGAGGGTTGGAGGCAACCTTGTTTTTCTGTGCATTAATTTCAGGTATGGTTACCAAATTATTTTCGATTCGTTCTCTCTTTTTGGCATGTTATATTTTTGAAGGCACGCTTGTGCAGCCACACCAGCCCCCTAGCACCACTCATTATAATTATTCTCTATCCAATGTTTAGTTCACTTATTTCAGTCGGCCCTTTACGTTTTCCTGTATACATTCTTTATTATTAATTATTAAACCTTCCGCAGTAAACGGGGGGCCCTCCGGATTTCCCGAGTGTCATGTGTGGGTTATTTTTGTTTGTGTTTCTAAAATTACATAGTCGTTGCCACTCCCCGGCAACCCCGCGCACTCAACCGCTTGGTCCGTTACAATAGTCTTCTCTCTAGGATGGATTTTCTTTAATGTGATCACTTTGTTAAAAGATGAAAACCTGCAACTCCACCAGTGTTGTGCATGATAACGAATGCAAACAGTCTCTCACGAGGAACAAAGACCAAACTGCGGTATACACCTTTCATGTCAATGAAGTCTTTGCTGGAAACACTTTGCACACCGGATACATTTTTTTAGTTTTTAAGAAAACAAATAATAACATCACAAAGAAGAAGACGACGACGACGAAGAAAAATAGTAAGAAAAACAAGAACAAGAAGAACAACAAGAGAAAGAAGAACAAGAATAACATCACGAGACTCGAGATACCTCTCGGCGGCGAGGTTGTCCCAACACCGCTCTCAGTTTACTTGGTCCTGGAAATAATGTCTCAAAATATCCGAGACTAACCAAACTCTTTCATAACATTTATGTTTCATAGACAGAATCAACCTCGGATGCGTTTGAGCTCTCTTCAAATTGATCAGATCCAATCTCGCTGAGACTGAACCGGTAGCTTCAGAACAACCCAGTATCATGCGGGTCGGCACTTTCCAAAGGTATAGCAGACATACAGTCTTGAGTTCGGGAAAACACGTGGTTGTGTGAAGGATCAAATGATTGAATGAAGTATTTAATTGGGGAGGAGAGAGGGATTAGGATGATTGAAAAGGTATGACGGTCTAAAGCTGATTTTACAAACATTAACAGACTGAACGACTTACCACAGAACGACTCGTCGTCTGCGAGGTTACAATCTGGTACCCCGTCGCACACCCTGTCATGTGTGATGAAGCCGCCGTATTGGAGACATGTGTAACCGGCCAAGGTGACATTTTCTATACAGCAAACAATGAGAAAGTGTCATTAATGGCAATATTCTTCCGCGGTAAAACAAAATCTCAAGGAGCTTACTAGCTTAGTCCGTGAATCTGAACTGTTTCTGGGTTTCTAGGGCATTTTTGTTATTTTTTTATTTTTCCTTTTCATTTTCCGTGCATGCTATGAGCATGAAAAGACCGGATAAACCAGAGCAATTTCGAGTGCAGAAGTATATTGGTCAGGATTACCGAAGAGAAACCTTGCTCCAAAATGGTTGGCTTATTATACCGTCACGTTAACAGCTTCTTATCACTTGGTTGTTACTTTTGTTTAAGTATACATGAACCCAACAAAAGGGGTTCCAACATGTAAATGAACATGCAAAATGATACTGAAAATAATTTGAGTTAAATAGGACTATTAATTTTATTTATTACTTTTAAATTGCAATTAAACATGGAAGGAAAAGTCAGATAACTTACCTGCCTTTTCAATCCAAATTTGAGAGATATTTGTGGTTGATTAATATATATTGAAACATCAAATGAATCAATTCAAGTTATTCCAAGCATAGCCTGCATGTCAAATCGTATTTAGAAACACTTTGGATGGTCCCAAAAAGGCCCATCTCAAAAAAAATTGCAACCAATGGAAAAAAAACTGCTGATTTGACGGATGCAGAGTAGAACTTTTAGTATTGCGTCTCTATTGTATTATTACTTTACTTTCAAAGATCACTTCCGATCAGCACATCAGTTCGTAAGGTGGTCTCATAGCAGTGACCGATGTGCGAGTTTTTACAACATAGTTATCACCACGCACCCGGACAATACTCGCAAAAGAGATTTCACACATTATTTGTACCCGCAAGATAACTAGTTCTTGTTAGATCATAGCTATCTCTGGAATGATCTTTTCAAACGGAATTCTTGGTGCACAGACATGACACTAATCTGACCTTGTCTTTAGTTAAAAAATGAAGTTGAAGTAAAAACATATTCAGTGGTTTTGATTTCAGCTATTTAGTCAAAATGGAAGAGAACTGTCGCCGTCGTCTTTGTTTTCGGCGTTGTTGTTGTTGTTGCTGTTCTATTTTGCATACGTAGTTCAAAGGAATAATTGTTGAAGATTTATTTTTTTTATTTATTTTTTTTTTTAATTGGAAAAATATTCATGAGGTCAATTCTTTGAGGATAGTTGCTGACGCGGCAGCTTAAATAAGACCTGTTCGAAAACGCCTCGATATGCTTTTTAACCACGCTACGATAGAAAATCAGATGGGAGCATGTTTACTCATTTTGTTAAGTTATATATTGTTTGTTATATATTATATATATATATATATAGATATGTAATTTTTTTATAATGCAATATACAAGCAGAGGCCGTTCAGCGCATGGCTGAAGAAAGTATCAAAATTGTTTGCTCATCGAACAAGATATGACCTTCCAGACCCCGCACGTTGTAAACGATGTGCAATCGATAGAATACACAGCAAAACAATGAACGCCCATAAGAGTAAGCCTATGATTAAATAATCATAAGCCAACAGTACTTAAAATCCTAAGAATCGAAAAAATTGACATTAACCAGGCAAACTGTACACAATTGATAATGTTAATGTTTTGAAGTCTATTTATGAGCATTATGACTGTAGTTTGTGTTGGTTTATTTTAACTAGAGGTGCTATTGCTACATGCACAAACTCTCGTTCTCACGAGGTATTAAATGAGTATTTAAACAATTTAATTCGAAATTGGGTCTGTAACAAAAGTACACCTTCGCCTACAAATAGACAACATCGGTAATTGTCAAAGACCGGTATCCACACGTTGAGTGAACCAACATATACATAAGTAACCGACCTGTGAAAATTTCTGCTGAATGGTTCATAAAGGGAAAAGTGAAAAAAAATTGTTATCATTTTTTCATTTTATTAATTTTGTTATTTATTTATTGTTTTTACATGGAGTTTGGGTCTCGCGAGACCGAAACTATTTACTGCTCATTTCTCAAAAGACTAAAACATTTCAGGTAAAATTTCATTCAAAGGGAAATTTTCCTATCATGACGCTCTTTATAACATGTAAATTATGTGTAAATCTGGGAACATTTAACATGAATGCTGTTTACACCCTTTCAAGACATTCAAAATTATCTGAGAAATTATTGTTGCTATCGATCTGAAAGTTTACTTATTATAAAGCTCACTGTTTGTAATAGAAATAGCTCCGTCTGAAATACAAAGTAAAATAAAAAAGATTTGAACATAAGGTCTTCGATGTCTTCTTTTTCACCCGCAGCGTGAGAAACAACCCCGACTAATTTATTTATTTGTATATATATTTGTTTTCTTTTCTTTATTTATCTATGATCAACGTTTTTAAAAATAACAACAATTTTCAAGGATCTATTTCATGTTGTGTTTCTATTGGAGAAAAGTCACTGTTGTATATGTTTTTGATTTTGTTTATTTGCTTTTGTTTCAATTGCACAATCGACCAACTTGCCATCCCTTTTTCAACTAAAATACTCAACAATAGTTCATGAATGTGTATTTTTGTGGCTATATTTTATTCTCTAATGAATGCTAGCTTTTTGTCGGGTTTTTTTTTCGTCCTTTTTTTAAATTCTTATTTGTGTATTCAGATGTAAGTCAGCTCTTGGTCCGCGAGATTTAAAATTTTTACATAAGCCAAAATAAAGCAAAATAGATAAAACGAACAAGAGAAGGGGGTTCTACCTAACCGTTATACCACCCCCCCCCCCCCCCCCCCCCCCCACACACACACACACACACCACTAAATAAAACATGGCCACAATCAAACAAAATGACGACATTGATTGCATTATGTATTCCTTAAAGAGGATTGGGTGGGAATTTATGTTTGTTGCACATCAAAATGTCGTGTTATCCTTTCAAGTTGCTACGTTGCCGATGTGTTTGTTTGTTGTTCATTTTCTACTAGCTATGAATGATTGACATGCTGTGTGCAAATTTCACTGCCGGTGCTGCATACTCCTAAGGAGTTTTGGTGGTTTCAACTTTCAACGGGGTGAAAGAGATTCAAAGCACTTTGAGAGTTTTACCTGGCTTAAAAAGAGCATATTAATTCTTTTCTTTTTTTCGTTTAAAGTGAAAACAAAACGGGACCACATTTTGTAAATGTAACTTATAAATGGTTCCTCCCTCTTAATACTTGGTGGTCGACTTGAAACTAGATGATTGACTTGTTCTTTCGATATAATTTTTATTTTTATTTTTTGCATTTAGTTCAGATTGTTTAAATATGCAATTTAAAAACCAACCAAAATGAGATGCAGTTGACAGCTGTTACTCACACTTTTTTAATGTGCCTTATAAATGGTTCTGCCCTCTAAATACTTGGTGGTCGGGATCGTTTAGATTTGTTATTTCGATATCAAGTTTTTGCATTCAGTTCCGATTGAATGTTAGAGTATGCAATTAAAAAATCAACTTACCATAAGGAGATTCGGTTGACAGCTGCTGCTCAGCGAAGGTAATTGCCACAACAAGAAATACTTCCAATCCTAAGACAGACCACCTCTCCATATTTGTATCTCAAACACTGATGGGCCGACAGAAGCAATTCGAACAGTCAACTGCAACAGTAGCAACAGTACAGTACGATGAGAGCACTCGTATACGTAAGTCGTAGATATTTATGGCGCGCGCGCTCACACACACCCAAGACACACCGTAAATCACAATGAGAAGTCCACGGTAAAAACCTGTTCAAGGCGAACACAAGACCGCTACTGAAGCTGTAAACCTTACGGGGGAATACCCGTGTGCGTCAATGACATACTGTCTATTGAAAAAAGCCGGGGCTGAGAAATGAAAGAGGCTTGCTCTTACCACGGTATGATAATGGCGAGTCCCCGAGTTAGCCCGGGGAAAACGACCTGGATGCTGTTCTCAATCGGTCACCGGATCCATTAACTCTTCCTGGATATTTCCTGGGCCCACTTGAAATGCTGACTGATGTATCACTTTGTTCACACTCTAGCGATTCAATCAACACATCATTTCAGTGAATTCCAATCTGATTCAACTTAGTCCGTCTCTCCTGATTTCCCGCGCTGTCCTTGTGAAGAAGTAAGTTTTGCAAGCTCAAGGAACAGCCTTCAATGTTACACCGGTAGTGTATCTCACCTTACTGCCGTGTGTATTTGTTTGTCTAATCACTCTTATCACTCTTATCACGATAAATGTTGCTCTATGCACAGCACAAAGTTCCCACTTCAGTAGACTTGACGCTGTACATTAAATCATCATAGAAATGATACGATTAAGTGGTTTAGGTGAATTAAAGTGGGCTTAGTGAACTCGCTGTGTTTTGAAAGAAGGTTCAGATGATCATTATTTTGTTAGGTTCTCGCTTCAAGTAATGTCTCCACATTATATGTATAGCGTTTGTGTGGTGTTTTTTCTTGTTGATGAACCGGGTATGTCTGGCAAAACCGACGGAAAAATCCCTCTCTCTACGGCCCACTGCTCGTTTACGAAAACACCGTATGCTGTTTGGTCTACCTGACAGTTTACAGGCTGCAGTCACATTAACAGCCTCAGAATGCTTCGTATCTTTGAATAATCGTATGTTGTCAATTACAACAGCACTTTCGCAACAGTCCGTTGTAACTACCACAAAATAAAGCTGCGCAAGTTTTATAACTCGAGAGTGCAACCCTCGCAGTGTTGTCACGTCTCGGCTCCTGGAATGTTACTAGCTTGAACTGACTGCCAGCCGTACTACTACTCACTTTATGACTGTGCGACGCATTGAACCTGTCGGCTGTGTTCACGGTGTACGTGATCGCATCAGCTCTCCTCCCCGCGTGCACGGGTTTTGCGAATCAGCCCGTCATCGGATAAAGTCGGCAAAATCGTATTGGCATGCCGTGACTATGACGCGACGCCGGCGAGCCAATCACCGATGTCTGCTTTAATTTGCTATTCTCTACTATTCCAGGCAGTTTTTTGATGGCTTCGTGATGACTGAAGGCATCAGAGTCTGTGATTATGTTTTAATTTTATTGTTGATATATTTTAGTAGCTTTAGTCCGCATAACTTATGGGTGCGTGTCTGTACTCTCTGTATAGATGTTGGTTTATGTATTTTTTATTTATCGTATTGATTTATTTTTTATTTAACGTGCTTAATTGAAGCCTCGCACAAGGCGCCAAATAATTGTTTTATTATGTTCGTATTATTACAATCATCACATGAAATTAGACAGCTGTAGCAATACCGTTAAGCAAATTTTCATCTTTGTAGTGTATATTTAGGGGTCGAGGAAAATGCGTCTTGCGAGCTTTTGGATCCTTACAAGATTATTGTTCAGACAGATAAAACCTTATTCTCCTGGGGTTCAAGAACAGACTTCCCCTCCCAGCATCCATTAAAAAAACCAAAAACATAAAATCAACCAAATCAACCAAATTTGCCTGTAACGTTTCTGTGAAAACAAGTGGGAACGGGATGATTTATTCAAACATTGTGTAAATATGGGAAGCTTATGGTGTTCCATATGTGCCACTCCTTTCCGTCGCCTTTTCAATTTTGTCCGTCGCCTTTTCAATTTTGTCCGTCGCCTTTTCAATTTTGTCCGTCGCCTTTTCAATTTTGTCCGTCGCCTTTTAAATTTTTTCCGTCGCCTTTTCAATTTTTTCCGTCGCCTTTTCAATTTTTTCCATCGCCTTTTCAATTTTTTCCATCGTGGGTCCACGTGACTACCAGGTGACTATCACATGACTCCGAAGGAAATTCGACCTTTGGGAGGCATACCGCAGTTGCCAAAAGGCGACGGACAAAATTGAAAAGGCGACGGACAAAATTGAAAAGGCGACGGACAAAATTGAAAAGGCGATGGATAAAATTGAAAAGGCGACGGACAAAATTGAAAAGGCGACGGACAAAATTGAAAAGGCGACGGAAAGGAGTGGCACATATGGAATACCATAGAAGCTTCATTTGTTCAGTTCTTGGCAAGGCCCGTAACCAGGAATTATTATTTTTATTTTTTTTTGAGAGGGGGGGGGGCGAATATAGTTACGATGCGGACTTTTTTTTTGAGGGGCAGACTTTTTATTTGGGGGATGGATTTTTTATTTTTTTTATATTCTTTTGGGTGGCGGACTTTTATTTTTTTTATTTTTATTTTGGGGGTCTTTTTTTTGGGGGGGGCGTCCGTGGTTTGTATGCAAAGCATCTTTTTATCATATCAATTTTATAATTGTTTTGTTAGGGCTAGTTGAATTTGGTATTGAAAAATATGTATGTTTAGCCAGCCTCTTGTTTACCTTTAACTCTTCACACAACTGACTGTGCTGTGTATACTGCTAGTTTCTTGTGAATAAGAAAATAGTTGCAGGAGATTAATCATTTTATATTCCAGACTTCGTCATGTAGATTTTGTTTTAGTATTGCAGTGAATGCTCGTCCTTTAGGACGTGCCTGCTTCCTGTGCCTCTCCATTAATATCACAGAACAGGAAAAATAAACATTTTATATAAAAAAAATATATAAAAAATAAAATAAATGAAATTGCACAATAGAGCAAAAAGTGATAAGAGAACGAGGAAGACAACATCTTAATCCATGAATAAGATAGATAAGATAAGATAAGATAAAACACTTTATTTTCAAAATTCAACTGGCCTTGATTCCAACAGTAACAGACAGAAGGATAAAACTGATAAGAGAAAAAATAAAAATCAATAAGCATAAACATATTATAATTTAAGGTAGGATTAAAAAGATTCCTAATTATTTATATACAAGGTTTGGTAGTCAGCACAAACGAGCTGACTGAAAAATAAAACCAATAACGTAGCTGCTCCCCCATGGGAATGATGCAGACAGCTTAAGCTACAAATAAACAAACAGCAATGACATTGAGTCCGGCATTATAGGCTCACAGTACGCAAAATGGCACAAAAACAATTACTATTACAGAAGAAAGGAAAACAAAACAAACAATTAAAAACGGAAACAAATCCCGATAAGAAAGAACAGCAACAAGGGTGTTGCAAATTGGAGTAACCAATTACAGGCAAAAGAATAAACAAGTAAATACATAGTAAATATCTTCATTCATTGAAGTTTCATTAAATTTATTTAATAATTTATTTAAGTTTTTGGGGGGTATCAATTAACAGATGATAGGTCAAAGTTCATTCCTTGAAGCTTTATTAATTTGATTTTATTTATTTATTTATTTTATTTTTAGTATTATTGCGTTTATATTATTTTTATTATTAGGAATATTTATTTATTTATTTATTTATTTACTTATTATAATTTTTTTTATTTTGTATTCTTTTTGGGGGGTTAACAATCAAAATATTTAAATCTTGCAACTTTAAAAACAAAATGAGAGGGGGAAACAAACTAAACAAAACAAACAACAGAGCAAACACCGCAGGCACATAATACTCGCGGGGATGATTCGAGCCCATGCCCCTTGCAATTCTAGAGCAGATGTCTTATCACACCACCGTGTTTCCCCAGCTGAAATCCTTTATTGTTCATCCATATTTTATATTTATTTATATATATATGAAGTCGTAAAAATTACGAATTTATAAATTTGTTTACGCATCTTAGGAGGTTCAAATAACGTGAAAGCTCTTTAAACCCGTCCCACTCTCATCTGCTAGTTGTAAAAGTACATCGCCTCAATAATATGACAATTAAGTCAGTCAATTCATTAAAAGAAAACAATATCAAAAGTAATGTTTCATTCACTTGCAGTAATTGGGTACATAAAGTCAACTTAATATTAATCATATTAATTTCGAAATGGTCCAATTAGTCTGAACTGACTGTTCGCAGAGCGAATGTCGAATCGAAACCTCTCAGGCAAATTGGTGGTCTACGATCATACTGAATTATGTCACGGATGGCTTGATTCAACAATGTTAAAGTACCGGTGTATTGGGCTTATAGCAAAACATGTACCGTACACCAATAATCTCACAAAGCCATTTCTAATAGGTTCTTAAAAACTTGGTTCTTACAATATATTTGTGTGAAATATTAAAGGTAGAAATAAACTTTGGCAATGACCTAAAAAAAAGTTGTGAAATTTATATCCAAAAGCCTCATTGTCAAGTAATGGTGTATCTTACACAAGTGTTTCGTTTGAAATGCCCCCCCCCCCCCCCCCCCCTTTGATTAAAGTGAGTTTATACTTTTGGTAAATGTCAAAGACCAGTATCCTCACTTGGTGTATCCCAACATATACATGAAACAACAAACCTGTGAAAGTTTAAGCTCAATCAGTCTTATTGCAATCACCAGAAAAAAGTGGGGGGAAAACCTCAAGTGTTTTCACTGTTTTCAAACATCGAGTTTTTGACTCGTGAGATCAAAACTAATTGTTTTACTCATTTCTCAAAAACTATAGCATTTAAAGCAAAAATCTGTGAACAGATAAATGAACAAATAAATGTGTCAATCTGTGAACATTCATATTTTTACTCTTATTAATGTTACAAACACTCTTTAAAGGATGTGTAAAACAATAGCAAGATTAAAACTAATGTTCACAGATTTGCACAAAACTTACATGGTATAAAGATGGTCATGGTGGAAAACTTCTCTTGAAATAGTTTTGCTCGAAATGCTAAATCCTTTAGAAAATTTGTAAAACAATTGGTCTTTATCACTGGTGATAAAATCCTATGTTTGAAAACAGTGAAAACATATAATGGGGCTTTCCAGTGTTTTCTCATGACTCCGAAGACTGATTTAGCTTAAACTTTCACAGGTTTGTTTTTAAGTATCAAGTGTGAATACTGGTCTTTGCCAATCACCAATGTTGTCATTGTCTTTAAAATCTAACGAAAGTAGGTATGTCGTCAATTTTGAATCTCCAAAACTCACCACAAACCAAGTTTTTGAGATTCAAAGTTTCGTGCGTGTACGTTTGTGGTTTCTGCGGCCGCATGCAGGTGGTCACCCGCTGTCACTTTGCTAAAACATGGATGGATTTGACGTACTTGGTGAAATTATTGTGGCAGTTTCTTGCTGTTTTCTCAACAAGTAGACACTGAATTCAGCTGAAAAGTTCAGAGGTGACTTTTATTTCGTCTTTCTTGATAATACTGCCCATGAATCAACATGAAAATTACAAAATCAAATGTATAAACCAATGTAAACGGGTTACCTCCTTTTAAACATTGCTATTTGTCCTCACTTATTTTGTGATTGGGAAGAACGTCGATTTCGTCATTTGAATTTGTATTTTCCATTTCCCAAACGGTATAATGATATATTGGTGGAAAATATGTTAGTTTTAGCCTGAAAACTCACAGTGACAAAATATGTTGCTGAAAATAATAGTCCAATTTCAGTCGATAACATAGCGTTTGAAGTCTCAAAAAATCTTGTCTTACGGAAAACTTTATTTGACATAGTTGAGAGGGTTCGTTTTGAATTTGTTTACGACGTGATTTTCTTTTTATCGAAGTGGGTTGTTAGCATGTCCTGGCTTTTCTTGGTTAATGTATGCCTATTTGTTTGCTCTATTAATAAAGTTTTATAATTTGGTTTCCTATTCCATTGACGATTGACGTACTTATTTTGTTCACAAATCCACAAAAGTGTCCATGGCGGTAATGCATAATAAGAACAAGATAACTCAAAATATAAAATACAAGGATACAATTGAAACCAAGGAAAGTACAATTCGCAAATGCTTCAGTTTTGAGTTTATTTTCTTAAACTGGTTAAAAGAAAGCTGACGATTCCACACGTGATGGCAGATTATTTCGCGGGGCAGCTTGAGAAAAAGATTCAAGAGGCAATTTACAGAACGAAGTTTGCGAGAAGGATTGCAAGGTTTTCACAAATCATCAATTTATGCAGGTCCACTGTTCGTGAGAAGAGAGAGGAGAAGAATGAAATACTGATTTTAAATCTTTGAAAGATTATGCCTCGGTTAATAATTGCGCCGATTTGATTCACGAAAAAAGCGGGGATAGCGCATCTTCTGTAAAATGTTATGCATGATTGCTAAAACATGGTCTTTTGGGGCTTCGAGTTTAAATTCATTCAGTCAAGTTTATCCTGACTTTCACTGGCAAGAAATTGCTACAGACTTAATTTGCCATCCCGCCTTAAATCAGTAAAATTATATCGAGGCAGGTAGTGGGAAAGACTGTATGACGAAAATGGGGCTCTTTAAGCTTACATGTAAATTTAACACGAATTGCTTAGTTAAGTGACTGTAATTTTTTTAAATAACGACTAAAAACTAAAACTGAAGGAGTCTACGATGGTTGTATAAGACGTGCTCAATGTTGAAACTTAAGGATGTGGACAAATTCACTCGTCAGTGGACTGATGGAGAATTCACTTTTGTATGTTAAGCGTCTCGCTGTTTGATAATGGGGCCATTAAATTAGGCTTACATGTAAATTTAACACGAATTGCTTAGTTAATTAAGTGACTGTAATTTGTTTTAATAACGACTAAAAATTTAATCTGAAGGAATCTACGATGGTTGTATAAGACGTGCTCAATGTTGAAACTTAAGGATGTGGACAAATTCACTCGTCAGTGGACTGATGGAGAACTCACTTTTGTATGTTTTAGCGTCTCGCTGTATGATAAATGTTGTTTCCATATAGTACAGTTAGGGGCCGTTCACAATTATCAACATTTTCACGAGCGTACAAACCGTACGCTGGGGGAGGGGGTTAATGCCCGCCGTACGCTTTTTTTTTTTTTTTTAATGTCGATCTGTTTTCTCGCCCGTCGCCACAGCCGACATTGCTCACATCCCATCCACGCCGCAACCGATGCCGAGCGAGCACTGGCCGAGACGGTCGCGCCCCGAGCCAGGCCCCGCATTGCATCCAATGAACGTATTGTGTACAGCATGCGCGGCATTGTAGTCCTACACACGTACATGTACATGAACCAAACATGTCAAACTGCGAGTGCAAATTATTGCGCAATTCCCCTTCCGTTCCCTAGCGCGCTCACAGGCATGTGAGCGGGTCACAGAAAAAACGCGGAAAACTTTAGCAAGTGAAATCCGTGTCCGGATTTTGGGCCAGCGCTACAGTCAGAATAACAGGCTTTGTACTGCAGCGTACACAAAACATTAACAGAAATATATAGGCCACAATTCTTACTTGGTAACAATGTGTTGTTCGTCCTCATTTTCAATATGTTTTTGTGACATTCCTTAGAAATGTGTTCCAACAAGCGCGATGCGTTCATCACAGACGTGAAAGACCGTGTGCGCCTAGTCTTGGCTCAGGGTGTTGGCTTTTTAATACAGTTTTTAGTACAGCGCCCTCTCTTGGTGGAACGGGATGACGACATGGGTAAGTTTAATGGGACATCGCGCTTAATGAAAAATGAACAACAACGGCTTTAATCAAAGACTAACGCGGAGCATTTTACCGGGTCTAGCCCCCGACTCACGTGTTGAAATCAAATCGCAATTAAAGTGATTCCCGATGCTGCCACGGCGGAGTGATTTCCACGGCGGAGACGAGAAAAACGCGGAGCCCGCAAGAAAACGCGGAGCCCGCAAGAAAAACGCGGAATGGGAAAATAAAAAACGCGGAGATCTCACATGCCTGCTAGCTACTTGTAGCATACACACGCAATTGCATATCAGCGCTCATTTTCAACCGGTGTTGTTCAACCATGTAGACTTGTGTGAAAAAAAATCAACATTTTGTTCGTACACTTTTAGGGGGGAGGGGGGGGGGTCTTGAAAAAGTGTACGGTTTGTACGCTCGTGAAAATGTTGATAATTGTGAACGGCCCCTTAAGAAAGCAATTAGACTGAAGGTCACCTATCTGTCAAACCTTACTATTGAATCGGTAAATAGCCCGGCAGTTAAAAATAAACCTGACCGCTCCTTCCTGACACTGTTTGTTTCCGACACTGGAGAATATTATATTAGCCTTTATAGTTGCCAGCGGCCAAGTGCGAACTCCACTAATTATAGCAAGCTTCTAGTATGTTACCATGACAACGTATCAACAACAACTTCAACAACAGCAAACGCATCTTACCAGTAATCACATGGATAACTGACAGGTGCTTTTCGTTCCTGTGTTGTGTCAACATACTTAAACTGCAGTCCTTAATCTATGGTTCGACTTACCGTGATAACTCATCACGCTAAGTTGACAATCTGAAACTAAGCTATTTAATTGTCTTATGATCATAATTTTTTTCAAACAAGTTAACTCGCCCGGTATAGTCTTACCAAGATGACGTCATTTTGTTCAGTACGAGAATTTGTCAGAAGGTAAACCAACTTGCTAAACTCGTGCCCAGTAAGTGTCGACTTACTCTTGTTAACTATCTGGATGAGAGGTCTAGCACACGTACACATAAAACCCCGTTAGTCTATTTATAATGAGACTAACCCCATATCAATCTTATTTGTGCCCCTTTACAAAACAACAATCCAGGCTCATGGAGCTGCTTGAACAGAAAATATTTCTTAACAAAGTTCTGCTATATGGGATTTGTGGCATTGCATGGTGAGGTATCAATGTATATTTGGTTTGCGGTAATACCATGTGTATATCTACTTGATGGGTAGATTGTGTTATATAGAGAACTTGTCTTGCTAATTATTTTACTGCCGCGGAGTAGATTTTTCGGAATTCGGGAGACTTCTCAGTTCTGAAAAGAACTGTCCTGCTTTTTAACTACTACCTGGGAGGAAGGTCATCGTCAGGAGAGCAGGCTAGTTGAAACTTTGAGACCGATTAAGAACTCACCCCGGGGCAGTGAAGTTATTAACGGGACGTCCCCTCGATCCACTTAGCGAAAGTAGTAGTCCCATTTTTTGGTGTCAAAAATGTGGTTCTCAAAAGAACATAATCTACCCAGCAAGTAGATTTACACTTGCGGAGGCAGCGCATCCTGAAAGCTTCTAACTTTTTGGGGGTCTGCCTTCCTGATGGTCCCTATGATCGATAACGCATGGTGTGTCCCCCCCCCCCCCCCCCCCCCCCCCCCCACTTCCCACCGACCCCAAACCTATCATATTGCGTGTCCGTTGTGTTTTGAGAATCCAATAAATTTTGTAGTTGTCCTTTTTAATTTGTTTGATTACTATTTTTATGTATAATATTGTTTTATAGAGCAACAATCATTTTAATTGAATTACACTAAAAACAAAGCTGGCGTTAGGAAGCGTTATCATAGAGAGGCAATAATTGTGTGTGTATTTTTAATAAACTAGGCTAGGCTGTGCAAGTAGCGTTAACGAATGACCGGCATAATTCAAAGTTACCATGGTGATGTGAGGTCAATTTAAGGCAAGCATATTGTTTGATAATGTCGTTGCCATCAGATGTGGTCTATAATTCCATATGCAGACTATTGTTCTGGTTACTCAAGGTTTAGCTCTCCCTACAGGCAAGGTTTCCTTGCTGAAAGAAATCACAGTTTTTACGTGCAACGTGCAAACACATGTCCCGAGCGGATAAGAGCACCGAACTCAAGCTCTGGTGTTTCTGTTCAGCAGAGTGTGGGTTCGAGTCCCGGTCGTGACACTTGTGTCCTTAAGCAAGACACTTAACCATTATTGCTTCGTCCTTCGGATGGGACGTAAAGCCGTTGGTCCCGTGCGTTGTGTAATGCACGTAAAAGAACCCAGTGTACATATCGAAAAGAAAAGGGGTTCGCCCCAGTGTTCCTGGTTTGATTGGTTGCATATTGCGCCACAGCACCTTGTAAACCATCACATGGTGCTATGTAAAAGGAATAGGTCTCAAACTTCAAAACATAGCTCCACATATTATATACCTTTCAGGAAAAATACTGACTGTTGAAGTGCCTTGATCGTCACTGAGTGACGGATATGAGCGCTATATAAGAAGCCACTATTATTATTATTATTATTATTATTTTGCAATCCGCCTCCCTGAAAGAGGAAGGGGAAAATTGAGGAGACGTACAAATTTAAGTAAAATAAATGTCACGTTTAGAAAAACATGTAAATTATATAGATCTCACACTTGTCAAACATAATTTATCGTCTTAACCATTAATGTTTTTTTTGTAGATGCTGCTGCTGCTGCTGCTGCTGCTGCTGCTGCTGCTGCTGCTGCTGCTGCTGCTGCTGCTGCTGCTGCTGCTGCTGCTGCTGCTGCTGCTGCTGCTGCTGCTGCTGCTGCTGCTGCGTTCTTGTTCGCGTTCTTGTTCGCGTTCTTGTTCGCGTTCTTGTTCGCGTTCTTGTTCGCGTTCTTGTTCGCGTTCTTGTTCGCGTTCTTGTTCGCGTTCTTGTTCGCGTTCTTGTTCGCGTTCTTGTTCGCGTTCTTGTTCGCGTTCTTGTTGTTCGCGTTCTTGTTGTTCGCGTTCTTGTTGTTCGCGTTCTTGTTGTTCGCGTTCTTGTTGTTCGCGTTCTTGTTGTTCGCGTTCTTGTTGTTCGCGTTCTTGTTGTTCGCGTTCTTGTTGTTCGCGTTCTTGTTGTTCGCGTTCTTGTTGTTCGCGTTCTTGTTGTTCGCGTTCTTGTTCGCGTTCTTGTCCTTTTTGTTGTTTTTTAATTGGATTCAAGGACATAGTAAAATCTAGAACCATGTTTTTCCAAAAAACAAGGAAGTTCTAATTACATTTACCCGTCACAATCATCAGCCATACTACCGTGCACTGAAAGTGTTCCACCGTGAAATATAGGCCTATACTAACTAATACTAAAACTGTGTCAACTGTGCATAGATTGGTGCATATTCTAACATTCTCAGTGATCCTATAATATAGCGTGTGGGTTGGGTTTTTTTCGTTTAAGTACATTCGTTTTGTATTATAATGCTCGGGGTGTGCGGGGGATACTTATCAAACCAACTGATGCGAAATTCATTATTAGCATGTTGACGAATTGACACCGTATTGTATGGAAGTTTTTTATTTTATTTATATAGGCCTATAAAACTTTTTTAATTTAAACCAGCAAAAGAGCAGAGTTAATCATAAACAAAAATTACCCAAAGGTAACGACCCTAACTATTTAAAACGAGCTGTGATTATACGATAACTGCACAGTCATTATATACACAATTTCTTCATTTTCTCCATAATTTAAAATTTTTCTCTCCCCCTCTCTCTCTTTCACCTATCTCTTTCTCAACTTCTTCTTCTCCTGCTCTTGTTCATTTATTTATTTCACAGGATGGCAGGTTACGGCACAGTGTTTACAAATGAATTTTGATAAAGCAAAGAGGAAACAACACATGGCAAAACATGTTTACCAGCCTAAATGCCATGCAATGTATTTTAGCATTATGAAGTTTGGCAATGTACACTAATTAATGACGACGTCTAATGGATGTTGATTCGTCATGCCCTACTTGGCGTTGTATACGTCCTTCCAATAATGACTTGGCCTATAATGTGCACGACTAATGACTCCTAACATATAGGCCTAGTTATACTGTGCGATTGTAAAGCCCATATACGTTTCGGTCCTTCGGGAAAAATACAAGGACTCAGACTTCGCTCATAAATATACAAGTAGGATTTATGTCTTTTGGTTTGACACACGAAACACCGACCGTGCATTAATAAAAATCATTAATTTGTCCTGTGTGGTCTTCGTTCGTATGTTCTTATCGTGTATCGTTTAAAACCATATAGCATCTAATGATTTACATGCAATGCACTTATATCTATAACCAATTTATATGTTTCATGGCGTCATTCAAGGCAAAAAGCACATGGGCTAAAATGGGCAAAGTTCGGCAGGCATTGATTCTTTAAACTATTTATAGTGAATCCCATGGCCCTATCAAAATCTGGAACATTAGGGGGGCCTATGGATTTTCTTAGCAAGGTGTTGGTAATGAAATAAGCAGACGTGCTTTGTGAGGCAGAGATGCTGTTCATAATTCTTTTATGGGATACTAAAATTAAGTATAGGCCTATGTTAAATTCATCGCGTCAATGAAATGAAGAAAAAAGCTAAAAAGACCATTAATATTCACAAAGAGGTTTCCGACTGGGGTTTTCCCCAGAGTTGCTTGTCCCCAAAAATGGTTTTACCGTCTGCTTCGTGTTCGCTGAAGATGATCTTTATCACCTGGGGCTAAAAGTAGTGTGCTATTTTAGGGGTTTGGAAACAGTTTCGTTTGTGTTTTTTTTGTTTTTTTTTTACTTGTTTTTATTGTTTATTTTTGGCCTTTGATAAACATAATTTGAACAAATAATTTGACAAAATGCGTTAGCAAAATAAATTACGTTTCTTCGGGAGTGACACAAAAGACCGTGTATGGATTCGAACCATATTTCGATGAGATTTACACGAAAGCCACACAGAATGATTTTTTTATATATTTTATATTATTTCTCTTTTTCTCCCTCTATTTTCCCTTTTCAGGATTGTTATTGGTATTTTACGTCTTCTTTTTTCTTTGAATCACAAGGTATCTGTACCTGGTATCGGTAAAGAGAACCAAAATTCTTCCTGACAAATGTATTTTTTCGTGAAATGCTGCGTTTATTATCTTCAAGAAGACTGTGCACAATGCACCTCTCCTAAGCGTGTGGTACCAGCCTGTGTGCTAATTACATATTATTTACGCGGCGTCGTTTATATCAGCAGGCAAGACACACAACATAAGCACTTCGTGTCATAAACCAGTTCAATCTCAAAAACAGCATTAATTTTAGTTGTTTTAAACAAAACAAAGCATGTTTTATATTTTGTTCTGAGACTCAATGCTGGGGGTGCACTGGAGCAATTACCACTATTAAACTATTGAATTGTAAATTCATACAAATACATACTGGTTTATTTTTGTCATGGGAATATTGAAATAAATCAACCATAATATGTTGTCTGGTAGCCGATATTAGCTTGTTTTTCAATTCATTATATAGAGATCATAAGTACGTTCTCATGATACTTGTCGAAAACATCAACCACAAGGCGTGCAAATGCAAGGTCTTGGAGAATAAACAACATTGGTAAGAGTGCAAACATAAATATTCACCGATTTGCACACAAGTAACATTGTATACAAATTTCCATTGGAAAACATATCTAGAAATGTTTTTGCTTGGAGCGCTATAGTTTTTAGAATTGCTTATAACAAATAGTTGTTATCTCGCGAAGAGTGAAAACATACATTTTTGTTTTTTGCTTCACTATTTTCTTTTGACTCCGATGACCGATTGAGCAAAACACTTTCACAGGTTTGTTATTCTATGTATATTCTGGGTCTCATAAAGTGTTGATACTGGTATTCAACACTTACCAATGTTGTATGTGTGCATCATAAGAATTAAAAAGAAAGGGAAAACGTTATCGTGTCCGGTAAAAACAATAATTCATTTTATTGCATAAACGATAAAATACATTATTCGCCGCAGAAGACCCCCGCAGTGTACCAGAGCCGTGCTGCAATACACGGTGCTGACAGTTTGGATATTGGCGTCCTCTGCTGCATGGTTGTTGGGCAATACTTTTGTTAGACTGGCCTTGGTGACGTCCCTTGTGGTGGTTTGGACGTAAGCCATAAAGGTAACCTAACTTTTTCCTGGGGTTGCAAGGCTGACCTTTATGCAAAGTGTGTGTGGTCAAATTTACCTTTATTTTAGATTGCGTAACAAAAGCATGGTAAATCTAATGTACACAATGCACTGGTAAACTTTCGATCGCAAGACTAGGACAATTTTTCCCGTACATGTAATGTGTGACCGAAACTCAAAAACTCAAATGAATATATATGACGCACTGTTTGGATCACGTGTCTACAACGTCATGGAGTCTGCGTCCGGATCAACCTGCACTATTCAACACTGCAGTTTCGGTTGAAAATTGCAGGCACGGACATTTTCCTAGAGTTCTGATAAAAAAACTTAACATTAAAATTATACAAAATAAAAACACAATTTTGTTTTAAGTCTGGATGAATCAACAATTGATTATACTCGGAAGATAAGGGGCATGCTACGAGAGGAAAAGTGACATAACCGAGGTATGTCTGCATAATGCACCCTTTCTTTCTCCCATACCTCCAACACTACTGTAAGTTGTAACAATTACCTTTAATCGGAAGAAAAGTGGGTAGCCGAGGTAGCCGAGTCGCTATTAATTTTATGCGAGTGTCGACACACTTAAACTCTGTCGTCGTCACCACCCCCCCCCCCGCATCGTCACAACCAACAACGTAAGAGAAACAAATATGGCATAATGCTTGGCCATGGGAAATGAGCAATGGTTTATGCCAAAGTGATTTCTTTGTTATCGAGTGAATCAAAGTGGGTCAATGTCAGAAGTAGATGAACATAATTATTAGGTTTGAAGTGGAGTGGAGAGTGCCGATTAATTATCAGAAGGCAAATATGATACACGGGGGCATGTATCAAAGGCAAGAGTACATCGGGTGGTTCACGGATGAGTAAACTAATTTCCACACTCCATGTTTTCAATAAATACACCATATATAGTCAACCTGTGAGAATGTTATCATATTCGGTGGCCGCGAAAACAACAACAAAACAGATAACCTTTATAATGGAGTGTTGTGATCGAGCGCTCTAGTCCACCAGACTCAAGTTCTGGTGCTGTCGGCAGCATGCAGCGGAGTGAGGATTTGAATTCCCGCTCGTGGCAGGTGTGTCCTTCAGCAAGAAGACACCTAATTGCTTTGTCATTTTGATGGGACGTAGAGCCGTAGGTCACCTGTTTTATGCAACGCACTTTACACAAAAAAACAAAAAAAAAGTATTAAAAAAATAAAGAAAAAGAACGCTTAATCGTGAACGAGAAAGGGCTTTTTCACCGTTGTTTCTGGTACTGTTTGGCTGTAAGTTGCGCCACCGCGCTTCCCTAGTGATGGGCGATTTGACGGTACACATAAATCATTAATTCTGAACGAGTCCCTCAGCTGCTTGTTTCTATTTGTTCAGCGCCTTGGGTACCTTAATGGTTCGCAAGCTAAAACAAGACTCAGTGATTATTATTATTCGGGGAGTTTGTGCAATGTGTGATTAAAGAGGTGTCCATTTGGTTATATTGGCGATATCATTCTAAACACAAGATTCCAGTGCCAACTGTCTGGAGAAGTTTACTAGTTTGATATAGTTCTAAAGGCAACTTGATATTTAATTTGCTGAACCCTTCGTCTTAAGTTTTCACGAAGTGACGATCTACTCACAGCCGAAATTCCGTGATTGGGGAAATTTGCCTTTGGAGTTGAACTATTTTTCAAACTGCAAGCTGTTTCAGATTTGCCGGTTGGTGAAAAAAGAAAGTTGCACCACGCGTGTGTGTCACCGTGGCAGCGCTGTTTAATCAACAAATAAAACGGTAACTAATGATTTGACACTTCCCGAAACTTGCTGAAAATAACAATACTGGTAATATGTCCAAAATTGTACTGAAATCGAATGACCAATTGTTTTTTGTTTTTTGTTAGGCCCCCTAACTACTTTTTTTTTTTTCCTTTTTTTTGGGGGGGGGGGGGGGTGGGTTCTACCTTTAAAGATATTATTTATTTAGGCACCGAGTTGGAACATGTCATTAAACATGGCATTATGGTCATCGAACTTTTCTCCTCTGAAAAAAAATTAAGGTAAAACAACAAGTAATGTTTTAATGCTTTCGAAATGGCTGAAAAAATGGAATCTGTGAAGGCCCACAGTATTAAAATATATTTCTCTCGACATTCTTATGAATTTTACAAATAAAAAATATGCTTGTAACATCAGACTGCGGCACAATCCCATCACGTCCTGCTGTATTACATTATATGACAAGCAAAAAAAAATAAATAAAAAAACTACGACAACAACAATTGATGATGATCTCTACAACGACAATTGATGATAATCTTAATAGAAAATCAGACGACTGTAACTAATCAATGATGTGAACACACAACATGGAAACACTAAAATGTTCGATGACGTCACATTTCAAACAATAGTTGGTAAATTTGTACGAGAAATGTTCAGATCATTCCTGATTTTTGATGATATTCATTTAAAACGGCCTTGATTTTACCGTGTGTCTGGCGCAAACATTCCCCTTTAGATCATTCGTACCCAATTGGTTTTTAACGTCCGATGACGTCTTAAAGGCAAAGTGTACCTTTGGTTTTTGGAACCGTTCGTTTGTTTAAATCTTATATAAATGTAGATGTATAAAATAAAACTAATTTGTAAAAATTTCACTTCAAAAGGTGCTCGCGTTTTTTAGGTATCGCCGAGAAACCGGAGCGAATATGTCCGTGCAGGAAGAATAGTCCCTTTAGGAATACACAATCTGAGAAACGGTTCCGACAGAAACGCTCTCAGATTCAAATTTGTGTACATAAAACCTGAAATCTTTTTCCATAAACACATTACTTCGAAGTGAAATGATTCTCAAAATGCTTTATACACTCGAAAGATGCTGTCCTTGTAACCAAGTAAGTTTGTATTACCATCAATTCAAGAGTGATTACAAAACGTATGCATTCCCTTTAAAATATAAATTTATCTCTGAAATGGTACACCATTTACAAACTAGTGATTTGCCCCCCATGATTATAAACACTGTAATTTGTTCCTTCCACTTCCATCTGCTAGAAAATGAGTGCATCACAAAACTCTATAATCGACATTGGAAACCCACTTTAAGCTGGTGCGAGCTCGCCCGTTGAAGTGACCCTTCACCAGCCTCCTCGATTTGGACGTTTTATTAGTGTCTCTAGTTAATGATTCAGTTCACACTTGATTCCTGATGTCCCTCAGTTTGATTAAAAAACCCATCTCAATAGAATCTGGACACCATTATTGATGCTCCTTCATCTTTAATGAACTGAGGGTATCAATCTTAGCACGAACTGCGACAATAATTCATGCGATGAAGGTTGAACTACTTTAATACAGCTGTACAATTTTAAAGCGGCTGTAAATATTATATAGGAGAGTAAATTAATTGCATCTTATATTGAAACACATTTCCGGATACCGTGAAAACTGCAAAAAGGTGGGCATGCAGTTGAAATGCTGTAAATCAAGCAGTTTTGTTTATACTAGGTTTTCAACAGTTTTGCGAATCTTGAAATTACAAAAGTAGATCTTTAGTATCAGTATAGGCTATATTCAGGGGCCCTATGGGGGAACAGTTCGCTGACAACTGAATGGGCTACCTGAAAAAATAAAACAAGATGACACAAATTAATACACAAATATATTATGTATATGAACGTGCAGAGAGTTCCTGACAAAACATAACAGCTGACGCGTCATGACGGTTAGATATACATGTATATTAGTTTATGTACTAGTTTAAAGGGTGTGTACAACATTGGTAAAAATGAAAATATAAATGTTCATAGATTTGCACATAACTTACATGGTATAAAGATGGTCATGGTGGAAAACTTCACTTGAAATAGTTTTGCTTGAAATGCCATAGTTTTTAGGAAATGAGTAAAATAATAGTCTTTATCCTGCAGGATAAATTCCGATGTTTGAAAAGAAGTTAAAACACATAAGGGGGTTTTCACCGTTTTCTCATGACTCCGAAGACCGATTTTGCTTAAACTTTCACAGGTTTGTTATTTCATGTATATGTTGGGTCACATCAAGTGTGGATACAGGTCTATGGCAATTACCAATGTTGTACACACCCTTTAAATTTAACTGTATATGATTTATACATTGACTTCTGCATGAATGTTATTTCTAATGCAATCAAGTTGTGCGACCTTGAATGTATTTTGCGCTGACTGCCTGGGGCAACAGTGATTTTGTTCAAATTGTTGTCATCGATTCGTTTCTGTCATCAATTTGTGTCTGTTGCATGTTATGTATATTTTAACTACTATGTTATTACTACTATTATTTCATGTTATCACAACATGCTTAAGAAAGATCACGTTTTACCTTTGAGCCGGTTACTCATTTTTATGATAAATAGTAACTTTATTATTGTTAGTAGCAGTTTTAGTAGTATTTCTTATTTTTCGGGGGGGGGGGGAGCTATTGTTTACGCTATTTAGTTGTTGGTAAGCTTGTTGTTTTGTTTTATATCTAACTTTTAAATTGTAAAATGTTCTTTTAGTAAGCGAATTATAATTTGTTTTGTAACTGTGCTCAGTAACATAACAAAGTCATGGAATCGAGAGAGAAATAATGATACATACATATACATACACTGGGCTTTTATATAGCGCCATTCCATTTAGACCACAGCGCTTTAGCAAACAGACAATAGCAATGCAAATAATACAACAAATGAACAAAAAGCAATTTACAGAAAGCAACTAAGGAAACATATATTTTTAAAGAGCTTTCTTGAAAATAGGCAGTGAATTTGAGGTGCGTGGTGATGGGAAGGTTGTTCCACAGTCCTGGAGCGGCTAAAGAAAATGATTTATAGGCAGCAGATTGGGAGAGATTTGCTGCTTGGTTTATTTTCAGCAAGACGGGTGTTGTCTGATGCTGAGCGAAGCCCAGCTCTAGTTTGACTGTAAAAAGTAAAACATGATGCAAGATATGTTGGTGCATGATAATAATGATAAAAACATTCATAATAGTTTTGTTTTTGGTTTGTTCTGCTTTCTCCATTATGTGAATCGGACGAAGATACGGCTAGTTGCTAAATCGTGTTGCGCCATGTGTGGCCTTTTCTTAAAGACTCGTTTACGGCTCGTTGATCATTTTATAGCATTTTCTTAGATGTTTGCCGATTAAACTTCTTTAACAGATCTTTCTTGAAAACTAAAGACCATGTTACCTTGTTCACTAAAAATAGCGCGACCTTGTGTTGTTCCAAGGTGTTTCCTGGCCGGCAAGATAATGCATTTATCATAGTATGGGAATGTTTTCATTGTGTGTCATAATTACTAAATGTTTTAAGACTTATGCATGGTTTTGTATGGTGGCCCTGAAGGGACATCGCACATCGCAAATATCTTTGCAAATATTTGCGATGTCGCAAATATCTTTGCAAATATTTGCGATGTCGCAAATATCTTTGCAAATATTTGCGATGTCGCAAATATCTTTGCAAATAATGCAAACCTTTGCGATGTGCGATGTCCCTTCAGGGCCACCATAGTTTTGAGATGAGCCCCACTTACTTTGTATCAACAGTTTATGAAAATCGGGAAGAGCAATCTCCATAAAAAGTTTGATTTTCTAGTATGCCTTACTTCAATGAGCTGAGTGTATAAGCCGTGCCTGAAAGAAGTCCGTTCTCTGTGGCTCCTGTTTTATAGATATCCCAGGGTAAACTGTCTTTATGATCAGGATGACCATTCCATTTACCGTTGTTTACTACCATTTAAAGCACAGAATTGGTAATTGCCAAAGACCAGTATCCAACAATTGTTGTGACTCAACATTTTGTATATGAAATAACAAACATGTGAAAGTTTAAGCTAAATCGGTCTTCAGTGTCATAATAAAACAGTAAAAAGGAAACAATATTATATGTTTTCACTTTTTCAAACAACGGGTTTCGGACACGCGTGATAAAGACTTATTGTTTTACTAATTTCCTGAATAACTATAGCAATTCAAAAAACAATTTTTTTTAGGGAAATGTTTTACCATGACCATTGTAAGCTATGTGCAAATCTGTGAACATTTATTTTATATTTTCAATCTTACCAATGTTGTACACACCCTTTGATCAGCTGATAGAGTCTCTGAATTTATAAGTATTGCTCCTGCCCGGTTTATTGTGTTTATAACCTCATGCGGGATGCGCTTCGGCTTCTCGTTTCATGTTGTACTTTTCCCTTCATCGGATCATTGTTGTCTAGACGGACATGCGCTGCCCCCATTTTCATGAGGGCTGCTTAATTTGTGCTGAAATTGAGCGTTGATAATGAAAAAACATGATAACGGAGGCCGTCTCTATCATGTGCGCCATATTGTATTAGATCATTTCCCAGTCAAATCGACGTAAGAGTCGAATATCAAGATATTACATAATCTGACCTCATTTTCAGCAAAGCGGGAAACGCATTTAAGAGTAGTGTTCTTTCACACAGATAACGGAGGCCGTCTCTATCATGTGCGCCATATTGTATTAGATCATTTCCCAGTCAAATCGACGTAAGAGTCGAATATCAAGATATTACATAATCTGACCTCATTTTCAGCAAAGCGGGAAACGCATTTAAGAGTAGTGTTCTTTCACACAGATAGCGCTACACTTTTTTCGTCGTGATATCAGATGAGAGAGGAAGATTGCAAGACCCAAGTCTAAGTTGCTGTTGTTTTTTCTTCTCTTGTTTACTCCATTTGGGTCACATTAATGCTCTATAATCAAATTATGTTCGAGCTCACGAAAGTTGCATTTGGGTTCTTTGATCTTGCCGGCGTATGGATATTTCATATTGAGTATAAGTGAAGCACCGGCGGCGGAACCGGGGGGGCAAGGTGGGCAGTTGCCCCCCCCACTTTTGAAAAGGTAGTCATTTTGCACCCCCACTTTATATCGAGCTATTTAAACCAAATTAGGGTTCACTGACAACCCCGTTTGTAATATTATACACACCTTTAAGTTTCTCAAAATAATCTGATTCATATAGGCCTAACAAAAAACAGCAATTAACGCCAAACGTAGGCGAGTTGCCATCCCCGGACAATAGATTAGTAATGGCCCACGATGCACATTTCACCAGTCCTGCAGTGCGAGTCACCGCTGGTCGAGTGTACTGCATGGCCGGGCCATAACCAGCAGCGATCGGGTGACTTTATAGCGGGCTGGGTCCGGAATCCCGGCTGCGCCACAACGTGTCTCCGTGCGTTATTCCCACTAGAAGCCGTCAGCCGCAATTACAGCCTTAGTCGCAATTTGATGCATAATCTCTGAGCCCGATCTCACACACGACTTCCTACCCCGGAATACAAATTTTACATTTAAATCAATTTTTGACCGTCAAGTTTTGTCCAAATTACGGGCAATGCATCTTTAACTTCTTCCTTTGCCATTCGTAATTTTTTCCCCCTGCCAAATTACTCTTTTATACGGGAGATTCGATAACGCGAGGTACGAGGTGCGAGGTGACAGATATTGAACACCATACTTTTATGATAACTCACTTGTAATTGTTTAAATTTGCAAGTCAATAACATATTAAGCATTTGAAACCAACGGGCTAATTTGTCCATGATAAAATATATCTCACGTCGTTCCGGCATTCAATGGTTTTTCCCCCTTATGGATTGCCTGTGTAGTACTACACTTGAATTTGAGAAACGCCGGATAGTAATGTTTTTTTACCCGCGATGTTTTTAATGAATATGCATGAAACCAGATACCGACGAGATCCAAAATGAATATCATCACGCGTTGCTTCCTTTCCACATTTTTCATATTAGTCGGCTATGATGTTCAGGGATTAAAAAGGTCTGCAGCCCTATACCTTTCCAAATTACACACTACATTTATGCCCTGGTTAAACTTATAATTTCATTTTTTAACAGTAATCTGGTATAAGTTATTATTATGTGACACCACTTTCGCAAAACAAAGGTTTGTCTGTAGGATATGGGTTTGCCGCCCACTTATTCATGGAATTTGCCGCCCAGTGATGAAAAGTAGGTAGCACCGCCCATAATGTTCTTATCAACAACGTCCGCAGTATTATTATTTAAAACAAAAACATTTGCTGACAATGTACCCGTTTTGTACACAATATTCTGGGGACTTCATGCGGGCATTATCAGCCTAACCCAGATGAGTGGCAATAAGTTCTAACAAGAGGGAGCTCGGAGCATCATTGAAAAATATTAAATACAATTAAAAGATTTATATGGATCAGAAGTGCTTAAAAAGTATGTCTTTTTTTCTAATGCATAAAGAGGCTTAATTTTCCACCCCCAAAACGCCAAAAGCTCAAACTCAAGGGGGCTTTGCCCCAGGACCCCCACCGGGGCTTCGCCCCTGGACCCTACCAGGGGCCGTAAGGCCGGCCCCTGGACCCCACCCAACACATTGGTTTTAGCCCCCCCACCCCTTCCCGGTTGAACACCGACCCAAGTATTTGCTTAAACTTGAACTTTTTAGTTAAAGCTTCTCAACTAAATCAATCTATTTCCGATAATTCAGCAAAGAAGATTTCTTGTCACCTTTTTAGAAAGAGTCTTGAGGTACAGTCGGGATTAACTCCAAAGATCATATGATTTATCTGCGTAAAAAAAATTGGTTCAGATAAATCACGTGAACTTAGTTTTTTGAAAATGCTCGATAACGGCAAAATTTGACGGTTTCGTTTGCAAAATTTAGGGATTGGTCTAATCTACTCCTGGAAGACCTCCAGAGTCATGTGTGGGTCTGTTTGTACCCCCAAAATTGCCCAACATACCCGGTGTGTGCCTATATACCTATGTTGTGCAAATGGAAATAAAATACATGGGGACAAAATTTGCCCCCCCCCCCCCCACTTTTAAAAGTGTTCCGCCGCCGCTGAAGTGAAGCCTTGTCAGTTTAAGATTATTGTTCCACTGATGTGGACGACATCAACGTGGGCGGTTTATGAGAAATGTGTTTAAAGGGACACACCGGCTTCGTTGGGCTATTTTGGCTACAAAATAGACTAAAACATTACTCCAAAGGTCTTCCAGGAATGGAGAAGAACGTTTCCAAAAATAAACCATCAATTTGTGTCGTTTTTGAGCATTTAAAAAAAAAAAAAGGTCACATGGGTTATCCGAACCACTTTTTTGGTTCGGATAACCCTCGTGATCTTCGGAGTTAGTTTTACTTCCAGCCGTATAAAAATTAATTACTGCACCGAATTCAACTCTGTTTTGTAACAAGAATTCATGAGTATTTGACACACAAAAATACGTATTCAAATTATGGATACAAGTTGTAAATAATACAAAAAAGTCGAACGTAAGATTTTATTTCAGAGAGTCCGAGCAACGGAAGCGTGTCTTTACAGTGCACAGCGTGGGGACTCCCTACACATAACACAGGGGCAGTCGTGTCGCTTGCAAGCAGAGTATCTCGGCAGTGCTACAGCGCGATGGAAACCCACTAGCCAAGAGATAGCTGTACCTGGAAGCTCATGAACGTGTGTGAGGGGTAGGGAGCCAGACCACCAACTCATTGTCGTTTTTGCGGGTTAGCTAGTCGGTACACCTCGCTGATCGAATCCGTTGTTTCAAAATCGCAACATTCCAATGCTCTGTGAACGTTCCTTGACCCGATTTGTACCGAATTTCTTGGTAATTAAATAAGATTTATGTCAATACATAGGAATACCACTTTTATATTGACGGTACGATTAGTGTAAAAAAAAATTGTGACAAACAATTTCCAAAAAACGAGCCCCCGAAAAAAGAAAAAAGAAAAAAGGAGCCCCTGAAGGAACAGGTGAAAAAGAAATTGAAAATTAAAAGGTGGAAGAAAAACAACCTCACTCGAAATTTCTACTGCATCCCTCGACACACAAAATGCCAACAAAATAATTTCGTTTCCTCAAAATATTATTTAATTCGATGAAAATATAATTTGTCTCACAAAATATTATTTTTCATTTTGTGAACGCAGTGTGTTTTTCTAAGTTCCCCAGAAATACGCTTTCGTTCCCTGAAGATACGCATTCGTTTCCTCGAAATATGATTTTGTTCGCAAGAAATATACTTTCTTTCGCTCGAAATATGCTTTCCTTCCCTAAAATACGCTTTCTTTCCCTCGAAAGCAGATTTCGTACCCTAAAAAAAAGCTTTCGATTCCTCGAAATACGAATTTGAATTTGTTGCCCGAATACTTTCATTCACCCGAAATATGCTTACGCTCCCTAAAAATACGCTTTCGTTCTCTCGCAATGAGATTTTGATCCCCAGAATTCCTCCTTCGTTCCCTCAAGATAGCTTTTGTTCCCTCAAGATGGCTTTCGTTCCCCTGAAGTCCAATCACACCAATTTGTTACATTCCTTTGTAAGGGGCGACTTTGAGAGGGGACTAGTTTGTATGTGAGGGGCGACTTTGATAGGGGCGACTTTGTAGTTGGGGACTTTGTAATTGGCGAGTTTGCTGGGGGTGAGTTGACTGGTTTCCGTGTCCGTTGTTTATACACACATCCAGATGGATAACGTGGACTGGATCATAATGCCTTGTCGTGGTAAAACACCTACATAAACAGAGCACCAGTCTACAAACATTGCACAGCATGTATCCGTAAATTTGACACTTGCAACGGCTGGTAAAGCGTATACGGTGACCTTTGACCGCTTTTGTTTTTTTCGGTCATTTCTCGTTAATTACGTGATATTTTTGTATAAAAAAAATATAAAAACCATCTAGAAATAATTGTCTTTGATTCTACATTACTAAATTACGTGAACTGGTAACCGGTGTGTCCCTTTAAGGGTTTATGTTTTCCGGAACAATTTCAGATTTGGTGAGCGTCATTAAATCACCCACTCATGACCGGTACTTCTTCTTATAATCGTTTCTAAATAAATATAGGCCAAGTTCGCATGAGGACCATAAGTTGTTAACTAGTGGCTGACAATAACAGGTGCCAATGCTCTAAAATGAGTTGGGTAACAGACAATACGTATTTTTTTCTTAACAAAGATAACTGACTAAATAAATAAATAATACAATATAACACAAAAGGCAAAACTTTCTCTGCGTTTACTACAGAGCAATGACGTTTTTACTGAATGAAGCGAGAGCTACCAAACCTGGCTCTAATTAAGAGGGATTAAAACAATTCTTAACAATGTTTTTGCTTAGCCAAGTAGAGCAGGATGCCAGTCTAAGATGATACATGTGAGGATGTTTTTGTGTTCCTTATGTTAATAAAATAATTCTAAGGCATAAGTGATCTGCATTTTCAACATTTTGTTTAACATATTTTCCTTCCTTTTAAATTCTGTTTTCTTATGTGTCTTTTAAATTGTTTAAATTGAGACCATTGTGTGTTTCTTTGAACAATATTGATGGTGTAATTTGGGTTTTTTAATAGTACTGTATTTGTACTGAGGGCCTCATTAAAGATGACATATACAAAAATAAAAGGAACTCTTCTGTTTGCCTTGAGCTTAAGCACTCTATTAAAATTTGGCCCCGACCGTATCGTCCCCACTGCGATTTGTAATAGTTAGCAAACAATGATTTTTGTTTTTTAAAAGAAAGAAAAAACAAACAAACAAACAATACAAAAACATTCACAAACAAGACCCAAACAAACTACAGGGTGAGCAATTGTTTACACTTGAACTTTAACTTTGTTTTCAATCTGGAAAAAGAATGTCAGCAATGCAGAAAGTATGCAACAGATATACATAACACTGTGGAAAATAATATTATGTGCAATCAATTTTAGTTGTTATCGCTGCCAATCAAATCATGTAGGCGACACTTTCTTTTCTCAAAGACAGGCACATCTGTAATAGTCACTGACAGATAAACTTCTTTTCAAACTACTTTCGCTGTGACGATTTATATGACATAAATAGCAATAAACCCATAAACCCCCTGAGGTCTGCAGGATAGTACTTGTGTCTGTCATCGTTTATTTCGAATTATATAACACCCAAGCAGATCCTTGCCATTTGATTGGAGGATTGTCCGTCACGTGATAGCAAATAAACGTACCATTGCACGCTACGTCATTCACCGTGCATTTTTCGTTCCATTCACCGTGCATTTTTCGTTCCATCCGATTTGTTCTATTGCACGCTCGCCCGCCTTCCATTGACGAAAGTTACTGTTAGTGGTGCGCTTGAGAAAGCATTATTGTACAATCTATTTATTATTATCCTTTAAAGTATAGTGTTATCCTACAATCAAATGACAAAGATGTACTTGGATGTTATATAAAACAAATAATGAATGTTTTTCATTCGTGCAATAGTAAGAATATTGTCATGAGTTGAAAGATGGAATGTTCCATTCAACTCGGCTTCGCCTCGTTGAATGGAACATTCCATCTTTCAACTCATGACAATATTCTTACCATTGCACTCATAAACATTCATTATTTGTATACTATATTATGGCTAGTCAGCATTGTTTTTATATTTTTATTAGTTTCCTTCATTTTTCATCATCATTCTTCATTGCTGTCCGTTCAACCTGTTAGTCCGTACGTTCTTGTCCCTGTTTATGTTCTGTTTGCCTCTGTCCGTCAGGCATCTCACCACAGCTTGTAGATGATGCCTCCATACTTATGTTGGATTATATTTTATAAAACTAAATTAACGGTTACTTATTAATGTTTTCGTATGTATTGTTGCATACTAATTAATTTTTTTAATTACATTGGTATAGTCCATTACTGTATAACTGTTTTTTTATAGCAAATATTTGTATAATTTAATGCAGTTTCATAATTTGATCCAATATTTTCGAGAATGCTGGTGGGCGTTGTTGTTGTTGTCATTATGTTTATTGTATTTTATTTGATTTTTTCGACTGACTGTTGCTTAAATCAGGCAGCAAACCGAGGTGCATTTTTTGTATAAACCTTCTGCACTTGAGCCATGTTTACGTCTCCCTATAATCTGCCAGGACAACCATCACAAGCAGGTGCTTTATACCGGGGGCAATGAGTGCATTCAATCTTCGCCAAATGTCAAAGGAAGACGCATTCAACATTATTCAAAATGCCAAGAAAGATGGACACCCGAGTGTTACTGCTTTTCAATTTCGTCTGTGAACAGACGTCACTGTCCCTAACTCTGAATGTGCCTGCCGACAACATCGCCGCCAAACAAATCACGTCAATAGACGACAACCTTCCCAACGGTAGGATTTTACAAACCGTAAGTCACTGACAGACTTTTGAACTTCGTGCCTTTCGTCTTTTCCCTGAGATTAAAAGGAGTCTCCACTTGGACAATAAGAACAGATGAAGAATGCCGAATTTTGCGAATACCGCTGTAAAAGAGATATTTGTGGCCTTTTTTTTGGCAGGTAGGCATTAAGTATCCAGCTGGTATGATTTGTGACGTAATTCCACCGTAAGCGGCGCCCACTTCACACAAACTGCCTCTGTTGATTACCAGATCAAAAGGTTGCATTAAGCTAGTTGTTACTTGATGATTATGTAAGAAGACTTAAAATAGTCTTTTCGAAGACGTGGGGATTTCTCAAAAATTAAAGTTGACGGTCATAAAAAATGCTTTTTGATGATGAATATGTGATTTTGGCTAACAATACACACAAACGTAAGCCAGCTTTGGGGCCAGAAGTAGCGTGCTTTGAGCTTACGCTTTTAGATACGCCTGCGTTTAACGCAATGACGCAATGGTTTACCAGCTGGACAGCGTCTTCCATAAACAAGGCCAGACTTCATAGAGCTGCTCAAGTAGACACTTGCATATGTACCCCTTGCATATGACGTCCTAAAACAGCGCCCTCAATGGGACCAAAATGCTCCCTCACTGAAGCCAAATGAGGCAAATCATTGGACAATAGCTATTTTTCGAGAAAAACGGGGGCGTAACCTCAGCATCCCTGTAGCGTTTTAGGGTTATGCAAGGGGTCTAGTGCTTAAAGAGGAAGGGAAATGTAAATTTTAATTTTGTGATGCACTCATTTTCCAATAGACAGATTCCTCATGTGAGTGGGGAAGATTTTACAAGTCTCTAAAACCGTATAAATTGCCATTGCATTCGATTACCTTCCGGGGTAAAATTTGTCAACATCCAAAACAAGTAATTTTTACCCCACTCACATGAGAATTCTATCTATTGGAAAATGAGTACATCAAAACATTTAATTTGACAATTCCCTTCCTCTTTACCAAATTGTTTAGGTAAGCGACATGGTACTTTAGGCTTGCGATCTTGGTAAGCACGATTTTGTTGAGCCTAACTATTTGTGTGTGTGTGTGTGAGCGTGTCTATCCATTCAAACCGAGGACTTTAACAAAAGGGATCCGGTTGTTTGACAGAGCGAGGACGTCCTAACAAACAATGGGAGAACAAAGAGAAGTCCTCGGTGGATTCACAAACGTGTGTGTGTGTGTGTTTGTGTTGAAGCAGTGCTATGGTATACACTGCTTCAACACAAACACACACACACACATCCTCATCAGAATGGTCTCCAGTAACATTGGGCAACGGAATTCGAACCGGTTTTTGTCCTCATATGCCGTTGACTGCACTAGCTCTGATTGCCTAATCTTTACCAGTTTGAAAGCTGGAGGACGAGCTTCCGATATCAAACCAAGAAGTGGCACTGTGTTCATAGGAGACGAAATCAATAGCTATCTAAAGGTCCTATACGAAGACGAGTGTTTTTCACCCAGCCGAGTTTAAACTTTACCTGTTAGGGTTATTTTTGTTTTCCCCCCTTTTTGTCAAATGTTTTCTTTTTCTTTTATAGCTACTTTAACCAAATTAAAAAAACTAACCTTTCGGGTGAACCCGCGCCTCTAAAAGGGACAAACTCCTTGACATATACCTGAGAACATGCCGTAAGTCGACGCGCGGTGATCGATACGTGCACACGTCAAAGTTGACCCGGATTCCAGGTCCCAGGCGCCAAGAAACATTTCTCGGTCAGATTAATCCGGAAACTGGTGTTTAATCTTTTTAAATTTTGTTAACTTGAATTTTGCGTCAGTTTAACCCGTTTCTGGGTCACTTCGACATCAATAACTGCCCTTACTCATCAACAACAACAACAACAACAACAACACAACAACACATCACCAACCTGATCTCCAAATCCTCCGCTTTGTTGAATTTATTTTGAAGATAAATAGTTTTGTTTTAGACAGCAACATTACATAATTGGGTACTTATACGAAATGTATAGAATAAAACTCAAAGACGAAATGGGGAAGATATCCCAGTTAGCTTCAATGTCCTATGCCACGTGGTTTTTTGAAGTCTCAACGGCTTTAACCGTTCCATTTGTGCCCGTAAATGCACAGCTTTGGGAATGTTATTTTCAGCGTTCGTGGACTTAACAATCGAATTCGGCAGCATCTTGGATAAAGAATTTCTAAAACATGTGAGCAAAGGTTTTCTATGATCCACGCCCACAATGAACATTCCTATTTCGTAACCCGTTGCTAACCGTATGCAAATCCACTGTGGATGCTCACAGCAGCGTGATCAAGTCTGCATGATCGTTAATGGAAATAATACACCTTTGCTTACGCACGTTTTCTGCTGAAGTAAAAGCTCAACAAATTGCTTAACAAGTAAAGCAATATAAAACAGCCTCAAGCATAAAACATCACTCTGACATGTTGAAGGAAAGTGGTGCTATACAAAGCGTTCAACTTTATACGCCTTTTCTCTTCGAGGGTTAGTTTGTACTAGTGTGTATAGGTGCGTGTTAGGTCGTTGTTGTCAGTAACAGAGTATCCGGTAAGTAGTTTGAAAATAGTGCAACACACTTGTGTTTCTCATAAATCACAGTCATGTAGCTATGACGTCTTCTCAATCATCACAGCTAAGGTTGCGTAACACTTCGACGTCACTCTTTGCGACTAAAAAGTCAAAGTTACGAAATTTAACGAGGCACTGAAAGTACGCCTTAACAGAAGTTGCATGTCTCGCGCGTATCGGGAAAAAAAGTCGAGGCTATAGTTTTTACGAAATCAAATCTTCTTTTAGAATTTTATATATTGATACAAAATTCTTGTAAAAAAGAAAGGCCTCATATTTATGTCTGATAAAATCAAATTTTCTATAATACAAATAATTGGTTAAAATTGAGTAAAACTCTTTGAGAATCACGCCCAAAGTATGTACATCCTTTAAAAGTCAGTTTGGCAAAATTATTATTTATTTAGAAGCAACCGGAAACGTATATATGTCAAGCCTTTATCTCGCGGTTTCTACTTTGCTTGGTTTCATTAGTGGATTTTACAGTATTTTACAATCCAACAGGATAATTATTATGTAATTGTTATCGCCATGACCTAGGCTGAAAGAATAATATGCATTTAAAAAAAAACTGCGCACACGTAAAATTCAGTATGTTTTGAGCTCATCCTTCGCGATTTAATCCAACTACAGCTTATTTCCGACTTAGAACTGTAACAATAGTTGTTTTTTTGTTTTTTTTTGGTTTTTTACAATTTCAGCCCAATTTGACTTCAATGGCTAGGGCCTACCCCTTGTGATTTTTCCCCGTTTCAGCTCATTACATTTTTTAACTCTTAGGTTTTTTTCATTTGTCAGCTCATTTCATACCGAAGCACAAGGCTTACTTTTTTGACAAACATTCAAGGCTCACCCTTTGCAATACTTTTATCCACCATTCGACAATATTGCAATGCTTACCCCTTGTGATTTATACCAAACTTCGGCTAATTTAAAACCAAAATGCAAGGCTTAACCCTTGTGATTTATACAAAATTTTGGCTAATTTAAAACCAAAATGCAAGGCCTAATTTCCCCTTGTAATTTCTACAAAATATATCAGCCCTTTTTAGACCAAAATGCAAGGCTTACCCCTTGTGATTTATGCCAAAATTCGGCTAATGTAAGACCAAAATGGAAGGCTTACCCTTGTAATTTATACCAAATTTCGGCTCATTTAAGACCAAAATGCCAGGCATACTTACCCCTTGTGATTCCTACAAATATCAGTCCTTTCTATACCAAAATGCAAGGCTGAACCCTTGCGATTTTTGACACATTTCGTCTAATGTGAGACTAAAATGGAAGGCTTACCCCTTGTGATTTATACCAAATTTCTGCTAATTTAAGATCCAAATGCAAGGCTTACTTACCCCCTTGTGATTTCTACAAATATCAGCCCTTTTTATACCAAAAAACAAGGCTTACCCCTTGTGATTTATGCCAAATTACGGCTAATGTAAGACCAAAATGCAAGTCTTACCCCTTGTGATTTCGGCTAATTTAAAACCAAAATGAAAGGCCTACTTACGCCTTGTAATTATTATAAATATCAGCCCTTTCTATACCAAAATGCAAGGCCTACCATTGTTTTTAATGCAACATTTCGGCTAATGTAAGACTAAAATGTGTTTTATACCACATTTCGGCTAATTTAAGACCAAAATGCAGGGCTTAATTACCCCTTGTGATTTATGCAAATTTTGTGCTAATGTAAGGCCAGAATGCAAGGCTAACCTCTTTTGATTTATAACAAATTTCGCCTAATTTCAGACCAAAATGAAAGGCTTACTTACCCCTTGTGATTTATATAAATATCAGCCCTTTCTAGACCAAAATACAAGGCTTACTCCTTGTGTTTTATGCCAAATTTCGGCTAATTTAATACCAAAATGCAAGGCTTACCCCTTGTGATTTATACCAAATTTCACTAGTTTTACAACAAATTGCAAGTCTTACTCCTTGTGATTTATACCAAATTTCGGCAAATTTAAGACCAAAAGGCAAAGCTTAACCCTTCTGAATTTTTGCACTTTTAGTTAGCCTATTTTAGACAAAACTGCAAGGCAATACCCCTTGTGATCTTATGCACTTTTAGTTAGCCTATTTTAGACAAAACTGCAAGGCTTACCCCTTGTGATTTTATGCACTTTTAGTTAGCCTATTTTAGACAATATTGCAAGGCTTACCCCTTGTGATTTTATGCACTTTAAGTTAGCGTTATTTAGACAAAACTGCATGGCTTACCCCTTGTGATTTTATGCACTTTTAGTTAGCCTATTTTATACAAAACTGCAAGGCTTACCCCTTGTGATTTTATGCTTTTTTAGACAAAATTGCAAAGCTTGCCCCTTGTGATTTTATGCACTTTAAGTCAGCCTATTTTATACAAAACTGCAAGGCTTACCCCTTGTGATTTTATGCACTTTTAGTTAGCCTAGTTTAGACAAAATTGCAAGGCTTACCCCTTGTGATTTTATGCACTTTTAGTTAGCCGTTTTTAACCAAAACTGCAAGGCTTACCCCTTGTGATTTTATGCACTTTTAGTTAGCCGTTTTTAACCAAAACTGCAAGGCTTACCCCTTGTGATTTTATGCACTTTTAGTTACCCTATTTTAGACAAAACTGCAAGGCTTACCCCTTGTGATTTTATGCACTTTTAGTTAGCCGTTTTTAACCAAAACTGCAAGGCTTACCCCTTGTGATTTTATGCACTTTTAGTTAGCCTATTTTAGACAAAACTGCAAGGCTTACCCCTTGTGATTTTATGCACTTTTAGTTAGCCTATTTTAGACAAAACTGCAAGGCTTACCCCTTGTGATATTATGCACTTTTAGTGAGCCTATTTTAGACAAAACTGCAAGGCTTACCCCTTGTGATTTTATGCACTTTTAGTTAGCCTATTTTAGACAAAACTGCAAGGCTTACCCCTTGTGATATTATGCACTTTTAGTGAGCCTATTTTAGACAATATTGCAAGGCTTACCCCTTGTGATATTACGCACTTTTAGTGAGCCTATTTTAGACAATATTGCAAGGCTTACCCCTTGTGATTTTATGCACTTTTAGTTAGCCTATTTTAGACAATATTGCAAGGCTTACCCCTTGTGATTTTATGCACTTTTAGTTGACCGTTTTTAACCAAAACTGCAAGGCTTACCCCTTGTGATTTTATGCACTTTAAGTTAGCCTATTTTAGACAAAACTGCAAGGCTTACCCCTTGTGATTTTATGCACTTTTAATTAGCCTATTTTAAACAAAACTGCAAGGCTTACTAAAAGTGCATAAAATCACAAGGGGTAAGTAAGCCTTGCAATATTGTCTAAAATAGTCCTATTTTAGACAAAACTGCAAGGCTTACCCCTTGTGATTTTATGCACTTTTAGTTAGCCGTTTTTAACCAAAACTGCAAGGCTTACCCCTTGTGATTTTATGCACTTTTAGTGAGCCTATTTTAGACAAAACTGCAAGGCTTACCCCTTGTGATTTTATGCACTTTAGTTAGCCGTTTTTAACCAAAACTGCAAGGCTTACCCCTTGTGATTTTATGCACTTTTAGTTAGCCGTTTTTAACCAAAACTGCAAGGCTTACCCCTTGTGATTTTATGCACTTTTAGTTAGCCTATTTTAAACAAAACTGCAAGGCTTACTAAAAGTGCATAAAATCACAAGGGGTAAGTAAGCCTTGCAATATTGTCTAAAATAGGCCTATTTTAGACAAAACTGCAAGGCTTACCCCTTGTGATTTTATGCACTTTTAGTTACCCTATTTCAGACAATATTGCAAGGCTTACCCCTTGTGATTTTATGCACTTTTAGTTAGCCTATTTTAGACAATATTGCAAGGCTTACCCCTTGTGATTTTATGCACTTTTAGTTAGCCTATTTTAGACAAAACTGCAAGGCTTACCCCTTGTGATTTTATGCACTTTTAGTTAGCCTATTTTAGACAAAACTGCAAGGCTTACCCCTTGTGATTTTATGCACTTTTAGTTAGCCTATTTTAGACAATATTGCAAGGCTTACCCCTTGTGATTTTATGCACTTTTAGTTAGCCTATTTTAGACAAAACTGCAAGGCTTACCCCTTGTGATTTTATGCACTTTTAGTTAGCCTATTTTAGACAATATTGCAAGGCTTACCCCTTGTGATTTTATGCACTTTTAGTTAGCCTATTTTAGACAAAACTGCAAGGCTTACCCCTTGTGATTTTATGCACTTTAAGTTAGCCTATTTTAAACAAAACTGCAAGGCTTACTAAAAGTGCATAAAATCACAAGGGGTAAGTAAGCCTTGCAAAATTGTCTAAAATAGGCCTATTTTAGACAAAACTGCAAGGCTTACCCCTTGTGATTTTATGCACTTTTAGTTACCCTATTTTAGACAAAACTGCAAGGCTTACCCCTTGTGATTTTATGCACTTTTAGTTAGCCTATTTTAAACAAAACTGCAAGGCTTACTAAAAGTGCATAAAATCACAAGGGGTAAGTAAGCCTTGCAATATTGTCTAAAATAGGCCTATTTTAGACAAAACTGCAAGGCTTACCCCTTGTGATTTTATGCACTTTTAGTTACCCTATTTTAGACAATATTGCAAGGCTTACCCCTTGTGATTTTATGCACTTTTAGTGAGCCTATTTTAAACAAAACTGCAAGGCTTACTAAAAGTGCATAAAATCACAAGGGGTAAGTAAGCCTTGCAATATTGTCTAAAATAGGCCTATTTTAGACAAAACTGCAAGGCTTACCCCTTGTGATTTTATGCACTTTTAGTTACCCTATTTTAGACAATATTGCAAGGCATACCCCTTGTGATATTATGCACTTTTAGTGAGCCTATTTTAGACAATATTGCAAGGCTTACCCCTTGTGATATTATGCACTTTTAGTGAGCCTATTTTAGACAATATTGCAAGGCTTACCCCTTGTGATTTTATGCACTTTTAGTTAGCCTATTTTAGACAATATTGCAAGGCTTACCCCTTGTGATTTTATGCACTTTTAGTTGGCCGTTTTTAACCAAAACTGCAAGGCTTACCCCCTTGTGATTTTATGCACTTTAAGTTAGCCTATTTTAGACAAAACTGCAAGGCTTACCCCTTGTGATTTTATGCACTTTTAGTTACCCTATTTTAGACAATTTTGCAAGGCTTACACCTTGTGATTTTATGCACTTTTAGTTAGCCTATTTTAAACAAAGCTGCAAGGCTTACTAAAAGTGCATAAAATCACAAGGGGTAAGTAAGCCTTGCAATATTGTCTAAAATAGGCCTATTTTAGACAAAACTGCAAGGCTTACCCCTTGTGATTTTATGCACTTTTAGTTACCCTATTTTAGACAATATTGCAAGGCTTACCCCTTGTGATATTATGCACTTTTAGTGAGCCTATTTTAGACAATATTGCAAGGCTTACCCCTTGTGATATTAGGCACTTTTAGTGAGCCTATTTTAGACAATATTGCAAGGCTTACCCCTTGTGATTTTATGCACTTTTAGTTAGCCTATTTTAGACAATATTGCAAGGCTTACCCCTTGTGATTTTATGCACTTTTAGTTGGCCGTTTTTAACCAAAACTGCAAGGCTTACCCCTTGTGATTTTATGCACTTTAAGTTAGCCTATTTTAGACAAAACTGCAAGGCTTACCCCTTGTGATTTTATGCACTTTTAGTTAGCCTATTTTAAACAAAACTGCAAGGCTTACTAAAAGTGCATAAAATCACAAGGGGTAAGTAAACCTTGCAAAATTGTCTAAAATAGGCCTATTTTAGACAAAACTGCAAGGCTTACCCCTTGTGATTTTATGCACTTTTAGTTACCCTATTTTAGACAATATTGCAAGGCTTACCCCTTGTGATATTATGCACTTTTAGTGAGCCTATTTTAGACAATATTGCAAGGCTTACTCCTTGTGATATTATGCACTTTTAGTGAGCCTATTTTAGACAATATTGCAAGGCTTACCCCTTGTGATTTTATGCACTTTTAGTTAGCCTATTTTAGACAATATTGCAAGGCTTACCCCTTGTGATTTTATGCACTTTTAGTTAGCCTATTTTAGACAAAACTGCAAGGCTTACCCCTTGTGATTTTATGCACTTTTAGTTAGCCTATTTTAGACAATATTGCAAGGCTTACCCCTTGTGATTTTATGCACTTTTAGTTAGCCTATTTTAGACAAAACTGCAAGGCTTACCCCTTGTGATTTTATGCACTTTTAGTTAGCCTATTTTATACAATATTGCAAGGCTTACCCCTTGTGATTTTATGCACTTTTAGTTAGCCTATTTTAGACAAAACTGCAAGGCTTACCCCTTGTGATTTTATGCACTTTTAGTTAGCCTATTTTAGACAATATTGCAAGGCATACCCCTTGTGATATTATGCACTTTTAGTGAGCCTATTTTAGACAAAACTGCAAGGCTTACCCCTTGTGATTTTATGCACTTTTAGTTAGCCTATTTTAAACAAAACTGCAAGGCTTACTAAAAGTGCATAAAATCACAAGGGGTAAGTAAGCCTTGCAATATTGTCTAAAATAGGCCTATTTTAGACAAAACTGCAAGGCTTACCCCTTGTGATTTTATGCACTTTTAGTTACCCTATTTTATACAATATTGCAAGGCTTACCCCTTGTGATATTATGCACTTTTAGTGAGCCTATTTTAGACAATATTGCAAGGCTTACCCCTTGTGATATTATGCACTTTTAGTGAGCCTATTTTAGACAATATTGCAAGGCTTACCCCTTGTGATTTTATGCACTTTTAGTTGGCCGTTTTTAACCAAAACTGCAAGGCTTACCCCTTGTGATTTTATGCACTTTAAGTTAGCCTATTTTAGACAAAACTGCAAGGCTTACCCCTTGTGATTTTATGCACTTTAAGTTAGCCTATTTTAGACAAAACTGCAAGGCTTACCCCTTGTGATTTTATGCACTTTTAGTTAGCCTATTTTAAACAAAACTGCAAGGCTTACCCCTTGTGATTTTATGCACTTTTAGTTAGCCTATTTTAAACAAAACTGCAAGGCTTACTAAAAGTGCATAAAATCACAAGGGGTAAGTAAGCCTTGCAATATTGTCTAAAATAGGCCTATTTTAGACAAAACTGCAAGGCTTACCCCTTGTGATTTTATGCACTTTTAGTTACCCTATTTTATACAATATTGCAAGGCTTACCCCTTGTGATATTATGCACTTTTAGTGAGCCTATTTTAGACAATATTGCAAGGCTTACCCCTTGTGATATTATGCACTTTTAGTGAGCCTATTTTAGACAAAACTGCAAGGCTTACCCCTTGTGATTTTATGCACTTTTAGTTACCCTATTTTAGACAAAACTGCAAGGCTTACCCCTTGTGATTTTATGCACTTTTAGTTAGCCTATTTTAGACAAAACTGCAAGGCTTACCCCTTGTGATATTATGCACTTTTAGTGAGCCTATTTTAGACAATATTGCAAGGCTTACCCCTTGTGATTTTATGCACTTTTAGTTGGCCGTTTTTAACCAAAACTGCAAGGCTTACCCCTTGTGATTTTATGCACTTTAAGTTACCCTATTTTAGACAATATTGCAAGGCTTACCCCTTGTGATATTATGCACTTTTAGTGAGCCTATTTTAGACAATATTGCAAGGCTTACCCCTTGTGATATTATGCACTTTTAGTGAGCCTATTTTAGACAATATTGCAAGGCTTACCCCTTGTGATATTATGCACTTTTAGTGAGCCTATTTTAGACAATATTGCAAGGCTTACCCCTTGTGATTTTATGCACTTTTAGTTAGCCTATTTTAGACAATATTGCAAGGCTTACCCCTTGTGATTTTATGCACTTTTAGTTAGCCTATTTTAGACAAAACTGCAAGGCTTACCCCTTGTGATTTTATGCACTTTTAGTTAGCCTATTTTAGACAAAACTGCAAGGCTTACCCCTTGTGATTTTATGCACTTTTAGTTAGCCTATTTTAGACAATATTGCAAGGCTTACCCCTTGTGATTTTATGCACTTTTAGTTAGCCTATTTTAGACAAAACTGCAAGGCTTACCCCTTGTGATTTTATGCACTTTTAGTTAGCCTATTTTAGACAATATTGCAAGGCTTACCCCTTGTGATTTTATGCACTTTTAGTTAGCCTATTTTAGACAAAACTGCAAGGCTTACCCCTTGTGATTTTATGCACTTTTAGTTAGCCTATTTTAAACAAAACTGCAAGGCTTACTAAAAGTGCATAAAATCACAAGGGGTAAGTAAGCCTTGCAATATTGTCTAAAATAGGCCTATTTTAGACAAAACTGCAAGGCTTACCCCTTGTGATTTTATGCACTTTTAGTTACCCTATTTTAGACAATATTGCAAGGCATACCCCTTGTGATATTATGCACTTTTAGTGAGCCTATTTTAGACAATATTGCAAGGCTTACCCCTTGTGATATTATGCACTTTTAGTGAGCCTATTTTAGACAATATTGCAAGGCTTACCCCTTGTGATTTTATGCACTTTTAGTTAGCCTATTTTAAACAAAACTGCAAGGCTTACTAAAAGTGCATAAAATCACAAGGGGTAAGTAAGCCTTGCAATATTGTCTAAAATAGGCCTATTTTAGACAAAACTGCAAGGCTTACCCCTTGTGATTTTATGCACTTTTAGTTACCCTATTTTAGACAATATTGCAAGGCATACCCCTTGTGATATTATGCACTTTTAGTGAGCCTATTTTAGACAATATTGCAAGGCTTACCCCTTGTGATATTATGCACTTTTAGTGAGCCTATTTTAGACAATATTGCAAGGCTTACCCCTTGTGATTTTATGCACTTTTAGTTAGCCTATTTTAGACAATATTGCAAGGCTTACCCCTTGTGATTTTATGCACTTTTAGTTGGCCGTTTTTAACCAAAACTGCAAGGCTTACCCCTTGTGATTTTATGCACTTTAAGTTAGCCTATTTTAGACAAAACTGCAAGGCTTACCCCTTGTGATTTTATGCACTTTTAGTTAGCCTATTTTAAACAAAACTGCAAGGCTTACTAAAAGTGCATAAAATCACAAGGGGTAAGTAAGCCTTGCAAAATTGTCTAAAATAGGCCTATTTTAGACAAAACTGCAAGGCTTACCCCTTGTGATTTTATGCACTTTTAGTTACCCTATTTTAGACAATATTGCAAGGCTTACCCCTTGTGATTTTATGCACTTTTAGTTGGCCGTTTTTAACCAAAACTGCAAGGCTTACCCCTAGTTATTTTATGCACTTTAAGTTAGCCTATTTTAGACAAAACTGCAAGGCTTACCCCTTGTGATTTTATGCACTTTTAGTTAGCCTATTTTAAACAAAACTGCAAGGCTTACTAAAAGTGCATAAAATCACAAGGGGTAAGTAAGCCTTGCAATATTGTCTAAAATAGGCCTATTTTAGACAAAACTGCAAGGCTTACCCCTTGTGATTTTATGCACTTTTAGTTACCCTATTTTAGACAAAACTGCAAGGCTTACCCCTTGTGATTTTATGCACTTTTAGTTAGCCTATTTTAAACAAAGCTGCAAGGCTTACTAAAAGTGCATAAAATCACAAGGGGTAAGTAAGCCTTGCAATATTGTCTAAAATAGGCCTATTTTAGACAAAACTGCAAGGCTTACCCCTTGTGATTTTATGCACTTTTAGTTACCCTATTTTAGACAATATTGCAAGGCTTACCCCTTGTGATATTATGCACTTTTAGTGAGCCTATTTTAGACAATATTGCAAGGCTTACCCCTTGTGATATTAGGCACTTTTAGTGAGCCTATTTTAGACAATATTGCAAGGCTTACCCCTTGTGATTTTATGCACTTTTAGTTAGCCTATTTTAGACAATATTGCAAGGCTTACCCCTTGTGATTTTATGCACTTTTAGTTGGCCGTTTTTAACCAAAACTGCAAGGCTTACCCCTTGTGATTTTATGCACTTTAAGTTAGCCTATTTTAGACAAAACTGCAAGGCTTACCCCTTGTGATTTTATGCACTTTTAGTTAGCCTATTTTAAACAAAACTGCAAGGCTTACTAAAAGTGCATAAAATCACAAGGGGTAAGTAAGCCTTGCAAAATTTTCTAAAATAGGCCTATTTTAGACAAAACTGCAAGGCTTACCCCTTGTGATTTTATGCACTTTTAGTTACCCTATTTTAGACAATATTGCAAGGCTTACCCCTTGTGATATTATGCACTTTTAGTGAGCCTATTTTAGACAATATTGCAAGGCTTACTCCTTGTGATATTATACACTTTTAGTGAGCCTATTTTAGACAATATTGCAAGGCTTACCCCTTGTGATTTTATGCACTTTTAGTTAGCCTATTTTAGACAATATTGCAAGGCTTACCCCTTGTGATTTTATGCACTTTTAGTTAGCCTATTTTAGACAAAACTGCAAGGCTTACCCCTTGTGATTTTATGCACTTTTAGTTGGCCGTTTTTAACCAAAACTGCAAGGCTTACCCCTTGTGATTTTATGCACTTTAAGTTACCCTATTTTAGACAATATTGCAAGGCTTACCCCTTGTGATATTATGCACTTTTAGTGAGCCTATTTTAGACAATATTGCAAGGCTTACCCCTTGTGATATTATGCACTTTTAGTGAGCCTATTTTAGACAATATTGCAAGGCTTACCCCTTGTGATATTATGCACTTTTAGTGAGCCTATTTTAGACAATATTGCAAGGCTTACCCCTTGTGATTTTATGCACTTTTAGTTAGCCTATTTTAGACAATATTGCAAGGCTTACCCCTTGTGATTTTATGCACTTTTAGTTAGCCTATTTTAGACAAAACTGCAAGGCTTACCCCTTGTGATTTTATGCACTTTTAGTTAGCCTATTTTAGACAAAACTGCAAGGCTTACCCCTTGTGATTTTATGCACTTTTAGTTAGCCTATTTTAGACAATATTGCAAGGCTTACCCCTTGTGATTTTATGCACTTTTAGTTAGCCTATTTTAGACAAAACTGCAAGGCTTACCCCTTGTGATTTTATGCACTTTTAGTTAGCCTATTTTAGACAATATTGCAAGGCTTACCCCTTGTGATTTTATGCACTTTTAGTTAGCCTATTTTAGACAAAACTGCAAGGCTTACCCCTTGTGATTTTATGCACTTTTAGTTAGCCTATTTTAAACAAAACTGCAAGGCTTACTAAAAGTGCATAAAATCACAAGGGGTAAGTAAGCCTTGCAATATTGTCTAAAATAGGCCTATTTTAGACAAAACTGCAAGGCTTACCCCTTGTGATTTTATGCACTTTTAGTTACCCTATTTTAGACAATATTGCAAGGCATACCCCTTGTGATATTATGCACTTTTAGTGAGCCTATTTTAGACAATATTGCAAGGCTTACCCCTTGTGATATTATGCACTTTTAGTGAGCCTATTTTAGACAATATTGCAAGGCTTACCCCTTGTGATTTTATGCACTTTTAGTTAGCCTATTTTAAACAAAACTGCAAGGCTTACTAAAAGTGCATAAAATCACAAGGGGTAAGTAAGCCTTGCAATATTGTCTAAAATAGGCCTATTTTAGACAAAACTGCAAGACTTACCCCTTGTGATTTTATGCACTTTTAGTTACCCTATTTTAGACAATATTGCAAGGCATACCCCTTGTGATATTATGCACTTTTAGTGAGCCTATTTTAGACAATATTGCAAGGCTTACCCCTTGTGATATTATGCACTTTTAGTGAGCCTATTTTAGACAATATTGCAAGGCTTACCCCTTGTGATTTTATGCACTTTTAGTTAGCCTATTTTAGACAATATTGCAAGGCTTACCCCTTGTGATTTTATGCACTTTTAGTTGGCCGTTTTTAACCAAAACTGCAAGGCTTACCCCTTGTGATTTTATGCACTTTAAGTTAGCCTATTTTAGACAAAACTGCAAGGCTTACCCCTTGTGATTTTATGCACTTTTAGTTAGCCTATTTTAAACAAAACTGCAAGGCTTACTAAAAGTGCATAAAATCACAAGGGGTAAGTAAGCCTTGCAAAATTGTCTAAAATAGGCCTATTTTAGACAAAACTGCAAGGCTTACCCCTTGTGATTTTATGCACTTTTAGTTACCCTATTTTAGACAATATTGCAAGGCTTACCCCTTGTGATTTTATGCACTTTTAGTTGGCCGTTTTTAACCAAAACTGCAAGGCTTACCCCTAGTTATTTTATGCACTTTAAGTTAGCCTATTTTAGACAAAACTGCAAGGCTTACCCCTTGTGATTTTATGCACTTTTAGTTAGCCTATTTTAAACAAAACTGCAAGGCTTACTAAAAGTGCATAAAATCACAAGGGGTAAGTAAGCCTTGCAATATTGTCTAAAATAGGCCTATTTTAGACAAAACTGCAAGGCTTACCCCTTGTGATTTTATGCACTTTTAGTTACCCTATTTTAGACAAAACTGCAAGGCTTACCCCTTGTGATTTTATGCACTTTTAGTTAGCCTATTTTAAACAAAGCTGCAAGGCTTACTAAAAGTGCATAAAATCACAAGGGGTAAGTAAGCCTTGCAATATTGTCTAAAATAGGCCTATTTTAGACAAAACTGCAAGGCTTACCCCTTGTGATTTTATGCACTTTTAGTTACCCTATTTTAGACAATATTGCAAGGCTTACCCCTTGTGATATTATGCACTTTTAGTGAGCCTATTTTAGACAATATTGCAAGGCTTACCCCTTGTGATATTAGGCACTTTTAGTGAGCCTATTTTAGACAATATTGCAAGGCTTACCCCTTGTGATTTTATGCACTTTTAGTTAGCCTATTTTAGACAATATTGCAAGGCTTACCCCTTGTGATTTTATGCACTTTTAGTTGGCCGTTTTTAACCAAAACTGCAAGGCTTACCCCTTGTGATTTTATGCACTTTAAGTTAGCCTATTTTAGACAAAACTGCAAGGCTTACCCCTTGTGATTTTATGCACTTTTAGTTAGCCTATTTTAAACAAAACTGCAAGGCTTACTAAAAGTGCATAAAATCACAAGGGGTAAGTAAGCCTTGCAAAATTGTCTAAAATAGGCCTATTTTAGACAAAACTGCAAGGCTTACCCCTTGTGATTTTATGCACTTTTAGTTACCCTATTTTAGACAATATTGCAAGGCTTACCCCTTGTGATATTATGCACTTTTAGTGAGCCTATTTTAGACAATATTGCAAGGCTTACTCCTTGTGATATTATACACTTTTAGTGAGCCTATTTTAGACAATATTGCAAGGCTTACCCCTTGTGATTTTATGCACTTTTAGTTAGCCTATTTTAGACAATATTGCAAGGCTTACCCCTTGTGATTTTATGCACTTTTAGTTAGCCTATTTTAGACAAAACTGCAAGGCTTACCCCTTGTGATTTTATGCACTTTTAGTTAGCCTATTTTAGACAATATTGCAAGGCTTACCCCTTGTGATTTTATGCACTTTTAGTTAGCCTATTTTAGACAAAACTGCAAGGCTTACCCCTTGTGATTTTATGCACTTTTAGTTAGCCTATTTTAGACAATATTGCAAGGCATACCCCTTGTGATATTATGCACTTTTAGTGAGCCTATTTTAGACAAAACTGCAAGGCTTACCCCTTGTGATTTTATGCACTTTTAGTTAGCCTATTTTAAACAAAACTGCAAGGCTTACTAAAAGTGCATAAAATCACAAGGGGTAAGTAAGCCTTGCAATATTGTCTAAAATAGGCCTATTTTAGACAAAACTGCAAGGCTTACCCCTTGTGATTTTATGCACTTTTAGTTAGCCTATTTTAGACAAAACTGCAAGGCTTACCCCCTTGTGATTTTATGCACTTTTAGTTAGCTTATTTTAGACAATATTGCAAGGCTTACCCCTTGTGATTTTATGCACTTTTAGTTAGCCTATTTTAGACAAAACTGCAAGGCTTACCCCTTGTGATTTTATGCACTTTTAGTTACCCTATTTTAGACAATATTGCAAGGCTTACCCCTTGTGATATTATGCACTTTTAGTGAGCCTATTTTAGACAATATTGCAAGGCTTACTCCTTGTGATATTATACACTTTTAGTGAGCCTATTTTAGACAATATTGCAAGGCTTACCCCTTGTGATTTTATGCACTTTTAGTTAGCCTATTTTAGACAATATTGCTAGGCTTACCCCTTGTGATTTTATGCACTTTTAGTTAGCCTATTTTAGACAAAACTGCAAGGCTTACCCCTTGTGATTTTATGCACTTTTAGTTAGCCTATTTTAGACAATATTGCAAGGCTTACCCCTTGTGATTTTATGCACTTTTAGTTAGCCTATTTTAGACAAAACTGCAAGGCTTACCCCTTGTGATTTTATGCACTTTTAGTTAGCCTATTTTAGACAATATTGCAAGGCATACCCCTTGTGATATTATGCACTTTTAGTGAGCCTATTTTAGACAAAACTGCAAGGCTTACCCCTTGTGATTTTATGCACTTTTAGTTAGCCTATTTTAAACAAAACTGCAAGGCTTACTAAAAGTGCATAAAATCACAAGGGGTAAGTAAGCCTTGCAATATTGTCTAAAATAGGCCTATTTTAGACAAAACTGCAAGGCTTACCCCCTTGTGATTTTATGCACTTTAAGTTACCCTATTTTAGACAAAACTGCAAGGCTTACCCCTTGTGATTTTATGCACTTTTAGTTAGCCTATTTTAAACAAAACTGCAAGGCTTACTAAAAGTGCATAAAATCACAAGGGGTAAGTAAGCCTTGCAAAATTGTCTAAAATAGGCCTATTTTAGACAAAACTGCAAGGCTTACCCCTTGTGATTTTATGCACTTTTAGTTACCCTATTTTAGACAATATTGCAAGGCTTACCCCTTGTGATATTATGCACTTTTAGTGAGCCTATTTTAGACAATATTGCAAGGCTTACTCCTTGTGATATTATACACTTTTAGTGAGCCTATTTTAGACAATATTGCAAGGCTTACCCCTTGTGATTTTATGCACTTTTAGTTAGCCTATTTTAGACAATATTGCAAGGCTTACCCCTTGTGATTTTATGCACTTTTAGTTAGCCTATTTTAGACAAAACTGCAAGGCTTACCCCTTGTGATTTTATGCACTTTTAGTTAGCCTATTTTAGACAATATTGCAAGGCTTACCCCTTGTGATTTTATGCACTTTTAGTTAGCCTATTTTAGACAAAACTGCAAGGCTTACCCCTTGTGATTTTATGCACTTTTAGTTAGCCTATTTTAGACAATATTGCAAGGCATACCCCTTGTGATATTATGCACTTTTAGTGAGCCTATTTTAGACAAAACTGCAAGGCTTACCCCTTGTGATTTTATGCACTTTTAGTTAGCCTATTTTAAACAAAACTGCAAGGCTTACTAAAAGTGCATAAAATCACAAGGGGTAAGTAAGCCTTGCAATATTGTCTAAAATAGGCCTATTTTAGACAAAACTGCAAGGCTTACCCCCTTGTGATTTTATGCACTTTAAGTTACCCTATTTTAGACAAAACTGCAAGGCTTACCCCTTGTGATATTATGCACTTTTAGTGAGCCTATTTTAGACAATATTGCAAGGCTTACTTACCCCTTGTGATATTATGCACTTTTAGTGAGCCTATTTTAGACAATATTGCAAGGCTTACCCCTTGTGATATTATGCACTTTTAGTGAGCCTATTTTAGACAATATTGCAAGGCTTACCCCTTGTGATTTTATGCACTTTTAGTTGGCCGTTTTTAACCAAAACTGCAAGGCTTACCCCTTGTGATTTTATGCACTTTAAGTTAGCCTATTTTAGACAAAACTGCAAGGCTTACTTACCCCTTGTGATTTTATGCACTTTTAGTTACCCTATTTTAGACAATATTGCAAGGCTTACCCCTTGTGATATTATGCACTTTTAGTGAGCCTATTTTAGACAATATTGCAAGGCTTACCCCTTGTGATATTATGCACTTTTAGTGAGCCTATTTTAGACAATATTGCAAGGCTTACCCCTTGTGATTTTATGCACTTTTAGTTAGCCTATTTTAGACAATATTGCAAGGCTTACCCCTTGTGATTTTATGCACTTTTAGTTAGCCTATTTTAGACAAAACTGCAAGGCTTACCCCTTGTGATTTTATGCACTTTTAGTTAGCCTATTTTAGACAAAACTGCAAGGCTTACCCCTTGTGATTTTATGCACTTTTAGTTAGCCTATTTTAGACAATATTGCAAGGCTTACCCCTTGTGATTTTATGCACTTTTAGTTAGCCTATTTTAGACAAAACTGCAAGGCTTACCCCTTGTGATTTTATGCACTTTTAGTTAGCCTATTTTAGACAATATTGCAAGGCTTACCCCTTGTGATTTTATGCACTTTTAGTTAGCCTATTTTAGACAAAACTGCAAGGCTTACCCCTTGTGATTTTATGCACTTTAAGTTAGCCTATTTTAAACAAAACTGCAAGGCTTACTAAAAGTGCATAAAATCACAAGGGGTAAGTAAGCCTTGCAATATTGTCTAAAATAGGCCTATTTTAGACAAAACTGCAAGGCTTACCCCTTGTGATTTTATGCACTTTTAGTTAGCCTATTTTAGACAATATTGCAAGGCTTACCCCTTGTGATTTTATGCACTTTTAGTTAGCCTATTTTAGACAAAACTGCAAGGCTTACCCCTTGTGATTTTATGCACTTTTAGTTAGCCTATTTTATACAATATTGCAAGGCTTACCCCTTGTGATTTTATGCACTTTTAGTTGGCCGTTTTTAACCAAAACTGCAAGGCTTACCCCTTGTGATTTTATGCACTTTAAGTTAGCCTATTTTAGACAAAACTGCAAGGCTTACCCCTTGTGATTTTATGCACTTTAAGTTAGCCTATTTTAGACAAAACTGCAAGGCATACCCCTTGTGATTTTATGCACTTTAAGTTAGCCTATTTTAGACAAAACTGCAAGGCTTACCCCTTGTGATTTTATGCACTTTTAGTTAGCCTATTTTAAACAAAACTGCAAGGCTTACTAAAAGTGCATAAAATCACAAGGGGTAAGTAAGCCTTGCAATATTGTCTAAAATATTTTAGACAATATTGCAAGGCTTACCCCTTGTGATATTATGCACTTTTAGTGAGCCTATTTTAGACAATATTGCAAGGCTTACCCCTTGTGATATTATGCACTTTTAGTGAGCCTATTTTAGACAATATTGCAAGGCTTACCCCTTTTGATTTTATGCACTTTTAGTTAGCCTATTTTAGACAATATTGCAAGGCTTACCCCTTGTGATTTTATGCACTTTTAGTTAGCCTATTTTAGACAAAACTGCAAGGCTTACCCCTTGTGATTTTATGCACTTTTAGTTAGCCTATTTTAGACAAAACTGCAAGGCTTACCCCTTGTGATTTTATGCACTTTTAGTTAGCCTATTTTAGACAATATTGCAAGGCTTACCCCTTGTGATTTTATGCACTTTTAGTTAGCCTATTTTAGACAAAACTGCAAGGCTTACCCCTTGTGATTTTATGCACTTTTAGTTAGCCTATTTTAGACAATATTGCAAGGCTTACCCCTTGTGATTTTATGCACTTTTAGTTAGCCTATTTTAGACAAAACTGCAAGGCTTAGGGCCTACCCCTTGTGATTTTATGCACTTTTAGTTACCCTATTTTAGACAAAACTGCAAGGCTTACCCCTTGTGATTTTATGCACTTTTAGTTAGCCTATTTTAAACAAAACTGCAAGGCTTACTAAAAGTGCATAAAATCACAAGGGGTAAGTAAGCCTTGCAATATTGTCTAAAATAGGCCTATTTTAGACAAAACTGCAAGGCTTACCCCTTGTGATTTTATGCACTTTTAGTTACCCTATTTTAGACAATATTGCAAGGCTTACCCCTTGTGATATTATGCACTTTTAGTGAGCCTATTTTAGACAATATTGCAAGGCTTACCCCTTGTGATATTATGCACTTTTAGTGAGCCTATTTTAGACAATATTGCAAGGCTTACCCCTTGTGATTTTATGCACTTTTAGTTAGCCTATTTTAGACAATATTGCAAGGCTTACCCCTTGTGATTTTATGCACTTTTAGTTGGCCGTTTTTAACCAAAACTGCAAGGCTTACCCCTAGTTATTTTATGCACTTTAAGTTAGCCTATTTTAGACAAAACTACAAGGCTTACCCCTTGTGATTTTATGCACTTTTAGTTAGCCTATTTTAAACAAAACTGCAAGGCTTACTAAAAGTGCATAAAATCACAAGGGGTAAGTAAGCCTTGCAATATTGTCTAAAATAGGCCTATTTTAGACAAAACTGCAAGGCTTACCCCTTGTGATTTTATGCACTTTTAGTTACCCTATTTTAGACAAAACTGCAAGGCTTACCCCTTGTGATTTTATGCACTTTTAGTTACCCTATTTTAGACAATATTGCAAGGCTTACCCCTTGTGATTTTATGCACTTTTAGTTGGCCGTTTTTAACCAAAACTGCAAGGCTTACCCCTTGTGATTTTATGCACTTTAAGTTAGCCTATTTTAGACAAAACTGCAAGGCTTACCCCTTGTGATTTTATGCACTTTTAGTTACCCTATTTTAGACAATATTGCAAGGCTTACCCCTTGTGATTTTATGCACTTTTAGTTGGCCGTTTTTAACCAAAACTGCAAGGCTTACCCCTTGTGATTTTATGCACTTTAAGTTAGCCTATTTTAGACAAAACTGCAAGGCTTACCCCTTGTGATTTTATGCACTTTTAGTTACCCTATTTTAGACAATATTGCAAGGCTTACCCCTTGTGATATTATGCACTTTTAGTGAGCCTATTTTAGACAATATTGCAAGGCTTACTCCTTGTGATATTATACACTTTTAGTGAGCCTATTTTAGACAATATTGCAAGGCTTACCCCTTGTGATTTTATGCACTTTTAGTTAGCCTATTTTAGACAATATTGCAAGGCTTACCCCTTGTGATTTTATGCACTTTTAGTTAGCCTATTTTAGACAAAACTGCAAGGCTTACCCCTTGTGATTTTATGCACTTTTAGTTAGCCTATTTTAGACAATATTGCAAGGCTTACCCCTTGTGATTTTATGCACTTTTAGTTAGCCTATTTTAGACAAAACTGCAAGGCTTACCCCTTGTGATTTTATGCACTTTTAGTTAGCCTATTTTAGACAATATTGCAAGGCATACCCCTTGTGATATTATGCACTTTTAGTGAGCCTATTTTAGACAAAACTGCAAGGCTTACCCCTTGTGATTTTATGCACTTTTAGTTAGCCTATTTTAAACAAAACTGCAAGGCTTACTAAAAGTGCATAAAATCACAAGGGGTAAGTAAGCCTTGCAATATTGTCTAAAATAGGCCTATTTTAGACAAAACTGCAAGGCTTACCCCTTGTGATTTTATGCACTTTTAGTTGGCCGTTTTTAACCAAAACTGCAAGGCTTACCCCTTGTGATTTTATGCACTTTAAGTTAGCCTATTTTAGACAAAACTGCAAGGCTTACCCCCTTGTGATTTTATGCACTTTAAGTTACCCTATTTTAGACAAAACTGCAAGGCTTACCCCTTGTGATTTTATGCACTTTTAGTTAGCCTATTTTAAACAAAACTGCAAGGCTTACTAAAAGTGCATAAAATCACAAGGGGTAAGTAAGCCTTGCAATATTGTCTAAAATAGGCCTATTTTAGACAAAACTGCAAGGCTTACCCCTTGTGATTTTATGCACTTTTAGTTGGCCGTTTTTAACCAAAACTGCAAGGCTTACCCCTTGTGATTTTATGCACTTTAAGTTAGCCTATTTTAGACAAAACTGCAAGGCTTACCCCTTGTGATTTTATGCACTTTAAGTTAGCCTATTTTAGACAAAACTGCAAGGCTTACCCCTTGTGATTTTATGCACTTTTAGTTAGCCTATTTTAAACAAAACTGCAAGGCTTACTAAAAGTGCATAAAATCACAAGGGGTAAGTAAGCCTTGCAATATTGTCTAAAATAGGCCTATTTTAGACAAAACTGCAAGGCTTACCCCTTGTGATTTTATGCACTTTTAGTTAGCCTATTTTAGACAAAACTGCAAGGCTTACCCCTTGTGATATTATGCACTTTTAGTGAGCCTATTTTAGACAATATTGCAAGGCTTACCCCTTGTGATTTTATGCACTTTTAGTTGGCCGTTTTTAACCAAAACTGCAAGGCTTACCCCTTGTGATTTTATGCACTTTTAGTTAGCCTATTTTAGACAAAACTGCAAGGCTTACCCCTTGTGATATTATGCACTTTTAGTGAGCCTATTTTAGACAATATTGCAAGGCTTACCCCTTGTGATTTTATGCACTTTTAGTTGGCCGTTTTTAACCAAAACTGCAAGGCTTACCCCTTGTAATTTTATGCACTTTTAGTTAGCCTATTTTAGACAAAACTGCAAGGCTTACCCCTTGTGATTTTATGCACTTTTAGTTGGCCGTTTTTAACCAAAACTGCAAGGCTTACCCCTTGTGATTTTATGCACTTTAAGTTAGCCTATTTTAGACAAAACTGCAAGGCTTACCCCTTGTGATTTTATGCACTTTAAGTTAGCCTATTTTAGACAAAACTGCAAGGCTTACCCCTTGTGATTTTATGCACTTTTAGTTAGCCTATTTTAAACAAAACTGCAAGGCTTACTAAAAGTGCATAAAATCACAAGGGGTAAGTAAGCCTTGCAATATTGTCTAAAATAGGCCTATTTTAGACAAAACTGCAAGGCTTACCCCTTGTGATTTTATGCACTTTTAGTTAGCCTATTTTAGACAAAACTGCAAGGCTTACCCCTTGTGATATTATGCACTTTTAGTGAGCCTATTTTAGACAATATTGCAAGGCTTACCCCTTGTGATTTTATGCACTTTTAGTTGGCCGTTTTTAACCAAAACTGCAAGGCTTACCCCTTGTGATTTTATGCACTTTAAGTTAGCCTATTTTAGACAATATTGCAAGGCTTACCCCTTGTGATTTTATGCACTTTTAGTTACCCTATTTTAGACAATATTGCAAGGCTTACCCCTTGTGATATTATGCACTTTTAGTGAGCCTATTTTAGACAATATTGCAAGGCTTACCCCTTGTGATATTATGCACTTTTAGTGAGCCTATTTTAGACAATATTGCAAGGCTTACCCCTTGTGATTTTATGCACTTTTAGTTGGCCGTTTTTAACCAAAACTGCAAGGCTTACCCCTTGTGATTTTATGCACTTTAAGTTAGCCTATTTTAGACAAAACTGCAAGGCTTACCCCTTGTGATTTTATGCACTTTAAGTTAGCCTATTTTAGACAAAACTGCAAGGCTTACCCCTTGTGATTTTATGCACTTTTAGTTAGCCTATTTTAAACAAAACTGCAAGGCTTACTAAAAGTTCATAAAATCACAAGGGGTAAGTAAGCCTTGCAATATTGTCTAAAATAGGCCTATTTTAGACAAAACTGCAAGGCTTACCCCTTGTGATTTTATGCACTTTTAGTTAGCCTATTTTAGACAAAACTGCAAGGCTTACCCCTTGTGATATTATGCACTTTTAGTGAGCCTATTTTAGACAATATTGCAAGGCTTACCCCTTGTGATTTTATGCACTTTTAGTTGGCCGTTTTTAACCAAAACTGCAAGGCTTACCCCTTGTGATTTTATGCACTTTAAGTTAGCCTATTTTAGACAAAACTGCAAGGCTTACCCCTTGTGATTTTATGCACTTTAAGTTAGCCTATTTTAGACAAAACTGCAAGGCTTACCCCTTGTGATTTTATGCACTTTTAGTTAGCCTATTTTAAACAAAACTGCAAGGCTTACTAAAAGTGCATAAAATCACAAGGGGTAAGTAAGCCTTGCAATATTGTCTAAAATAGGCCTATTTTAGACAAAACTGCAAGGCTTACCCCTTGTGATTTTATGCACTTTTAGTGAGCCTATTTTAGACAATATTGCAAGGCTTACCCCCTTGTGATTTTATGCACTTTTAGTTACCCTATTTTAGACAATATTGCAAGGCTTACCCCTTGTGATATTATGCACTTTTAGTGAGCCTATTTTAGACAATATTGCAAGGCTTACCCCTTGTGATATTATGCACTTTTAGTGAGCCTATTTTAGACAATATTGCAAGGCTTACCCCTTGTGATTTTATGCACTTTTAGTTAGCCTATTTTAGACAATATTGCAAGGCTTACCCCTTGTGATTTTATGCACTTTTAGTTAGCCTATTTTAGACAAAACTGCAAGGCTTACCCCTTGTGATTTTATGCACTTTTAGTTAGCCTATTTTAGACAAAACTGCAAGGCTTACCCCTTGTGATTTTATGCACTTTTAGTTAGCCTATTTTAGACAATATTGCAAGGCTTACCCCTTGTGATTTTATGCACTTTTAGTTAGCCTATTTTAGACAATATTGCAAGGCTTACTCCTTGTGATATTATACACTTTTAGTGAGCCTATTTTAGACAATATTGCAAGGCTTACCCCTTGTGATATTATGCACTTTTAGTGAGCCTATTTTAGACAATATTGCAAGGCTTACCCCTTGTGATTTTATGCACTTTTAGTTAGCCTATTTTAGACAATATTGCAAGGCTTACCCCTTGTGATTTTATGCACTTTTAGTTAGCCTATTTTAGACAAAACTGCAAGGCTTACCCCTTGTGATTTTATGCACTTTTAGTTAGCCTATTTTAGACAAAACTGCAAGGCTTACCCCTTGTGATTTTATGCACTTTTAGTTAGCCTATTTTAGACAATATTGCAAGGCTTACCCCTTGTGATTTTATGCACTTTTAGTTAGCCTATTTTAGACAATATTGCAAGGCTTACTCCTTGTGATATTATACACTTTTAGTGAGCCTATTTTAGACAATATTGCAAGGCTTACCCCTTGTGATTTTATGCACTTTTAGTTAGCCTATTTTAGACAATATTGCAAGGCTTACCCCTTGTGATTTTATGCACTTTTAGTTAGCCTATTTTAGACAAAACTGCAAGGCTTACCCCTTGTGATTTTATGCACTTTTAGTTAGCCTATTTTAGACAATATTGCAAGGCTTACCCCTTGTGATTTTATGCACTTTTAGTTAGCCTATTTTAGACAAAACTGCAAGGCTTACCCCTTGTGATTTTATGCACTTTTAGTTAGCCTATTTTAGACAATATTGCAAGGCATACCCCTTGTGATATTATGCACTTTTAGTGAGCCTATTTTAGACAAAACTGCAAGGCTTACCCCTTGTGATTTTATGCACTTTTAGTTAGCCTATTTTAAACAAAACTGCAAGGCTTACTAAAAGTGCATAAAATCACAAGGGGTAAGTAAGCCTTGCAATATTGTCTAAAATAGGCCTATTTTAGACAAAACTGCAAGGCTTATCCCTTGTGATTTTATGCACTTTTAGTTACCCTATTTTAGACAATATTGCAAGGCTTACCCCTTGTGATATTATGCACTTTTAGTGAGCCTATTTTAGACAATATTGCAAGGCTTACCCCTTGTGATATTATGCACTTTTAGTGAGCCTATTTTAGACAATATTGCAAGGCTTACCCCTTGTGATTTTATGCACTTTTAGTTGGCCGTTTTTAACCAAAACTGCAAGGCTTACCCCCTTGTGATTTTATGCACTTTAAGTTACCCTATTTTAGACAAAACTGCAAGGCTTACCCCTTGTGATTTTATGCACTTTTAGTTAGCCTATTTTAAACAAAACTGCAAGGCTTACTAAAAGTGCATAAAATCACAAGGGGTAAGTAAGCCTTGCAATATTGTCTAAAATAGGCCTATTTTAGACAAAACTGCAAGGCTTATCCCTTGTGATTTTATGCACTTTTAGTTACCCTATTTTAGACAATATTGCAAGGCTTACCCCTTGTGATATTATGCACTTTTAGTGAGCCTATTTTAGACAATATTGCAAGGCTTACCCCTTGTGATATTATGCACTTTTAGTGAGCCTATTTTAGACAATATTGCAAGGCTTACCCCTTGTGATTTTATGCACTTTTAGTTAGCCTATTTTAGACAATATTGCAAGGCTTACCCCTTGTGATTTTATGCACTTTTAGTTAGCCTATTTTAGACAAAACTGCAAGGCTTACCCCTTGTGATTTTATGCACTTTTAGTTAGCCTATTTTAGACAAAACTGCAAGGCTTACCCCTTGTGATTTTATGCACTTTTAGTTAGCCTATTTTAGACAATATTGCAAGGCTTACCCCTTGTGATTTTATGCACTTTTAGTTAGCCTATTTTAGACAAAACTGCAAGGCTTACCCCTTGTGATTTTATGCACTTTTAGTTAGCCTATTTTAGACAATATTGCAAGGCTTACCCCTTGTGATTTTATGCACTTTTAGTTAGCCTATTTTAGACAAAACTGCAAGGCTTACCCCTTGTGATTTTATGCACTTTTAGTTAGCCTATTTTAAACAAAACTGCAAGGCTTACTAAAAGTGCATAAAATCACAAGGGGTAAGTAAGCCTTGCAATATTGTCTAAAATAGGCCTATTTTAGACAAAACTGCAAGGCTTACCCCTTGTGATTTTATGCACTTTTAGTTACCCTATTTTAGACAAAACTGCAAGGCTTACCCCTGGTGATTTTATGCACTTTTAGTTAGCCTATTTTAAACAAAGCTGCAAGGCTTACTAAAAGTGCATAAAATCACAAGGGGTAAGTAAGCCTTGCAATATTGTCTAAAATAGGCCTATTTTAGACAAAACTGCAAGGCTTACCCCTTGTGATTTTATGCACTTTTAGTTACCCTATTTTAGACAATATTGCAAGGCTTACCCCTTGTGATATTATGCACTTTTAGTGAGCCTATTTTAGACAATATTGCAAGGCTTACCCCTTGTGATATTAGGCACTTTTAGTGAGCCTATTTTAGACAATATTGCAAGGCTTACCCCTTGTGATTTTATGCACTTTTAGTTAGCCTATTTTAGACAATATTGCAAGGCTTACCCCTTGTGATTTTATGCACTTTTAGTTAGCCTATTTTAGACAAAACTGCAAGGCTTACTAAAAGTGCATAAAATCACAAGGGGTAAGTAAGCCTTGCAAAATTGTCTAAAATAGGCCTATTTTAGACAAAACTGCAAGGCTTACCCCTTGTGATTTTATGCACTTTTAGTTACCCTATTTTAGACAATATTGCAAGGCTTACCCCTTGTGATATTATGCACTTTTAGTGAGCCTATTTTAGACAATATTGCAAGGCTTACTCCTTGTGATATTATGCACTTTTAGTGAGCCTATTTTAGACAATATTGCAAGGCTTACCCCTTGTGATTTTATGCACTTTAAGTTAGCCTATTTTATACAAAACTGCAAGGCTTACCCCTTGTGATTTTATGCACTTTTAGTTACCCTATTTTAGACAATATTGCAAGGCTTACCCCTTGTGATATTAGTGAGCCTATTTTAGACAATATTGCAAGGCTTACCCCTTGTGATATTATGCACTTTTAGTGAGCCTATTTTAGACAATATTGCAAGGCTTACCCCTTGTGATTTTATGCACTTTTAGTTAGCCTATTTTAGACAATATTGCAAGGCTTACCCCTTGTGATTTTATGCACTTTTAGTTGGCCGTTTTTAACCAAAACTGCAAGGCTTACCCCTTGTTATTTTATGCACTTTAAGTTAGCCTATTTTAGACAAAACTGCAAGGCTTACCCCTTGTGATTTTATGCACTTTAAGTTAGCCTATTTTAGACAAAACTGCAAGGCTTACCCCTTGTGATTTTATCCACTTTTAGTTAGCCTATTTTAAACAAAACTGCAAGGCTTACTAAAAGTGCATAAAATCACAAGGGGTAAGTAAGCCTTGCAATATTGTCTAAAATAGGCCTATTTTAGACAAAACTGCAAGGCTTACCCCTTGTGATTTTATGCACTTTTAGTTACCCTATTTTAGACAAAACTGCAAGGCTTACCCCTTGTGATTTTATGCACTTTTAGTTAGCCTATTTTAAACAAAACTGCAAGGCTTACTAAAAGTGCATAAAATCACAAGGGGTAAGTAAGCCTTGCAATATTGTCTAAAATAGGCCTATTTTAGACAATATTGCAAGGCTTACCCCTTGTGATTTTATGCACTTTTAGTTACCCTATTTTAGACAATATTGCAAGGCTTACCCCTTGTGATATTATGCACTTTTAGTGAGCCTATTTTAGACAATATTGCAAGGCTTACCCCTTGTGATTTTATGCACTTTTAGTTAGCCTATTTTAGACAATATTGCAAGGCTTACCCCTTGTGATTTTATGCACTTTTAGTTGGCCGTTTTTAACCAAAACTGCAAGGCTTACCCCTTGTTATTTTATGCACTTTAAGTTAGCCTATTTTAGACAAAACTGCAAGGCTTACCCCTTGTGATTTTATGCACTTTAAGTTAGCCTATTTTAGACAAAACTGCAAGGCTTACCCCTTGTGATTTTATGCACTTTAAGTTACCCTATTTTAGACAATATTGCAAGGCTTACCCCTTGTGATATTATGCACTTTTAGTGACCCTATTTTAGACAATATTGCAAGGCTTACCCCTTGTGATATTATGCACTTTTAGTGAGCCTATTTTAGACAATATTGCAAGGCTTACCCCTTGTGATATTATGCACTTTTAGTGAGCCTATTTTAGACAATATTGCAAGGCTTACCCCTTGTGATTTTATGCACTTTTAGTTAGCCTATTTTAGACAATATTGCAAGGCTTACCCCTTGTGATTTTATGCACTTTTAGTTAGCCTATTTTAGACAAAACTGCAAGGCTTACCCCTTGTGATTTTATGCACTTTTAGTTAGCCTATTTTAGACAATATTGCAAGGCTTACCCCTTGTGATTTTATGCACTTTTAGTTAGCCTATTTTAGACAAAACTGCAAGGCTTACCCCTTGTGATTTTATGCACTTTTAGTTAGCCTATTTTATACAATATTGCAAGGCTTACCCCTTGTGATTTTATGCACTTTTAGTTAGCCTATTTTAGACAAAACTGCAAGGCTTACCCCTTGTGATTTTATGCACTTTTAGTTAGCCTATTTTAGACAATATTGCAAGGCTTACCCCTTGTGATTTTATGCACTTTTAGTTAGCCTATTTTAGACAAAACTGCAAGGCTTACCCCTTGTGATTTTATGCACTTTTAGTTAGCCTATTTTAGACAATATTGCAAGGCTTACCCCTTGTGATTTTATGCACTTTTAGTTAGCCTATTTTAGACAAAACTGCAAGGCTTACCCCTTGTGATTTTATGCACTTTTAGTTAGCCTATTTTATACAATATTGCAAGGCTTACCCCTTGTGATATTATGCACTTTTAGTGAGCCTATTTTAGACAATATTGCAAGGCTTACCCCTTGTGATTTTATGCACTTTTAGTTAGCCTATTTTAGACAAAACTGCAAGGCTTACCCCTTGTGATTTTATGCACTTTTAGTTACCCTATTTTAGACAATATTGCAAGGCTTACCCCTTGTGATATTATGCACTTTTAGTGAGCCTATTTTAGACAATATTGCAAGGCTTACCCCTTGTGATTTTATGCACTTTTAGTTAGCCTATTTTAGACAATATTGCAAGGCTTACCCCTTGTGATTTTATGCACTTTTAGTTGGCCGTTTTTAACCAAAACTGCAAGGCTTACCCCTTGTTATTTTATGCACTTTAAGTTAGCCTATTTTAGACAAAACTGCAAGGCTTACCCCTTGTGATTTTATGCACTTTTAGTTAGCCTATTTTAGACAAAACTGCAAGGCTTACCCCTTGTGATTTTATGCACTTTTAGTTAGCCTATTTTATACAAAACTGCAAGGCTTACCCCTTGTGATTTTATGCACTTTTAGTTAGCCTATTTTAGACAAAATTGCAAGGCTTTTCCCTTGTGATTTTATACATTTTAAGTTAGCCTATTTTAAACAAAACTGCAAGGCTTACCCCTTGTGATTTTATGCACTTTAAGTTAGCCTATTTTAGACAATATTGCAAGGCTTACACCCTTGTGATTTTATGCACTTTTAGTGAGCCTATTTTATACAAAACTGCAAGGCTTACCCCTTGTGATTTTATGCACTTTTAGTTAGCCTATTTTAAACAAAACTGCAAGGCTTACCCCCTTGTGATTTTATGCACTTTTAGTTAGCCTATTTTAAACAAAACTGCAAGGCTTACCCACTTGTGATTTTATGCAGTATTAGTAAGCCTATTTTATACAAAACTGCAAGGCTGGGGTGTTGGGATGAAGACAGTCAGTCATCCAGTGGGATGAGCTGATGGGGTGGGTAGGGAGATGGACTAGTAGTCATTATGCCTGGGTGTGGATGGCTGGAGATTGGCATGATTAAACTGGGTAGGACTGGGGCCTATGGCAAACGTTAATTAGCCATCATTTATTAAACTTTAAATACAAAAACCACACTCCCTGTAATTTGATATTTATTTTTAATTTATCTTTTACTGTTTCTTCATTTCAATTCCACACTACAGTTAAATCAACCTTCCTGCTAGCCATTCCCCCAGCATGATGATTTTTATACTGTCCCAGTCATCTACCCATTTTGATTCATGTAGTCATGTCCAACGAGCCACATCCCAGAAAACTACTACCAGTCCAACTATCGCATTTCTGTTCATTACCGGTGTCGCGCACTGAGCATTCCGGCGTACTACCGTAAACGTTCCAGAATATGACAAGTAATGCATTACGTCATGTCATGCCTGCGCGCAGCAAGCGAAAGTAGTCAATTTTGTGTCGCACTGAGTGTTCCTCTAGTCTCTAGCTGTCATGGCGTCGCTCATGAGCTGTAGGACTACTACAAGCACAAGCACGTCAAGTCGTTTCGTAATTCTAGGTGTGAAGACATCAATAATAATTCATTACCTTACCAGCGGGGGAGGTATGTGGGAGACCTGACAGAGGGGGAAAAGAGGACTGTACGTGCCCAATCTAAGAAATATTCTTACGACGCGGTATTGTCTGACAATTTTAGAGCACGAGAAGGAGACCACGTCACCAACACGGTAGACTTGATTTCAAGTCTGAGATTGCGGTTATTTCTCTACATCAGCCACGCAAAATTCACCCGCAGATTGGCTATCACACGTTCTAACTCGCAATCTCAGACTTGACTCTTGTGTATACGGGATATTTATTTATTCACAACTGACATTTACATAACAACACTATGCCAGAGAGATGACCAATCAGGAGGCCACAACACTCCTGTTGGCTGCATCTATTCCCAATAGGTTATAATTACTTCAGCATTTTATGTAAAATCGAGTTATTGTTTTTATTTGTATAGGCCTAATGTGCTTTGTACGAACTATGCTCTATATAATTTATACATAAAATAATACAAGATTTACTCTCAAAATGTTGAAAATTAAACATGACAAACAACCTGATCCTTACTAGACGAAAAATTGTGATACCCATGATTTGAATGGAATCGTCCAAAGATTTTCCCAACGTTTTTTACGTATTTTGAATGAAAAAACTAGATTTACTTTGTATTTTTGTGTTTCCAAACTGTAAGTTGAATCACTGAGCAGAGACAGATTAGTTACACGTGCATCAATTTTGTATTTCTGTACTATATCCCGTGGTATAAACGGTTAAGTTTGAATGTGCATTTTATTGAAGACCTCGGAGATTCTGACCAATCAGAGTGTTCCGTCCACTTTTGGACTAATTCGCCATAGGGTGTGTACAAACCGATGAACAATGTTTCCAAGTCTGTGATCGGAGGTTAAAGACGGAGGTTTATCCACAAGAGGGCGCTATTTCAGACAATAATGTATCGGCTATCCGGTAGACTAAAAACCACGAGCACAGACTTGGAACCAAGTCTACCAACACAGCTGGAACGAACAGTACGGCCGCGCATGCGTACGTCACCTGGAACGCTCAGTACGCCGGAACGTCGAGGACGTGACACCGGCGAGACCTTGCGGGAGCCAGTTGTGTAACCCTGTGGTCTTCGACAAGCCCAGGTGATTGGAACCAGCCAAAGAAAACGACAGGTACCTGATTACCACCTAACACCAGATAAACATATAGTAGGGTTTGGGTACTCGACGGCTTGATGCCATGACGCGATATTCAAAATGGCCTCCAGCCATGCTTTATTTATGTTTTACACCGTGGATGTATTACGATCATTTGATGTGAATTATTGTCTCTAGAGGTAAGCTTTATCGTGTAGTTAATTTATGTTTAAAATGTAGAATAGGAATAGGCCTCATGGAGGCCCCTCATCGAGCCCGTGTAAACACTAAGATTGTCATAAAAAGGGTAATGTTGTCGTTTCTATTTCCACCTTCATGCACGTAAACAACGGCACTTGAAGGTACAACACCCGGAAGTAAACGTTTGGCCCATCGTAGGTCATTGCATTGTGCCAGTCAATGGCAACTAACTGGCCGTCGATCAAATGAAACAATCGACTTTTCTTTTTAGAGTTTCTCGGTAACCTAATCTTTTACCACTTGTACTATTGGAGTTTTCATAATATTGTATTTCTTCCTCAATGCGTGGACTGGACAGCTAGTTGTAGGCACAATCGGTGATCAATGTGAGGGCCCAGGCCTACATGGTTTCTACAAAGGGAATTAGCCTTCATGTAACGCCAGCTGTTGTAAACCACTTACCAACAAAATGACATGTAATTGTATCATCAACAGAATTGATAAAGGTAAGACGTTTTGACATTTGCAGAGTCTTTCTCGAAGGCTGACGTTCTAAAACGGGTTAAAGTTTGGCACCTACATTCATTCACCCTGAACTTAACCAATTTTTAAGACACCGTAATGAAGGGGGTTGGGTGGGTATCGATTTAAAAATAAAAGTTGATGATTTCAAGTTGTAAATTCTTTGAAACATTTACCGAATAAAGACAACGACGATACTGTGTAATTTTATTTCTGGTTGATAATGATATTCAATGTTGTATAATGTTTGAACCTTGCCCAATTCAGTGTAAATAAATACAATAACGAAATGAAAACAAGAGTATTTATTCATAATCAAAGGAACTTTGGTACCAGTTCAAATTTTATTTGATATTTTAATCGTTCATCTTTGCTCGAATATGATAGAATATGAGCACTTTATTAAAGGAACATGTACGACCCATAATGATAACAATGTTTTAAAATTTAGATTTTTCGACTTGTTCCTTGCCGAAAATAATATAAATTTGGGAGTTCTATTTTCAGTTTAAAAATATAATAAAAAAACACAGACGATTAATTTTTTTAAATCGAAGGTCTGGTTGTGCGGGAGTTTCCAACAAAATTGTAGATGTTATTATTATTACTTGTATTATTATTCTTTTTCGACAACGATAATTCTGAATACCCCAGACATGGACACCCAACTTTTGTTTGCCACACAAATCACTGTATTCCAAACCTTTATAAGATGATTTATGCAACGCCAAAATCCTTCTCACAGACGCTGAATGCGCTTCGCAAAGTAACAACTAAAAGCAAGGCTATACAAAAAATAAATCACAAATTATACAAATAGGACAATTTTACAATAATAATAAAATGCTACAATCATTACTCCTGATGCTGTAGATAAATACGTATATAAGTTAATGCAAAACTATAAAGAAACTAAATATTAAATAATTCTTGAACGATATTTATTTCAACAAAACAATAGACTTTCAACGAATTCCTGTACCCAAAATCCTAGCTGGAAAAAAAAGAATCCCCGATATCGATCATTTAAAGAAGCTGAATCAGTGTGAGACGCAGCCACAAACGATGCATTTAACATCACAGGAAAACTCCCCACACCAAACAGCTCTATACAATTCCCCTTTTGCCCCCCCTAAACAATTATACAAACAAATGGGAAAATAAACAATAAATTCAGTTGAAAAAACACCTGTATACAACTTAGTCCAATCATCCAGTCCATACCCGAACCCGGTCTCTTCCCGATGTATTTTTCAACCCTAACGAAACCACTCAACCGAACTTCACGCAAAATCTAGCGAGAACACCGGTGAAATGTTCACTTCTTGCCCTTGCTACTTTCCACTCACCACGGCATGAACGAGCCTCTAAGACCCTTTAAATTTACGCTCTAAGCATTCCTTCGTTCCACAACGAGTACCACCGAGTCAGACACTCAAATATTATCCAAAAAAACACATGTGAAATTACGGTTTGGCTCTTCGCTACAATTAATGTCCTTGGTCACAATCCACTCATGGTCATCAACCCGGCTACCCGGCTAACGCTCTCCAAGTCAATGCATCATCCCAAGAACACTGGTGGAACCAACGCTGTTATTCCCGCCGTCATGTTGATTCCAGCTCGCCAAGACTGGAGACCCGCCACCCTCCCCCGCATTAACTCCCATCCCATCAGTAGTCAGACCAATAATTCCATATACCGTTTCATATGTGCACTAATTTTCTATACCTACAGCGTGTGCCTTGAACCCACATATCTTTCAAGTCCGAACCTAACTCCATTATGCCTATGTTTCCTTAGTAAACTAATGGTCCATACTAAAAGCGTGTGTCTTCCACTCGATTTTTTTTTCTGAGTCGGAACCAAAGAGTCACCAATTCCTAAGTAAACTAATGGTATAGCGTGTGCCTTCTACTCGCAAATTATTTACTAAGTATAAAGCAAGGATTTCCCTATGTCATAGTACCATGCGTACTCTGTTAACTAAATTAACTACATGTAGGAATGGTCTATACCTAAAGCGTGTGCCTCCAATTATTTTCTGAGTTCCCTGTATACTTATACCTACTCCTATGGTATATCGTGTGCCTTCAACTCGCAAATTAATATTTACTACGAAGCACTGATTTCCCAATGCCATAGTATCCTGTGTAAAGTATTCCACTCGCGTATTTACTAAGTATAAAGCACTGAATTCCCATGCCATAGTATCCAATGTAAAGTATGAACCGAAGGTTCATCAAGTTCAAAATGCATATGTTCCTGGGGGGACCCAAGTGGGTGTCGTGGAAGGGTGGCTGACTCCGAAGCCAGAGGTCCCCGGTTCGAGCCCCAGTGGTGACAAGGTTCGAGGCCGCGAAGAGAGTGGTGGCCGTGAGACTCACCGCGCGGTGTGACGCGCCGCCCATTCGAGGATGGGAAGGAAACTTAAAACTTAAAACGAACCTCTGCACTTTTTTTCAAAGATAGTTTTTTCAAAATAAAAGATGGTTCTTTAAAACGCTTCGAATTTATATGCAACGGGATTCGATCCCGGGACCTTTCGGTCCAGAGTCTGGAGCCCTTCCACTGGGCCACTGCTCCTATTACTTAAGATGTGTTTGAGTTTAATTTTAAACCTTAGAATGAACAACTTTAAATCAATTATGTACAAAAAGAACACCCCAGATTCGAACCCAGTACCTTTGGGTTTAGAGTCCAGAGCCCTTCCACTGGGCCACTGCTCCTCTTACTTAAGATGTGTTTGAGTTTAATTTTAAACCTTAGAATGAACAACTTTAAATCAATTATGTACAAAAAGAACACCCAAGATTCGAACCCAGTACCTTTGGGTTTAGAGTCCAGAGCCCTTCCACTGGGCCACTGCTACTCTTACTTAAGATGTGTTTGAGTTTAATTTTAAACCTTAGAATGAACAACTTTAAGTCAATAATGTACAAAAAGAACTCCCGAGATTCGAACCCAGTACCTTTGGGTTCAGAGTCCAGAGCCCTTCCATTGGGCCACTGCTCCTCTTACTTAAGATGTGTTTGAGCTTAATTTTAAACCTTAGAATGAACAACTTTAAGTCAATGTACAAAAAGAACACCCTGGATTCGAACCCAGTACCTTTGGGTTTAGAGTCCAGAGCCCTTCCATTGGGCCACTGCTCCTCTTACTTAAGATGTGTTTGAGCTTAATTTTAAACCTTAGAATGAACAACTTTAAGTCAATGTACAAAAAGAACACCCTGGATTCGAACCCAGTACCTTTGGGTTTAGAGTCCAGATCCCTTCCATTGGGCCACTGCTCCTCTTACTTAAGACGTGTTTGAGCTTAATTTTAAACCTTAGAATGAACAACTTTAAGTCAATGTACAAAAAGAACACCCTGGATTCGAACCCAGTACCTTTGGTTTAGAGTCCAGAGCCCTTCCATTGGGCCACTGCTCCTCTTACTTAAGATGTGTTTGAGCTTAATTTTAAACCTTAGAATGAACAACTTTAAGTCAATTATGTACAAAAAGAACACACTGGATTCGAACCCAGTACCTTTGGGTTTAGAGTCCAGAGCCCTTCCACTGGGCAACTGCTCCTCTTACTTAAGATGTGTTTGAGTTTAATTTTAAACCTTAGAATGAACAACTTTAAGTCAATAATGTACAAAAAGAACACCCGAGATTCGAACCCTGTACCTTTGGGTTCAAAGTCCAGAGCCCATCCGCCAGGCCACTGGTCCTCTTACTTTAAGTGCGTTCGAGTTTAATTTAAATCCTAGAACATTAAATCAACAAGGCCAAAAAGTAAACTACTTATTTATTTACTGTAAAGCAAGGATTTCCATATGCCATAGTACCATGCGTAAACCCAATGGTTTTACCTCGTATAAAAAGAACACCAGGGAATTGAACCCAGGACCTTTGCGTTCAGAGTCCGCAGCCTTACCACTATAGGCCAACGCTCCTCTTAATTAAACTGCATTCGAGTTTGGTTAAATATCAAATCAAAAACGGACAAGCAGAAAACATAAGTATGAACAACTTTAAATCAACAACGCGTAAAAAGAACAGCCGGGTTTCGAACGCAGTACCTTTGGGTTCAGAGTCCGAAGCCCTTCCGCTGGGCCACTGCTCCTCTTAATCAAAAGGGCGTTCAAGTGTAATTTAACCCCAGAACATCAAATCAACAACGGCTAAATGTAAACTGGTGTATAGCGTGTGCAAATTATTTACGTGTAAGTCAAGGATTTCCTTTTACCATTGTGCCCTGCAAATCCAATGGTTTTACCTCGTTCAAAAAGAACACCCAGGAATTGAACCCAGTACCTTTGGGTTCAGAGTCCGCAGCCTTACCACTATAGGCCAACGCTCCTCTTAATTAAACTGCATTCGAGTTTGCTTAAATATCAAATCAAAAACGGCCAAGCAGGAAACATAAGTTTGAACAACTTTAAATCAACAACGTGTAAAAAAGGAACTGCCGGGTTTCGAACACAGTACCTTTGGGTTCAGAGTCCGAAGCCCTTCCACTGGGCCACTGCTCCTCTTAATCAAGAGAGCGTTCAAGTGTAATTTAACCCCAGAACATCAAATCAACAACGGCTAAAAGTAAACTGGTGTATAGCGTGTGCAAATTATTTACGTGTAAGTCAAGGATTTCTTTTTACCATTGTGCCCTGCAAATCCAATGGTTTGACCTCGTTCAAAAAGAACACCCGGGAATTGAACCCAGTACCTTTGGGTTCAGAGTCCGCAGCCTTACCACTATAGGCCAACGCTCCTCTTAATTAAACTGCATTCGAGTTTGCTTAAATATCAAATCAAATACGGCCAAGCTGGAAACATAAGTTTGAACAACTTTAAATCAACAAAGTGTAAAAAAAGAACTGCCGGGTTTCGAACACAGTACCTTTGGGTTCAGAGTCCGAAGCCCTTCCGCTGGGCCACTGCTCCTCTTAATCAAGAGAGCGTTCAAGTGTAATTTAACCCTAGAACATCAAATCAACAACGGCTAAAAGTAAACTGGTGTATAGCTTGTGCAAATTATTTACGTGTAAGTCAAGGATTTCTTTTTACCATTGTGCCCTGCAAATCCAATGGTTTGACCTCGTTCAAAAAGAACACCCGGGAATTGAACCCAGTACCTTTGGGTTCAGAGTCCGCAGCCTTACCACTATAGGCCAACGCTCCTCTTAATTAAACTGCATTCGAGTTTGCTTAAATATCAAATCAAAAACGGCCAAGCAGGAAACATAAGTTTGAACAACTTTAAATCAACAACGTGTAAAAAAAGAACTGCCGGTTTTCGAACACAGTACCTTTGGGTTCAGAGTCCGAAGCCCTTCCGCTGGGCCACTGCTCCTCTTAATCAAGAGGGCGTTCAAGTGTTTGACCTCGTTCAAAAAGAACACCCGGGAATTGAACCCAGTACCGTTGGGTTCAGAGTCCGCAGCCTTACCACTATAGGCCAACGCTCCTCTTAATTAAACTGCATTCGAGTTTGGTTAAATATCAAATCAAAAACGGACAAGCAGAAAACCTAAGTATGAACAACTTTAAATCAACAACGCGTAAAAAGAACAGCCGGGTTTCGAAAACAGTACCTTTGGGTTCAGAGTCCGAAGCCCTTCCGCTGGGCCACTGCTCCTCTTAATCAAGAGAGCGTTCAAGTGTAATTTAACCCTAGAACATCAAATCAACAACGGCTAAAAGTAAACTGGTGTATAGCGTGTGCAAATTATTTACGTGTAAGTCAAGGATTTCCTTTTACCATTGTGCCCTGCAAATCCAATGGTTTGACCTCGTTCAAAAAGAACACCCGGGAACTGAACCCAGTACCTTTGGGTTCAGAGTCCGCAGCATTACCACGATAGGCCAACGCTCCTCTTAATTAAACTGCATTCGAGTTTGCTTAAATATCAAATCAAAAACGGCCAAGCAGGAAACATAAGTTTGAACAACTTTAAATCAACAACGTGTAAAAAAAGAACTGCCGGGTTTCGAACACAGTACCTTTGGGTTCAGAGTCCGAAGCCCTTCCGCTGGGCCACTGGCTCATGTTAATCAAGAGAGCGTTCAAGTGTAATTTAACCCTAGAACATCAAATCAACAACGGCTAAAAGTAAACTGGTGTACAGCGTGTGCAAATTATTTACGTGTAAGTCAAGGATTTCTTTTTACCATTGTGCCCTGCAAATCCAATGGTTTGACCTCGTTCAGAAAGAACACCCGGGAATTGAACCCAGTACCTTTGGGTTCAGAGTCCGCAGCCTTACCACTATAGGCCAACGCTCCTCTTAATTAAACTGCATTCGAGTTTGGTTAAATATCAAATCAAAAACGGACAAGCAGAAAACATAAGTATGAACAACTTTAAATCAACAACGCGTAAAAAGAACAGCCGGGTTTCAAAAACAGTACCTTTGGGTTCAGAGTCCGAAGCCCTTCCGCTGGGCCACTGCTCCTCTTAATCAAGAGGGCGTTCAAGTGTAATTTAACCCTAGAACATCAAATCAACAACGGTTAAAAGTAAACTGGTGTATAGCGTGTGCAAATTATTTACGTGTAAGTCAAGGATTTCCTTTTACCATTGTGCCCTGCAAATCCAATGGTTTGACCTCGTTCAAAAAGAACACCCGGGAACTGAACCCAGTACCTTTGGGTTCAGAGTCCGCAGCATTACCACTATAGGCCAACGCTCCTCTTAATTAAACTGCATTCGAGTTTGCTTAAATATCAAATCAAAAACGGCCAAGCAGGAAACATAAGTTTGAACAACTTTAAATCAACAACGTGTAAAAAAAAGAACTGCCGGGTTTCGAACACAGTACCTTTGGGTTCAGAGTCCGAAGCACTTCCGCTGGGCCACTGCTCCTCTTAATCAAGAGGGCGTTCAAGTGTAATTTAACCCCAGAACATCAAATCAACAACGGCTAAATGTAAACTGGTGTATAGCGTGTGCAAATTATTTACGTGTAAGTCAAGGATTTCTTTTTACCATTGTGCCCTGCAAATCCAATGGTTTTACCTCGTTCAAAAAGAACACCCAGGAATTGAACCCAGTACCTTTGGGTTCAGAGTCCGCAGCCTTACCACTATAGGGCCAACGCTCCTCTTAATTAAATTGCATTCGAGTTTGCTTAAATATCAAATCAAAAACGGCCAAGCAGGAAACATAAGTTTGAACAACTTTAAATCAACAACGTGTAAAAAAAGAACTGCCGGGTTTCGAACAAAGTACCTTTGGGTTCAGAGTCCGAAGCCCTTCCGCTGGGCCACTGGCTCATGTTAATCAAGAGGGCGTTCAAGTGTAATTTAACCCTAGAACATCAAATCAACAACGGCTAAAAGTAAAATGGTGTATAGCGTGTGCAAATTATGTAAAGGATAATACCCGAGGTGCGCGCCATTCGTGGGTAGGAATGGCCCGAGGGTGAAGCCCGAGGGCCATTCGTACCCACGAATGGCGCGCACACCGAGGGCATTATGCGACTTAACCCACACTTGTGACGTCATGCTATTGTTCCAGCGCTCCATTATTTCGCACGAATGGCGCGATATTGTTTAATATAAGTAAAGTGTTTTTATGTATTACGTAACCATGTTCACTCCTGTGTTGCGTGATTGAACGCTTTCGATATAACTTTGATAAATAAATTAGTTAACTTTATGATAAATTTCAGTTAAATTCCTGTTAATTTATATTGATATGAAAGTATTCTCTTTGCAAACATAATTCTTAAATAATGAAATAATCACGTATCATTTTGTGTTTGATCAATTGAGCATTTTGCATCTTAAAAATTATTTGTTAAAACAAAACAAAAACTGGCTTTATGGCCAACATAAGGAATGTTGTTGTTAACTAATATTTTTGAACATGTCTCAACTAAATATAAATTTAATAATGTGGCTGTTGTTCAAATGTGGAAAGTCTCTATATTATTTAGAGACTTACGACCATTTTGTCAAAAATGCGTAGCTCTAAAGTGTCGAAAACGATAACAAAATTGTTCTATGATTTCGACCCGTTTGCACAATGGGTGAAATGTACCCATCGCGCCATTCGTGCGAAATAATGGAGCGCTGGAACAATAGCATGACGTCACAAGTGTGGGTTAATTACGTGTAAGTCAAGGATTTCCTTTTACCATTGTGCCCTGCAAATCCAATGGTTTGACCTCGTTCAAAAAGAACACCCGGTAACTGAACCCAGTACCTTTGGGTTCAGAGTCCGCAGCATTACCACTATAGGCCAACGCTCCTCTTAATTAAACTGCATTCGAGTTTGCTTAAATATCAAATCAAAAACGGCCAAGCAGGAAACATAAGTTTGAACAACTTTAAATCAACAACGTGTAAAAAAAGAACAGCCGGGTTTCGAACACAGTACCTTTGGGTTCAGAGTCCGAAGCCCTTCCACTGGGCCACTGCTCCTCTTAATTAAGCTGCATTCGAGTTTGCTTAAATATCAAATCAAAAACGGCCAAGCAGGAAACATAAGTTTGAACAACGTGTAAAAAAAGAACTGCCGGGTTTCGAACACAGTACCTTTGGGTTCAGAGTCCGATGCCCTTCCGCTGGGCCACTGCTCCTGTTAATCAAGGGAGCGTTCAAGTGTAATTTAACCCTAGAACATCAAATCAACAACGGCTAAAAGTAAACTGGTGTACAGCGTGTGCAAATTATTTACGTGTAAGTCAAGGATTTCTTTTTACCATTGTGCCCTGCAAATCCAATGGTTTGACCTCGTTCAGAAAGAACACCCGGGAATTGAACCCAGTACCTTTGGATTCAGAGTCCGCAGCCTTACCACTATAGGCCAACGCTCCTCTTAATTAAACTGCATTCGAGTTTGGTTAAATATCAAATCAAAAACGGACAAGCAGAAAACATAAGTATGAACAACTTTAAATCAACAACGCGTAAAAAGAACAGCCGGGTTTCGAACATAGTACCTTTGGGTTCAGAGTCCGAAGCCCTTCCGCTGGGCCACTGCTCCTCTTAATCTAGAGGGCGTTCAGATGTAATTTAACCCCAGAACATCAAATCAACAACGGCTAAATGTAAACTGGTGTATAGCGTGTGCAAATTATTTACGTGTAAGTCAAGGATTTCCTTTTACCATTGTGCCCTGCAAATCCAATGGTTTGACCTCGTTCAAAAAGAACACCCGGGAACTGAACCCAGTACCTTTGGGTTCAGAGTCCGCAGCATTACCACTATAGGCCAACGCTCCTCTTAATTAAACTGCATTCGAGTTTGCTTAAATATCAAATCAAAAACGGCCAAGCAGGAAACATAAGTTTGAACAACTTTAAATCAACAACGTGTAAAAAAAAGAACTGCCGGGTTTCGAACACAGTACCTTTGGGTTCAGAGTCCGAAGCACTTCCGCTGGGCCACTGCTCCTCTTAATCAAGAGGGCGTTCAAGTGTAATTTAACCCCAGAACATCAAATCAACAACGGCTAAATGTAAACTGGTGTACAGCGTGTGCAAATTATTTACGTGTAAGTCAATGATTTCCTTTTACCATTGTGCCCTGCAAATCCAATGGTTTTACCTCGTTCAAAAAGAACACCCAGGAATTGAACCCAGTACCTTTGGGTTCAGAGTCCGCAGCCTTACCACTATAGGGCCAACGCTCCTCTTAATTAAATTGCATTCGAGTTTGCTTAAATATCAAATCAAAAACGGCCAAGCAGGAAACATAAGTTTGAACAACTTTAAATCAACAACGCGTAAAAAGAACAGCCGGGTTTCGAACATAGTACCTTTGGGTTCAGAGTCCGAAGCCCTTCCGCTGGGCCACTGCTCCTCTTAATCTAGAGGGCGTTCAGATGTAATTTAACCCCAGAACATCAAATCAACAACGGCTAAATGTAAACTGGTGTATAGCGTGTGCAAATTATTTACGTGTAAGTCAAGGATTTCCTTTTACCATTGTGCCCTGCAAATCCAATGGTTTTACCTCGTTCAAAAAGAACACCCAAGAATTGAACCCAGTACCTTTGGGTTCAGAGTCCGCAGCCTTACCACTATAGGCCAACGCTCCTCTTAATTAAACTGCATTCGAGTTTGCTTAAATATCAAATCAAAAACGGCCAAGCAGGAAACATAAGTTTGAACAACGTGTAAAAAAAGAACTACCGGGTTTCGAACACAGTACCTTTGGGTTCAGAGTCCGAAGCCCTTCCGCTGGGCCACTGCTCCTGTTAATCAAGAGAGCGTTCAAGTGTAATTTAACCCTAGAACATCAAATCAACAACGGCTAAATGTAAACTGGTGTATAGCGTGTGCAAATTATTTACGTGTAAGTCAATGATTTCCTTTTACCATTGTGCCCTGCAAATCCAATGGTTTGACCTCGTTCAAATAGAACACCCAGGAATTGAACCCAGTACCTTTGGGTTCAGAGTCCGCAGCCTTACCACTATAGGCCAACGCTCCTCTTAATTAAACTGCATTCGAGTTTGCTTAAATATCAAATCAAAAACGGCCAAGCAGAAAACATAAGTTTGAACAACTTTAAATCAACAACGTGTCAAAAAAGAACTGCCGGGTTTCGAACACAGTACCTTTGGGTTCAGAGTCCGAAGCCCTTCCGCTGGGCCACTGCTCCTGTTAATCAAGAGAGCGTTCAAGTGTAATTTAACCCTAGAACATCAAATCAACAACCGCTAAAAGTAAACTGGTGTATAGCGTGTGCAAATTATTTACGTGTAAGTCAAGGATTTCTTTTTACCATTGTGCCCTGCAAATCCAATGGTTTGACCTCGTTCAAAAAGAACACCCGGGAATTGAACCCAGTACCTTTGGGTTCAGAGTCCGCAGCTCTACCACCAGGCCACTGCCCTTCTTCACAAGTTGCCGTTGAGTTTACATCTAATAACCTTAGAATTAACAAAACTAATTAAACAAGGTACAAATAAAGAAGAACACATTACTGCAATTGCGTTTGCGTGTAAATTTAACCTCAGAAAGGACAGATTTATTTATTTGAATTTCAAAAAGAAATCTGCAGAACCTGGGACACATCGTTCAAGAAACCAAAGCCATTCCACTAGGCTGTTGTGTTTGCCATCTCGTTGCCTCTGATAATAAGATATATACTTTTGAATAACTTACAATGCCGAGGGGAACAGGATTAAAAATATATGTTTCAGGGATTCGAAAGAAGTCCCGATCCTTGTCCACAAGGCCAGTGGTCCTCTGCCTAATTTGCATTTTTATTTGATGTACAATCTCAGAATTAGTTACTACCGTAGAGAATTATAAACTGATACGATGAAAGGAATGGGACTGGACACGACGGGGTTGGGGCATGCACGGGTGTTTTGGGTGAATAAATGCACGGGACTAATTGTTAGGAGCCAAACTCCAGGACGAATCGGGGTGGGGGTGAGGTGGATGTTCACGAGGATGGCATGATGTGGCCAACAAAATTATTAAATATACAAGTAATTGATTTCTAAATAAAAACAACATGGACTCTTGGTTTTGTTCTCCAATATTCGAGTTTATTATTTTTATATCGATAAGGTATTCCTTCCAAACACAAATCTAAATTAAAACATTTCAGACAATTAACACATTCTCAAGATTTATTAGCAACAAACTTCAACAGTTTGCCCCATACTAAATTTAGTTTTTTTTTTTTGTGAAAATAAATATTGACTATATACGATATTTTCCATACGATCAGACTTGAGCCCATTTTGAAGTCATTTGTAAACATTCATCTAAGAGAGGCTTTAGTAAATGTCTGTAAGCGAATAATGAAACAGATAATAATAACAATCAGTTTTAGTTTGCCTGTATTGGACAAAACTGCAAGGCTTACCCCTTGTGATTTTATGCATCATTAGTTAGCCTGTATTGGACAAAACTGCAAGGCATAGGCCTACCCCTTGGTGTTTTTATGCAGTTTTAGTAAGCCCATTTTGGATAAAACTGCAAGGCTTACCCCTTGTGATTTTTTTCAGTTTTAGAAAGCCCATTTTGGACAAAACTGCAAGGCATACCCCTATATTGGACAAAACTGCAAGGCTTACCCCTTGTGATTTTATGCAGTATTAGTTAGCCTATATTGGACAAAACTGCAAGGCATACCCCCTTGGTATTTTTATGCAGTTTTAGTAAGCCCATTTTGGACAAAACTGCAAGGCTTACCTCTTGTGATTTTATGCACTTTAAGTGAGCCTATCTTAGACAAAACTGCAAGGCTTACCCCTTGTGATTTTATGCACTTTTAGTTAGCCTAGTTTAGACAATATTGCAAGGCTTACCCCTTGTGATTTTTGTTTTGTTCGTTAAAGTGGAGCTATACAGCCCCATTTATTTCATTCCTCACACGAATAACAGAAATACAATTTTACTTGAACAAGAAACAAATTAACAACAATTTATGATATTTACAATTAGGCGGTTAAAAATAGTGCATATAAAAAAGAAGATAGCGAACATGAAACAATGAACTAACAGGTTCTACAATGAATCTAGAAACAAAATCGTAAGTGATCATCTTGAACACAACAAAGAACACCATTGCGACAATATAAAATATTGAAAATGTTGTCATCTAATCTTTTCCTTTCAAAGGACAGAAATTTACGAAGGCTAGCTTTGTATGATATCAATATGTTACAGTTGTTGTTTCCTTCATAGGCTGCTTTACATCTAACCTTCCATATAATTCTGTGTAAACGTGCTACCAAAAAAATACACAAATTATCTTCAACTCCTACTCCCAAAATTCTATTGATATCATTTAAACAGAATGTGCCATTATTGGTACATTTACGCACAAGACTTTCAACAAACAACCAAGCATCTGGGTGTTCGCTACTCAGTTTATAAAAAGGTGCTCAATAGTTTCAATACTAACTTTACACAGAGGACAATTGTCATCTTGGGTTATACCGTAGTTCTTAAGTTTGTCCTTAGTGGGAAGAATTTTGTGTTTCAGTTTGAACCATAAATCTTTTTCCTCAGAGTTTAAATTTGTACACCCCCATTGTTCCATACATTGTTCCAATTAAGAGTCTCAGCAAAGAAGTAATTATTCCAAATTGTCTCAACACCAGGTGGATTGTATCGGTTTTCAATGAATTTCCAGTAAAACGTTTTGACCTTCATTTTGTCTAAATTTAAGGATATGTCATTACCTTTGTCCTCAAAGTTAATGCTACTAAGAAAATGATTCGGGGGGGCCTTCCCTCGTTTCACTGACATACTCCGCTTTAATGTTTCTTTTTAAACCCGCTACAATGCGACCAGCATTAATGGGCAAAATATCACACTTAGTGGCTAATCTATCAAAGGAAATAATCCCGCTGTCTTCAATAATCTGTTTAAGACAGAGGATGCCCTGTGATCTCAATATAGAACTATCTAAAACCTTCTGATTGTTGTCAGTGATGATGGTGTTATTCCATAATGGCAAATTACAAGTTTCATTAAAACAACTGAAATTATGACGGACGTTCACATTTGATTGGTTGATGCCATTAATGATAGCCCTATAAAAGGGTTGAGTTACGGGAGCGACTGACTTTGGGCAAGTTAAAATAAACCAACCGAGACTGTTTTCACCACTTGCTTTAAAGGCACTGAACACGTTTGGTAATTACTCAAAATATATATTAGCATAAAAACTTACTTGGTAACCAGCAACGGAGAGCTGTTGATAGTATAAAACATTGTGAGAAACTACTCCCTCTGAAGTAACGTAGTTTTTGAGAAAGAGGTAACTTCTCACTAAAATAATAAAAGACTTCATGCATGAAGCCTTTTATTAGCATCTGAAAGCACACAAAATTGTGCAACAAGGGTGTTTTTTCTTTCTTTATTTTCTTGCAACTTCGATGACCGATTCAGCCCAAATATTCACAGGTTTGTTATTTTATGCATATGTTGGGATACACCGAGTGACAATACTGGTCTTTGATAATTACCAAACATGTTCAGTGCCTTTAAAGAGACAATATTCCAAAAGGCATTTCCATTTACCAGTACTTTTTCTAAAGTTGCTCAAAACATTCATTTTATGAGCTTGAAGTTTAAGTTTAATGTCTATAACACCAGTACCGCCTTTCTCTCTAGGGCTGCACATAGTACTACGCTTGATTTTGTCAATTTTTCCATCCCAATAAAAGCACCATTTAATTCTTTCCATCTGATTAATATATTCTTGAGGGCATGATAGAACAGAACCATAGTAAGACAAACCTGATCCTATTAAGCAATTACAAACTAATGACTTTCTTTTCAGGGTAAGATCTCTAAGTTTCCATTTATTTAAGACAGTTTCTATTTTACCAATGCGAGCAGCCCAATTTCTGTCTGTGTTGTCGTCATTACCAAAAAATATACCAAGAATTTTCAGATGATCGTTAACCCAGGTAAAAGATCCAGGTTTGTCTTTTCTATTTTTCCAAGTGCCAAGCTAAAGGCCTTGAGATTTTAGAAAATTCACTTTGGATCCCGAGCCTTTACCATAAGTGTCAATAATATTCCCGAGAACATTGAAATCGTTTTCTTCAGTGATAAAAATAGTGGTGTCATCAGCATGCTGAACCAGTTTAAGGGACTTGTCACTATAAGGTAGAGAGAGACCTTTAATACCATTATTTTGTCTTATTAAGCAAGCTAACCCCTCGGCGCAAATCGAATATAACAAAGGGGATAGAGGACAACCTTGTCTAATTCCTCGTGTAACACAAAATGGTTCGGTAATAAATTGATTAACTAACACACTACTAAAAGGGTTACTGTACAAAATTTTAACCCAATTAATAAGACTTTGGGGAATGCCCATTTTGTCCATTATAATACCAAACAAGTATTTCCATTCAATTCTGTCGAAAGCTTTTTCCTGGTCAATGCATAGTAAAGCACCCGCTGTTTGTTTTCATTATTGATACAATAAATGCTATCATCAGGTTATGTTGAATATTCCTTCCCTTGACTCCACAAGATTGATCTTCCCCAATAACACAAAATGGTTCGGTAATAAATTGATTAACTAACACATTACTAAAAGGGTTACTGTACAAAATTTTAACCCAATTAATAAGGCATGATTTTTTGAAGACGATTGGTGACAGCTTTGGAAATAATCTTGTAATCTACATTGAGCAGGCTAATTGGACGCCAATTTTTCAGATTATTTCTCTCCCCCTTAGTTTTAAAAATAAGACGGATAATGGCATTATTCATAGAAAAAGGAAGACTTCCCTTCCTCTTGCATTCATTAACAACGTCTTTAAAATCATCTTTCAACAGGTGCCAAAACATTTTATAGAATTCAGCAGTTAGGCCATCTAAACCAGGTGATTTTTCTCTACTCATCTGGTTAACTGCATTCAAAATTTCATTTTCATTGAAGTCACCGCTTAAGTCGTCTTTGACGTTTTCTTTGAAAGGAAAACTATCAACACTATTTAAAATATCTTCATATTTCTCATCATCTATAACATCACTAGTGTAAAGGGTTCTGTAAAAAGAATTTACACATTCACACACAGAAGTAAAGCCTTCAAAGAACTTGCCCTTAGCGTCAACTAAACCATTAATAACATTGTTGTTGAACATTTGACGTTCGGAAAAACGACAAAAAATGTTCGGTCTTTCACCATCTTGTGCGAATTGGGATGAATTGAATTCAGTTGCTTGGTGAGATCTTTTTGGAGGCAATTTTTGTAATTCTTTTCCTTATTGTACATTTCAGATCCGTAGTTTTTGATAATATCTTTAAGTTGCCCTTTCCCGTAATCCTACCAAGTCAAAAGGTTTTCTTGGTTTTGGGGTTTTCCAATAAGTCCAAAAATTGACAATTCTTTCAATACATTTGTCATCTTTCAAAAGGTTGTTATCACAAATCCATCTCCCTGGACCACGAGTAATTTCACTTTTTTCAAATCTACAAATAACAGCGAAATGATCAGTCAGGCCCAGGGAGCTTACATTGGCGTAAGACAAGTAAGGATATAAGGAACGAGAGATTAACATATAATCAATTCTGCTACTCTTTTTCAAGCCTTTGTGGAAAAAGGTATAACCTTGTTCTTTTGGGTACAGGGTTTTCCAAGTATCCACCATATCGTGATCGTATATGATTTTGGTAAATTCTGAGACACTCTTGTCTTTTCCGGCCCCTAAGTCAATTTGACAATTGAAATCCCCCGCTACGATCCAATTAGTTCCCTCGAATAAATACTTAGAAAGATTCTTGAAAAAGGCACTTCTATAGCATACGTTTCGTTAGGAGCATAAATGCATACAATTTCTAAAAGGATTCCCTTCCAGGAAATGTTACACGTGACAACTCTCCCGTCTGTATCATTGTCGGGATTGGTCAATTTAATTCCACTCCGGTCGGATGCTAGAATGGCTACCCCCCTTGAATCTCTTTTCCCATGACTAAAAAGGGTATCTCCTCCCCACTGTTTCTTCCAGTAACTTTCATCTGTGGTATCGCTATGAGTTTCCTGAAGACAAATTATGTCATATTTTTCTCTATGCAAATGGTTGAAGAGAATTTCCCGTTTTTCATTATTTCGGAGACCGTTAACATTAAGGGTTACCATTCTCAGCATAAGGACACAGAGTAGAATTAAATTAACCATAATATTAGCATGAAGGGAATACAAAACTAGGCACAAGTGTTTTTACCTCTCCCTCTACCACGATGACTTGTTTGGCTAGGCATATTGGTTTGACTGTCTCTTGCTTCTTCGCCGTCCTTGTGAGGCCATGATGTTCTCTTTTTTTCTTAGTCTACGCACCCCTCCTCTAGTATAAGTGACAAACTCACCCTCTTCACTGTCTTCAGGCTTGTCTCGCTGCGGCTGAGATATCTGTTCAGGTGTCTCCCGAGGTCGATGCGCAGGAGTTTCCCGAGTTGATCGTTTTACTGTTTCCCAACGTCGTCGATTGGGTGTCTTTTCGGGTCGTTGGTCGGGGTCCTCACTGGGTTCCTGATCGGTAGTATCTCTGGGTCGATGGTCGGCAGTGTCTCTTGGTCGCTGATCAGTATAGTGTCTCTGGGTCGCTGATCGGTAGTGTCTCTTTTAGTTAGCCCTTTTTCGGCAAAACTGCAAGGCTTAGGCCTACCCCTTGTGATTTTATGTTCTTTTAGTTAGCCTATTTTAGACAAAAATACAAGGCTTACCACTTGTGATTGATACCAATTTTCTGTTTACCACTGATGATTTATGCGAATTTTTGTCTAATGTAATACCAAAATGCAAGGCCTACCTATTGTGATTTGTACCATATTTTGCCTTATTTAAGACCAAAATACAAGGCTTATTTACCCCCTTGTGATTCCTACAAATATCAGCCCTTTCTATACAAAAATGCAAGGCTTACCCCCTTGTGATTTTTGCCGAATGTCGGCTAATGCAAGACTAAAATGCAAGGCTTACTCCCTTGTGATCTATTACCAAATTTCGGCTCATTTAAGACCAAATAGCAAGTTTTAATTATCCCATGTGATTTCAAATATCAGCCCTTTTTAGACCAAAATGCAAGGCTTACCCCCTTTTGATTTAATTACGTTTCGGCTCATTTCACTCCAAAATGCAAGGCTAACCCCTTGTGAATTATACCAAATGTTGGCTAATTTAAGGCCGAAATGCAAGGCTTACCCCTTGAAATTGTAACAAATATAAGCCAATTTCCGACGAAAATGCAAGGCTTACCCCTTGTGTTTTGTTTAAGTTTCAGCCCATTTTCAACTAAAATACAAGGCTATTCCCGTGTGATTTATATCAAATTTTAATTTATTTTAGACCAAAGTGTAAGGCTTAGGCCTACCCCTTGTTATATCGTCAAGTTTCCAGCCCATTTTTGACGAAAATACAAGGCTTACCCCATGTGATTTATACACATTTTCAGCTCATTTCAGACCAAAATGCAAGCCTTACCACTTATGATTGTAATTATCTAATTTCAGGTGATTTTATCCAATTTCAGCCCATTTTCGACGAAGATGCAAGGCCTCTCCTGGAAGTTTTAACCGTGATCAGCCCATGTCAGACCAAAATGCAAGGCCTAATCCTTTTGATTTTGTCCAGCCTCAGTCCATTTGTTACAAAGGTTCCCCTACTTGTTGTTGTTGTGGTTTTTTGTTGAGTGTATTCAACCCATTTGTGACCAAAAATTCAATGATACTCTTCTTGAAATGTAGCGAAACTCGGTGTGGAGTCGTTCGGGGTAAGATGTTATTTATTAATCCAAAGAAAAGCTGTAAGTCCAATCAACCAAACTGTGTTCAAACAAGGTACAGGGTGCCATTACGTTATACATCGTGTTCAAACAAGGTACAGGGTGCCATTACGTTATACATCGTGTTCAAACAAGGTACAGGGTGCCATTACGTTATACATCGTGTTCAAACAAGGTACAGGGTGCCATTACGTTATACATCGTGTTCAAACAAGGTACAGGGTGCCATTACGTTATACATCGTGTTCAAACAAGGTACAGGGTGCCATTACGTTATACATCGTGTTCAAACAAGGTACAGGGTGCCATTACGTTATACATCGTGTTCAAACAAGGTACAGGGTGCCATTACGTTATACATCGTGTTCAAACAAGGTACAGGGTGCCATTACGTTATACATCGTGTTCAAACAAGGTACAGGGTGCCATTACGTTATACATCGTGTTCAAACAAGGTACAGGGTGCCATTACGTTATACATCGTGTTCAAACAAGGTACAGGGTGCCATTACGTTATACATCGTGTTCAAACAAGGTACAGGGTGCCATTACGTTATACATCGTGTTCAAACAAGGTACAGGGTGCCATCACGTTATACATCGTGTTCAAACAAGGTACAGGGTGCCATTACGTTATACATCGTGTTCAAACAAGGTACAGGGTGCCATTACGTTATACATCGTGTTCAAACAAGGTACAGGGTGCCATTACGTTATACATCGTGTTCAAACAAGGTACAGGGTGCCATTACGTTATACATCGTGTTCAAACAAGGTACAGGGTGCCATTACGTTATACATCGTGTTCAAACAAGGTACAGGGTGCCATTACGTTATACATCGTGTTCAAACAAGGTACAGGGTGCCATTACGTTATACATCGTGTTCAAACAAGGTACAGGGTGCCATTACGTTATACATCGTGTTCAAACAAGGTACAGGGTGCCATTACGTTATACATCGTGTTCAAACAAGGTACAGGGTGCCATTACGTTATACATCGTGTTCAAACAAGGTACAGGGTGCCATTACGTTATACATCGTGTTCAAACAAGGTACAGGGTGCCATTACGTTATACATCGGAAAGGTAATTTTACACGTTCACAATTCGTGTCACTTTTCAATTAATTCTTAAACAACTATATTATAAAGATGTATCCCTTACCAGCCAGTACCGGCGTGAACCAGGAAGAACTACCTCTCGTAAATCATACTCTTAGGGCATGATTTGGCCCTCCAAAGAGTAGTTTGTGGCCCAAATAAGTCAAAGACGAGTAGCTGCCTGAAAGGCCCGTAGCAGAAAGAGGCCGTCTTCCCCAAGCGGGAAACCACCCCACCTGCAGCTTGACCCACGATTACTGCGCGGTCACCAATAAAGAGTGGCTCACACAGAGGACTGGTGAATTCTTCCTGATCGGTCCCTAAATGTACTCATAGTATTAATAATTAATTAATTACACCCCGTATACTTTAATACAACCGCCACATAAGAAAGTTATAATTAAATTTGACCCCAATTACTTATTCACGACCTATTTGAAACCCGTAGTGTGCCATTGACAACCACGTGTTAATCCGCATCTTGACCTCTGACACGTAAACAATACACAGCGCCCTCGATCTATTTTAACTACTGATTGGATTATTTATACTGGCTATAAATCATGACAAGTAGATTCTTAAAATCACCACAGAAATGTTATCAAATTTTAGGCCACTTATCCGCTCTGGTTTTATCCATTTTCGACAAAACCGCAAGGCTTACCCCTTTAAGTTTTGATTGAAAAACAAAATTAACCCCTTGTTTTTGTCTATAACAGCCCGGGCTTACCCCCTTGGTTTTTGTGCCTAATCCCATACTATCAACTTGTAGGTTTTGTTTAAAATCGTAGGCTTACCATTGCTGTTTTCTTGTTTTATCCAATGCTTACCCTTTGTATCTTAGGAAAGATCCAAGGCCTACCACTTTGTTTTTGTGCATACGTTATTGTCACTGAATACACAATGCTTACAACGTCTACTAGGCCCCTATGTTTCTTTAAAAGGATGCGAGTTAAAAGTACAAGTAGAAAATATAAGAAAAGAAAAAAAAGGACAACAGTTAAAACAAACTATCAAAAGATAACTTTGGCTTTGCTACTTTAATCATGACATCAGACGAACCACAATAAACAAACACTTTTGAAAAATGAAATTAACATATAAATACTACCGAATAACTCAGGATGTTTTTGAGCGCATATTATAGACAAAATGCCTGGAATATTTTATAATGCTGTAGTTTTCTCTTGTTAAAGGCGCAGGTTGAGAAATGGTTGGTGCTGAGGGTTAAGTTGTTAATATTAAAACATTGTTAGTGGCGTTGTTGAAGTTTTGGTGCTAGTGCTAAGTTACAGCGTGAAGTTTTAGTTTGTTAGTTAGGGTGTGAGGAGTACTGGGCGCGGTTTTACAAAGCACTAAAACTTATTTCCAGACATGTTTTCAGTATTACCATAGTGATTGGCATTGTGACATCACAGTTCGCAAAGTATATATTTAGAAATGATGTTATCAATCTTAGCTCTTTGTGAAACCAAGCCCTGGTGTTGTGATTGTTGCTCAGGTTTGTGTTTGCACCACAAAAGAGTCCTGCTATTGCATTTCGCTGCAAAACTTGCATTACATCTATTTTGCGCTCAAATTTATACTTTGGACATTCCCACACATCTTTAATTCATACGTTTTGAGCAGCATGTACAGTTTGCCGTACTAGGAAAAATGAAGTACCTGGTTCAACTCTGATTGACTGAATCGTACGGGGAAAAAATTATGACATAAAAATACTTAGATTCTAAGCAAAAAGGTTTTAAATTTGTAGATTTTGTTCGGTTTTCTACCTTCATAAAATATATATATAAATGTTTTCCATAATAAAATTATTAGCCCTGAGGCTTTTTTGCTATGTATTCTAACATGTCACAGCACAACTTTAGAAACCTTATATAGCTTAATTCTGGCAAAATTATTTCGTTATCAAACTTCAATCATCGCTGACATGTTCACTCATTTTTAGTCAAAAGGTCTTTTCAAGCAAAAACACCGAGTGTATAAAATTGCATTTAGTACGATGCACTGGTGACATTTTTGATTATCTGATTCCATCGTTTCTTGTTTGTTTGTCTGTTTGTTTGTTGGGGTATTTGTATAAATGTACCAACTTTAGAGTTGCATTCCTAACTACTCTGACACTATCAACATCTAAAGGATATTGTACTTGAACTTATTTAATTTGATTTACCATGATGAACCAACAATGTTTGGCAAAAGGCCAGGCGGGACAAATGGTCAAATCAACTGATGTGAGTACCGAGCTACGATGTACAGTATGGTATTGGAGTATGATTCAAGAAAAGCCTATAATTGAGTAAACAATAAACTAAGGCCGTATCTATAGTAGCTGTTGCTGCGGCTTGATCTTCACGTTAACACTCTTTAAAGGCCCTGTACACTATTGGTAAGATCGAAAAACACAAATGTTCACAGATTCACACATAACTTACATGATTTAAAGTAAGTAATGGTAGAAAGGGTTCCTTAAAATATTTCTGCCTAAAATGCTATCGTTTCTGAGAAATGAGTAAAACAATAGTTTTTATCGCGCGCGATAATAAACTCGATGTTTGAAAAACAGAAAACACATAAGGTCTCTTTTCACTATTTTCTCGTGACCTCGATGACCAATTGAGCTCAAATTTTCACAGGTTTGTTATTTCATGTATGTGGTTGATTACACAAAACATGAACACTGTCTGTGATTATTTTGTCAGCTCTGCCAATCCTGTATAATACCTTTAAAGGGTGCGTACAACATTGGCAAGATTGAAAATATAAATGTTCACAGATTTGCACATAACTTACATGGTATAAAGATAGTCATGGTGGAAAACTTCCGTTGAAATAGTTTGGCTTGAAATGCCATAGTTTTTAGGAAATAAGAAAAACAATAGTCTTTATCCTGCAGGATAAAATCCGATGTTTGAAAACAAGTTGAAGTATATTGGGATTTTTCACAGGTTTGTTATTTCATGTATATGTTGGGTCACATCAAGTGTGGATACAGGTCATTGGCAATTACCAATGTTGTACACACCCTTTAAAGCATAACATGAGGCACATATCGACAGCCGCAGATTCAGACACAGGCTAAGATGGTCCTCTCCTCGTGTGTGTGTCTTCCTACAGTAAGTCCCCGCCAAACACAGCTTCGCAAATACTGGGATGCGCGTATGAGCCGTATAATAATAAGTACACGCTGGTGTAGTTGGTGACAACATTAATTTTAGTTTCTATCATGAAGCGAGGCATGCCAATGCACCTCATTCCACGGCTAGTGTGTGCGTACCAAGTATTTGCGATACTGTCAATGGCCATTTTCGAAAACAGAGCTTGGGGTTGGGCTTGGACATGGGCTCCATCAGTTATTTAGAAGGCGTGTAATGTCCTTATGCTGCTCTTAACAGTTGGGCTGGAGCCCAACCCGGAACCCAAGCCGGCCGGGGCTCTGATCAGGTTTTGAAAACGGCCTATGTCACTTCAACTGTTGAACCTGCAGTGAAGGGTCATCTTGGTAACCTTTATGCAGTCCTTCATCTGCTTGTGGTTTTATCCACAGTCCAAAGAGCGTCAGTCTACCTCAAGAATGCGTGTTTGTAATATCTCCAAGGTCGTCGTTTCAACCTTCAGTAGAAAATGTACCATTTCAAAAGTTAATTTGAATAAACTATTTTATTGGTTGTTCTGAGATAAGGTTTGCAGGACAATTCTCGAATTTGCCGTTAACCAAAATCTCCGAATTCTAGTAACCCACCTGTTTTACTATAACTCTTATCAGCAGTAGTTGTGATAAATTTTACAAAATCCTGGAACTCACTTCCTTAGATCAGTGATCCTAAAGCCTTTTTGCATGTGTCAAATACCCAAAATGCTGAAGAGCAGAAAGAAAGTCCCACTGGTTCATGTAAGATAGTTGGTCAATTTGTCAATTTGTATGATTCGAAGTTGCTTTCATGACAACATCTAACACTGTTTCTCAATACTTTACGTTTTATTCAAGAACCTGTGAAATTTTGTTGGTATTTGTGTCAGTAAACTCACAGGCAGTGACACCCTAAACCACATGTTTTTACCTCCCAAACCGGTGAGTACCGACCCAAGTCCGTTTAGGCAAACTCGGGTATGCTTATAATGGGTGATTCATGTAATGTTGCATACACACATTATGACATATATTTTCACAGAACGTATCTTTCAGATTTGCGTATTTGAAAACTTCAGAGGTGCTAATTCTGAGAAGATAACTCCTAGCAACTTTGTGGGACGAGCCTTCCCTTCAAAGAATTTGTTTGTGAATAAATGTCTCAAGGCTTACCATCCAGTCTTATGCTGACTCTTTGCACCTGTACCCTCCAACGCTGATCATCCGAACAGGTCCGTTTGTAGTCACCTCTCTCTGTCTCCTCTAACGATGCTCAAACGAACAGCTTCGGTTGTAGTCACCAGCCCGCAAGAGACTGCTCAACTGATGAGAAAATTTAGTAGGCATCTTTGTGATAAATTGCAAAAAGAACCAACTTCGATTGTTATAGGGCAGATTTCAAACTGTTTAGATTGGGCAAACGCAATTTAGTTTTACCTGGGTGGCTAGCTGGTTGCATGTCCATGGTTGCTGTTGTAGAGTCTCACATGAAACTATATTAGTTTTACTGCTAGTTACAACTGTCTTTATTAATAAAGAGATTGACTATGCTTGAGAGATTTCACATCTGCTTTTTATGCATATTTCATTCTTATTTCCAATTTGTTAGGGCAAACTCGGGTATGCTTTTAATGGGTGATTCATGTAATGATGCACACACACAATATGACATAGCAATTTATTTTCAAAGAACGTATTCATTGAGATCGGCGTATTTGACGCCTTCGAAGGTGCTGATTCTGAAACGATAACTCCTAGCGAATTGTGGGACGAGCCTTCCCTTCAAAGATTTTTTGTTTAAATAAATGTCTCAGACTTACCATCCAGTCTGTTGCTGACTCTTTGCACCTGTACCCTCCAACGCTGATCATCCGAACAGGTCCGTTTGTAGTCACCTCTCTCTGTCTCCTCTAACGATGCTCAAACAAACAGCTTCGGTTGTAGTCACCACCCCGCAAGAGACTGCTCAACTGATGAGAAAATTTAGTAGGCACAGACAAATTTATATATGTATTTACTTATCTTTGTGATAAATTGCAAAAAGAACCTACTTCGAATGTTATAGGGCGGATTTCAAACTGTTTAGATTTCGCAAACAAAATTTTGTTTTGCAAGGGCGCCTAGGTTGTCCATGGTTGTTGTTGTAGAATCTCACATGAAACTATAGTAGTTTTGCTGCTGGTTACAACTGTCTTCAATAAGATTTGTATGAGTGATTTCTCATCTGATTTTTTATTGCATATTTCATTTCCACAGTCTGATAAACTGAGTTGTTCAATAGCCTTCAAATCTTTTGATTGGGTTGTCGACCCGTTTTAGTAGGATTGTTTTTGTCCAATAATTTGTAACTCACATAACCCGATACAAGTCCCTGCTACCACCTCAGCTCAGTGACAGTTTCTCCACAATCTGCTTTTAGAAGAAAACATTTCTAAAAATTTACCAGTTTTATGTCACATTAATTAGCCAGAGTGAGATTCACCAACAACATTACCTGTGATAATCTCAATACTTTGCCAAACCAAAGTCATCTACGGTAAATTGATTGCCACATCATCCGCTTCAGCATACTGTAGAAAACAAAACAAAGTTCTAGCCTGTGGGGGGAACGTTAGAAGCTGCGAAAAAGGGTTAGAAGCTGCAGACGAAAGGGTTAGAAGCTGCGGACAAAAGGGTTAGAAGCTGCGGACAAAAGGGTTAGAAGCTGCGGACAAAAGGGTTAGAAGCTGCGGACAAAAGGGTTAGAAGCTGCGGACAAAAGGGTTAGAAGCTGCGGACAAAAGGGTTAGAAGCTGCGGACAAAAGGGTTAGAAGCTGCGGACAAAAGGGTTAGAAGCTGCGGACAAAAGGGTTAGAAGCTGCGGACAAAAGGGTTAGAAGCTGCGGACAAAAGGGTTAGAAGCTGCGGACAAAAGGGTTAGAAGCTGCGGACAAAAGGGTTAGAAGCTGCGGACAAAAGGGTTAGAAGCTGCGGACAAAAGGGTTAGAAGCTGCGGACAAAAGGGTTAGAAGCTGCGGACAAAAGGTTAGAAGCTGCGGACAAAAGGTTAGAAGCTGCGGACAAAAGGTTAGAAGCTGCGGACAAAAGGTTAGAAGCTGCGGACAAAAGGTTAGAAGCTGCGGACAAAAGGTTAGAAGCTGCGGACAAAAGGTTAGAAGCTGCGGACAAAGAGTAATAAGCTGCGGACAAAAGGTTAGAAGCTGCGGACAAAAGGTTAGAAGCTGCGGACAAAAGGTTAGAAGCTGCGGACAAAAGGTTAGAAGCTGCGGACAAAAGGTTAGAAGCTGCGGACAAAAGGTTAGAAGCTGCGGACAAAAGGTTAGAAGCTGCGGACAAAGAGTAATAAGCTGCGGACAAAGAGTAATAAGCTGCGGACAAAAGGTTAGAAGCTGCGGACAAAAGGTTAGAAGCTGCGGACAAAGAGTAATAAGCTGCGGACAAAAGGTTAGAAGCTGCGGACAAAAGGTTAGAAGCTGCGGACAAAAGGTTAGAAGCTGCGGACAAAAGGTTAGAAGCTGCGGACAAAAGATTAGAAGCTGCGGACAAAAGGTTAGAAGCTGCGGACAAAGAGTAACCTGTTGAAGGAATAGAGTTAGTCTTATCTTTAGGCCAACACTTTAAATTATTTAGGCCTTTACTGTCTTACCATTCATACTTACCTTGGCAAACTGAAACCTTTCTCCGATGGATGATCTCTTCCTTTCCGCATCTTTGCTCCTCTCTCGTCTACTTCAGTCTTCTTCTTTTTTTTTCTTTTTTTTTTCTTTTTTTTCGCAGTGCTCTTTACACAAATTCTGGTATAGGAAAGTTGTTTACATTAGACCCTAATATCTTTAAGGAAGAATATTTGCATTTAGGGACTGCAGCCTTAAAAATGGGCAGGGCTTATAGAGTAATAAGCTGCGGACAAAAGGTTCGAAGCTGCGGACAAAAGGTTCGAAGCTGCGGACATAAGGTTCGAAGCTGCGGACAAAATGTTCGAAGCTGCGGACAAAAGGTTCGAAGCTGCGGACAAAAGGTTCGAAGCTGCGGACAAAAGGTTCGAAGCTGCGGACAAAAGGTTCGAAGCTGCGGACAAAAGGTTCGAAGCTGCGGACAAAAGGTTCGAAGCTGCGGACAAAAGGTTCGAAGCTGCGGACAAAAGGTTCGAAGCTGCGGACAAACGGTTCGAAGCTGCGGACAAAGAGTAATAAGCTGCGGACAAAGAGTAATAAGCTGCGGACAAAAGGTTAGAAGCTGCGGACAAAAGGTTAGAAGCTGCGGACAAAAGGTTAGCAGCTGCGGACAAAAGGTTAGAAGCTGCGGACAAAAGGTTAGAAGCTGCGGACAAAAGATTAGAAGCTGCGGACAAAAGATTAGAAGCTGCGGACAAAGAGTAATAAGATGCGGACAAAAGGTTAGAAGCTGCGGACAAAGAGTAATAAGATGCGGACAAAAGGTTAGAAGCTGCGAACAAAAGGTTAGAAGCTGCGGACAAAAGGTTAGAAGCTGCGGACAAAAGGTTAGAAGCTGCGGACAAAAGGTTAGAAGCTGAGGACAAAAGGTTAGAAGCTGCGGACAAAAAGTTAGAAGCTGCGGACAAAAGGTTAGAAGCTGCGGACAAAAGGTTAGAAGCTGCGGACAAAAGGTTAGAAGCTGCGGACAAAAGGTTAGAAGCTGCGGACAAAAGGTTAGAAGCTGCGGACAAAAGGTTAGAAGCTGCGGACAAAAGGTTAGAAGCTGCGGACAAAAGGTTAGAAGCTGCGGACAAAAGATTAGAAGCTGCGGACAAAGAGTAATAAGCTGCGGACAAAGAGTAATAAGCTGCGGACAAAAGATTAGAAGCTGCGGACAAAAGATTAGAAGCTGCGGACAAAAGATTAGAAGCTGCGGACAAAAGATTAGAAGCTGCGGACAAAGAGTAATAAGCTGCGGACAAAGAGTAATAAGCTGCGGACAAAAGGTTAGAAGCTGCGGACAAAAGGTTAGAAGCTGCGGACAAAAGGTTAGAAGCTGCGGACAAAAGGTTAGAAGCTGCGGACAAAAGGTTAGAAGCTGCGGACAAAAGGTTAGAAGCTGCGGACAAAAGGTTAGAAGCTGCGGACAAAAGGTTAGAAGCTGCGGACAAAAGGTTAGAAGCTGCGGACAAAAGGTTAGAAGCTGCGGACAAAAGGTTAGAAGCTGCGGACAAAAGGTTAGAAGCTGCGGACAAAAGGTTAGAAGCTGCGGACAAAGAGTAATAAGCTGCGGACAAAGAGTAATAAGCTGCAGACAAAGAGTAATAAGCTGCAGACAAAGAGTAATAAGCTGCAGACAAAAGCTTAGAAGCTGCGGACAAAAGGTTAGAAGCTGCGGACAAAAGATAGAAGCTGCGGACAAAGAGTAATAAGCTGCGGACAAAGAGTTAAAAGCTGCGGACAAAGAGTTAAAAGCTGCGGACAAAGAGTTAGAAGCTGCGGACAAAAGGTTAGAAGCTGCGGACAAAAAGGTTAGAAGCTGCGGACAAAAGGTTAGAAGCTGCGGACAAAAGATAGAAGCTGCGGACAAAGAGTAATAAGCTGCGGACAAAGAGTTAGAAGCTGCGGACAAAGAGTTAGAAGCTGCGGACAAAAGGTTAGAAGCTGCGGACAAAAGGTTAGAGGCTGCGGACAAAAGGTTAGAAGCTGCGGACAAAAGGTTAGAAGCTGCGGACAAAAGGTTAGTAGCTGCGGACAAAAGGTTAGAAGCTGCGGACAAAAGGTTAGAAGCTGCGGACAAAAGGTTAGAAGCTGCGGACAAAAGATTAGAAGCTGCGAACAAAAGGTTAGAAGCTGCGGACAAAAGGTTAGAAGCTGCGGACAAAAGGTTAGAAGCTGCGGACAAAAGGTTAGAAGCTGCGGACAAAAGGTTAGAAGCTGCGGACAAAAGGTTAGAAGCTGCGGACAAAAGGTTAGAAGCTGCGGACAAAAGGTTAGAAGCTGCGGACAAAAGGTTAGAAGCTGCGGACAAATAGTAACCTGTTGAAGGAATAGAGTTAGTCTTATCTTTAGGCCAACACTTTAAATTATTTAGGCCTTTACTGTCTTACCATTCATACTTACCTAGGAAAACTGAAACCTTTCTCCGATGGATGATCTCTTCCTTTTCGCATCTTTGCTCCTCTCTCGTCTACTTCAGGCTTCTTCTTTTTTTCTTTGCAGCGCTCTTTACACAAATTCTGGTATAGGAAAGTTGTTTACATTAGACCCTAATATCTTTAAGGAAGAATATTTGCATTTAGGGACTGCAGCCTTAAAAATGGGCAGGGCTTATAGTTAATGTTGTTTATTCGTTTTCTGTATTTTTTCAAAGACTTAAATGATAGTCATTTAAGTATAAAATGTCCATACTCATAATTGATGCCGTGCTGATATTAGGAAGATGTGAATATTAACTTAGCTTGTCTATTTTATCTATTTGATACTCCTAAATCAAACAATAATCATCAAATTATTGTTGAATTGACTGGACTTTTTGACTGCATAATTACTTGTCAAGGACACCTATGGTGATGGGTTTATGCCAATGATATACAGCGCAGCAGCGGAGGGGAAAGTGCAGAATCATTTTTGCATAAATTTATTTTCATTATTGCTATTGTTATTTTTTTAATTAATGATTTATTTATTTTGTTTAGTTTTATAGAAAATTTCCACAATCAAAATTGATGTAATGCCGATGTTAGGAATATGTAAATATGTATTTAGCTTGTCTAAATTATCTATTTAATACTCCTAAATCAAACATTAATCATCAAATGAGTGTTGATTGGTCTGGACAGTTTGACTGCATGATAACTTCTCATGAACACTTATGGTGCTGGGTTTATGCCCAGGATACAAATCGTAGTAGTGGGGGTGCAGAGATTTTTTTGTTGTATATATATTATTTTTATTATTTATTTTTGGGGGGTTTGCTTAAGACCTGCAAACATTTTAACTTATCAGTTCAGACAAAAAAAATTACCACGAACTAGTTTTAGGGGGAGTTTGTACTCCATATATTTACAAACATTACTCAATTGAAAAACAAAATCATTACATTTATTTTTTTCAAACATGACAACTGACGACTTGAAGAATCAACCATGACAGAATTGCCAGTAAGACCAGTCTCCTAACTAAAAAGCATCATTGGCTTCGACCAACATGCACATCAGGAAATGCCGAGACAGAGTGAAATCACCTTGAAAGCTAAACAAGCAAGGACAACATCAACAAGATCGCTGAACATCACGGGGGAAGGGGAGTGGTAGAAAGGAGGGACTCTGCAATGAGAACGGGTTAGATCTTCTCTTACCATTCGCAGTCTTCACACTCTTCTCTTTGTCTTGAAAAGCCAACTTGCGTTTCCGACCTCCACTACTGTGCTCTATTAACAATCCTTGGGGGTTTTTTCTTTTTTTTTTCTCAATTTGATTGGTGAATAATAAATGTACTTATAAATTACGTATAACCGACGGTCCTTTTCAGAACCACCACAACTCAGAAAGAGGGGTTTTTTTGTTTTGTTTTTACTAACAGTTCAATTTGGTTTATTGGTCCAACTTTGTTTGAAAATTGTTTCCGTTACAAGTTACAAAAGAAACTGTTTTTATGAGTGGTGTTTCCATAAAATATAATTGTTTTGCATTTGCTGTAAGATGCTCAAGAGATACTTGAGAAGAAAAAAATTGTAAAAAAGTAAACAATTTGTCAAAAAGGTGCGTCTGAATAGCACAAGCGAACTTAAAACCGTGGAGGCCGAAAAACGTCAAGTTTTCATTACCTTGGTCCTTTGCTGTCCTCCAATGAACGTCCAGGTGGATAAACTAAGCGCACACACAAACCACATATCCATAGATCTTCAACTCCCATCCCGCAACTCAAGAGACAATTCTATCAATGGCCCTTGAAGCTTCGACGGACAATAACTTGCTGTTGGCTGCGTACAAACGAACGCTCTGTGATTTTTGGTAGAAAAAATGTAAATGTTTGTATTTGTGTAATTCAATTACTATTTAAAACAAAGGACCTATATCAAATTCAACAAAAGTATCTAAATCAAAACCTACGTGAACTTCCGGTGTGAACCAATTGAGAGGGTCAGATAAAAAGGATCAAGGACAAAAGCAAAAATCTCTCAGGGTTTTTTTTCCCTCAGACACAAAGAATTTATTAAGTTCAGGAGCATTAATAAATGTCTATAAATGAAAGTTTAAGTGATATAATTTAAGCCCCGATGACGTCATATTGGCGTAAATTAGTTTCTGTAAAATTTAGTTTATTATCTAAAACAAGATTCATAAAAAGTATAAAAATAACAGCAAAGTATTCTTAGCCTGTCACTAGGGGCGCTCTGACATAGAGTGAAGTCGCCAAACCCTCTTTCTCAAAGAGCAATGGGCGGTTCATAGGGTGCACCCCACTAAATAAACACCCAAAGCATACAGTGCAAACTGCTAATAGTAAACAAAAAATCACTTTGGAGTCTCACAGCTTTTTACAGTTTTACAATGATTCCCAAACGTTTATCGGAAAATAATTGTCCGTATCCTGCCACCACTTTTTCATGTTATGAAATAAAACAATTTCTATCTATCTATGCTGGTACTCGTCAACGCCTTTTAACTCAAATAATTTACTCAAATGAGATATTCTTTTTTGTACAAATTAATGAAAGGGTGGTATTCCCGTTTATCCTCTGCTCAATTGACATGGTGAGTTCAAAGGCCCTTCGGTTTATTTTCACTCCAAATAAAAACACCTCTACACTAACTTGTGTTAATTTTCAAACATTGAAGCATCAGTCTCTAAAATATTCCCCAACACTCAGGCAGTAGGACCATTGTTAAGGGCCTAGGACTTCCAAAATACATCATGTTGGAATTCAACAGTCCCAGGTCACAATTTTGCACATATTTACGCTGCACCCCTTTTAGTCTAGGGGAAAACGAGTATGATATACCAGCAGTTAAAAAAAAGTGTGTTTGGCTTTAGTTGCAAAGTTTGACAATGCTGTCTACGACCTTTTAAGTGAGCTCTCTCCGGCCACTCTCAAGCTCAACACCAAAGTTGGCAATTGCTTTTGAAGTCTGTAGTCGAAACTAGAGAGCTTCGTGAACCTCAATATATCTACTAAATGGTTCAACAGTGATTTCTGTTCTGACTATTATGCTTTGGGTGAACTCTCTGGCCAGTGGCCAATAACAAAAATGCATGAGGTTGATACTTCCTGCACTCCAAATCTTAAGTTTAGCCTTCTCTTGAATGTCTCAATTGGTACTAAAGGTGCAACAGTTGTTGCCGAAATATCTGTAAATGCACAAAATGGCCATGGTTTGAATTGTGCTAAGCTTACCAGTAAAGTTCATCAAGAAACGCGTAGTCCAAATCATACGAAATAGCAAAGAGGTGCGGCCATGCTGGATGCCATGCTAGCTAACTGCCACACACAATGAGTACACCAAAACAATGAAGATCTCATACAGGTTGTGCATTCTACCATAAACCCATAGAGTTATATAATAGAACTAGAGGGTGCAATCTATTTACACACGTATGTAACCGCACCGGGCCACCATGGGTTCGAATCCCTATGGGGAAAATAACTTACAAATGTCGGTTGTGTGAACTGGTGCGTGACCTGTGTTATACGATGGGTCAGTGCCATTTTTGTTCTCAGTGGCAATAGACCTTTCTATTGCAACGTCACAGCCCGAGTTTTTGTCAACCGAGGTTGGAAAACTATGGAAATCCAAAACTGCAAATCAAAATCAGATAGCCATAGTTTGCAGCAATGCTAAACAAATATTATAAAACAGTGCTGAATTTGTTGGAAATAAATCATCCAATCATGGAAAGTATTTCAGTTCATGAATCTTTACAGAAAATGTTGAACTTGGTCACAACATTGTTTAACACGAATGAATGTTTTGCTAACATTCGGCCGTCCATACCAGTCGACGCACTTTGTTTATCAACAATGGAAAGGTCTATAAAAAAAGACTTCTCGTCGGGCCGTGTCACATGATTTTGTACGCCCTCAACCTCTAATATATAATTCTTTGAGTGAACTCAGGTCAAAGGAATGTGCTGAATGAAACTGTTAAGTATGAGTCTCAATTACAAATCAATTCATTAAGATATTTCCATGGCGAGAAATAAGACTAAATAAAGGAATATCTCCTTAGAACCAAAGTGATCCTCGGGCATGGTTTATTTTCTGTCGACGGGAATCGGGTAGTCTCCCCACCCCCCCTTTTTTTTCTCTCTCCCCCCTCTTTCTCTTTTTCTCTCTTTTCGAGGCCATGAATAATTTTGTTTGTATTTCTTCCTTAGGGCATTTTAGTTGGTGAGCAGTTTAAAACATCTTATTGTTTATATTATCTTCTTCTTCTTCTTTTTCTTCTTTTGGGGGGGGGGGGGGGGGGGGGTGTATGGTTTATTGTTTTAGATTTGTTTGTTGTTTTGTTTGTTTTTGTTTTGTTTGTTGTTTTGTTTTTTGGGGGGAGTTTGTTTTTTAATTAGGGATAATTAGTTTACGAACAATAAACAGCTTGGAGGAGGAAACTGGAGAGAATAAAATGTCAAAAAGGCAAACTGTCGCCTCAGGTTATTTGTGATAATTTCATTTTTCTAAATCTTTATTTAGAAAGTTTCTATGTCACAGTTTTTTTTCTTTTTTCTAGCGTTTGCCAACCAGTGCGGCATACAAACAACGTACGTACACCTGCATGAATGTAATTATTACATTTCATATTTCATGGCTGATTAGCACTTTTCATGAATTATGCCACCTACTTACGCATGCGTACATAGGCGAGTACCACTCTAGCATACGCGTATGCCTAGTGTGCTAGAGTGGTACTCGCCTATGTGTCACGCCACCATCAGAACCGTAAAAAGGGGTATGATATTCTCTTATGTTGTCATCCTGTTGTGTTAATACGCACGAGCCATGTGTAATGTACAAAATTCATTCCACTTTCAGCCATGCCCACTTCACACAGACTTGCTGAACTCAAGAAGCCCCAAGGATTTGTTTTGTTTTTGGTTTTTTGCAAATAAGCTTCAAGGTCTTCTGATTACTTATAATTTTGTATCATAACAACTGATTTTCGACGATGAAACGGGTGATTTTGGTAAAATTACACAAAATCGTATGCCAGTTTGGAGCCGGAAGTAACGGAAACTTTCTGGTTCAGCAGATCAAAACAAATTATGGTTCATTTTTAAGTTGTTGTTAATTTCGAGGAAAGTACAAACTTATGGTTTTGATAAAAACAATTATTTACACATAGGCCCCCCTAACAGTAATTGCATCAAAGGATGCGTGCTAATGAAGAATGTCTCTGAATAATGAACTGTGGGTCTGAACAGATGCTTACTGAACCCCCCCCCCCCCCCCCCCCACATTGTGCATTGTATAACAATAGAGCTGCATAATTTAAAGCGGCTCTGATTTTTTCCTGCACTTGCAAATATTTACGGAAATATTCCCGTCAATTAAGATTTGTTGTCCCCAAACTACATGCAAGATTCTTGCATCATTATTGTAAACCCTTGAATATTAACGGAACTATTGGCAATTGAGGTGAAGCGGTAATTATTTAAGGAAATAATTTTGTGAATAATTATCAACTTGAGGCAAATTGTGAACGATCATGGAAGCTTTCTAATGTGGAAGTTGGGAGAAAACCTTCAATATAAACGTTAACATTTTCGTAAATGTATTATGTTGCACCGTCCATTCACAGCCTTCTTTAGCGTAATTCTTGACTAAAAACGAAAAAAGTTGGACGCGTGATTGAAATGGCGTGCTTTGAAGGCTTACAAATCATGTTCTTTAAATGAAAATAACTCCAATGATGCGCCGCTCCTTTAATTGACCCCGTCTACGAAAGGGTGTCCTCGGGATCAATTTATTATGAATCCTATCTAGAGCACGGGTAATTGAAAAATCCTTCAAGATATTGCCTGGTGCCATCCACTTCGAAATTTACGCTGACCGGATTCAAGGAGTAACACAATATTAATGTCGATTATTTTACGGTCTATCTTTAGAAGCACCTCTTAAACGGAATGTATACGTTTGGTAATCACTCTTATAATTAATGGCAATAAAAACTTACTTGGTTAGAAGTACAGTAGCTTTCGATAGTATAAAGCATTTTGAGAGACATTTCACTTCAAAGTAATGTGGTTATGGAAAACGATATCAGTTTTTATGCCGCCAAATTTGAATCTGAGAAACGTTACTGTCAGAAACGCTTCTCAGATTGTGTATTCCTATTGGGGATTATTCTTCCTGTGTGGACATAGTCGCTCCCGATTCTATTACGGATTATTCTTCCTGCGTGGACATAGTCGCTCCCGATTCTATTACGGATTATTCTTCCTGCGTGGACATAGTCTCTCCCGATTTTATTACGGATTATTCTTCCTGCGTCGACATAGTCGCTCCCGATTCTATTAGGGATTATTCTTCCTGCGTGGACATAATCGCTCCGGATTCTCGGCGATATCTCAAACACGCGACCACCTTTTGAAATGAAATTTCCACAGGTTAATTTTATTGTATATATCTATACTTATATAGGATTAAAACAATCGAACGGTTCCAAAAACCAAAGGTATACTTTGCCTTATAAGGTAGGACCATCGTAAGTTGTTTTTGTCAACGTAATGCTGATAGGCCCTATAATAAAAGTCTCGTGTGAAAGTGTCAGTTGATTACATACAGTGTCTACTTGTTGAGAAAACAGGGGAAACAAAGCACGATATTTTCGTTTAGTGGTCACTAACTGTATATATAGCCGTAGCGGGCAGCAATCAAAAGGAAATAACGCAAATTTCAAAAAGTCACCTATATAGACCCATTGCACAACGCGCAGCGCGCATACACGCGTGTCTCCTGTCCGCCATTTTGGGTGTCAAAACGTGTACAAAAGGATGGTACACATGTTAACGCACCAATGCGCGTGTAAACACGTGTACCATCCTTTTGTGCACGTTTTGACACCCAAAATGGTGGACAGGAGACGCGCGTGCAAATGCGCTGCGCGTTGTGCAATGGGTCTATAGGCGATCTTTGGAGATTCTATTTTTTTTTACAAACTTTTATTTAATTTTATTTTATGAAAGGGGGCACTTAATACAATATAATATTTTGCGGGATGCTTACAGCCGTTACCATCGTTATAATGTTTCTGGGTAAAATGACATGGTTTCTTTTCAAGGTCAGTACCAAAGTGTGGTCCTCTTTTTAACTCAACTTCACCTTCTTTCATTTGGGGGTTCGTATATCCATTTTCAAGATCACTGGGTCAAGTACAAAAAGTATAGTGGTGCATGGGATCTGGAACGACAACAGCAACATCATCAACAAGTTTTTTAAAACAACTAAAAAAACAATGTTATAAATAAAAATTTAGATAACACAGTTCTGATTTGTTACTTGAGTTACTATGAAAGAATGATTTGGCCATACTTCTCACTTATTGAGGGCTGCTCAAAAGAAACGTTGAAAAAAAAGACTCCGACAAGGAATTATTTTAGATGATAAACAATAGACTACTGATACTGTGGCATCTCACGTTTACAAAAAAGCCACCTAGCCTGGACTTCCTAAAAGGCGCATTTTTGTGTGTACACAGCTCAATCAAAAAATAAATTAAATTTAACATTTTCATGAGATTGCACTGTCTGAATGTTATCAACTTTTTATATGAGGAAAGGGGCACACCTCAAAACTTATCCGGTCGTTATTTTCATAACTCTTGAAATTGTGTGGAACTTGTGACACAAAGTGTAACATTTTCCGTATGGTAGTATAGTGTCTTGCCTGCCAGCAAGGCCCTCAGATGTACAATGTCTCTCTATTTATAAACAAAGATTACAATGGTCTATAACCATCACCACGCAAAAAGGGTAGCTCCGCACTCGATATGTTTGACCCGAATTGTTCACGCCAATTTAACGCAAAGGCGATCTGCCTTCAGGAAAACAATTGTCATTTAACAAGGATGTCATTTCGCCATTTGTACTCGAATCTCCTTTAAAGTTAATAACAGATTCCCACATATCATCTCATCTCGGGTATTGCGGGGGTGCTTTTTAACTGGAGGGCGTTGGAAACGTAACACCCGTATAGTTGTTTAGTGCAGAATTGCAATCAAATAAAAATCAGTCAGGGAACGGTATAACCACCGTAAGGCTATGGCTTAAAAGTGAATTTAATTTAGACTTCCATACGTCAAGGCCAATTGCTAATATACTCCCCTGAGAATGCAGGGCCACACACGCGCGTCCTGATTGCAAGCTAAATCTAGACTTTAAAAAATCAATAAGTAATTTTCTAAATATGGAGTTTTGGCACCACACTCTGAAATAAACATGATTAGACTGGTTTATTGAATGGGCTTATATCCCGGCGAACTGAAAAAACTGCCTCTGTGGGTTTTGGGGAGCGGTGTGTTTATACACACTTCCGGAAAACCGCTGCTGCGATAATTTTCACTGCACTCGGGGGAGGAGGGGGTCAATATGCAATAAAATATTAACCGAGCCCAATCACGGAGCCTAAGGCTTTATTGCAGATGACACTGACGCGTAATTCAATTATTGATGTTCCTTTAAAGAGGGGCTTCAATGTCAAATTCAGTTTTGTAAAGTACTCATTTTTCAATACATACAGAGAGTTACACGTTTCTTACCTCGCGTTGAAAGGGTTTACAATATCATTTTTATCTGATATTCTTTCAAAGAGAAATAGAAACGTGACGTCATCGAACATTTAAAACGAACGGGTCTGTATAATGCAAAGAGGAATTTTTGGTGCAAGTCAAAACATGAAATCCAATGCTGTTTTGATTGAATTTCATCGAAACACAGGAATGAAATAAAGTTCTCCGTATAAAAGCGTACGAACCATTATTATGTTTGAAATGTGACGTCATTTAACGTTTTGCAATTTGACAAAACGTATACTTGAATGTATTAAACACAGTCAGTTGCATTTCACACACCTTTAACGTGAGGTTTGAGATTCCGAAGTTGTTTCTCCGTTTTTATAAAGACTCTATATAATAGGCCTAGACCTTTTCATTGTTGATAAACAAAGTGCGCCGGTTGGCATGGACGGCCGAATGTTAGCAAAACATTCAATCGTGTTAAAAAATGTTGTGACCAAATTCAACATTTTCTGTAAAGATTCATGAACGGAAATACCTTCCATGATTGGTTGATTTGTTTCCAACAAATTCAACACTATTTTTGAATATTTGTGTAACACTGCTACAAACTGTGGCAATCTGTTTTTGATTTGCAGTTATGGCTTTCCATACTTTTCCAACCTGGGTTGGCAAAAACTCGGGCTGTGACGTTGCAAAAGAAAGGTCTATAGACGATGTGACCTCTGTTTACATTCAAACCGCCCTCTGTTGACAAGTCTGTTGTCCAAGTCATGTTCCGCCGGGCAAAAAGACGCGTAGTCATGGTAATATTGCGTGTACTTTCTAGCTGGCTGTCAAGTACACAAAGGTTTTGCCCGGCGACATGCGCGCGCATCATGTTATGATTTTCAAATGACGTCAGAGGTCACATCGTCTATAGGAAAGTGAGTGTAGGCTATCATAAAACTGAATTTGACCTTTAGGCCCCTTATTATAAGGGTACATCACAGATCAAGGAGGCTTGTTCCTCCTTTGGACAGCCTTTTAACAATTGGAAATGTTAGCGAAATTACCAATTTAGATCGCTTTCTTGAGATCAAAGGAACAAAATGGTGATGTTGACAAAATGCTGATAGTGGTATACACATGTTTAGATCACTATTTTAAGTAACTAGCGTGCTTTCCGAGTATTAATTATTTCTACTGCTTCATTTCTCCACGCTAAATATACAGATAATTGTATAGTTAGGCCTATAATTAATGTAAATGCCAACTAATGCACAAATTAATTGCATTTTCTATTATTTTTGTAAGTTCGTTATTGTCGCTTTGTTAGTGGTGTGCGTTAGATTGGTTTAGTAAGAAATACATGCGGTTATAATTATATCTAGTCTATTCAGGAAAGTAAAACAGAAAGAGCTGAAAGCTAACTGCTATCAAGTGCATACTGGCATATTCCCTCAGATAAATGATTCGATCTATAAAAAAAAGCACACGGCCAAGCCCCTACATAGAAAAAAAAAATTATTGATTACGGCAACCGAAAAAAGCTTGACTATTGCTGTTTTTGTTTTGTGTTTTGGGGGAGGCTATTTCTCCATTAAAATCGAAGCACTTACTAGAGCAAAAAAAAAGTTCACCGGGTGGCACGGACGCTGTATTAATTGAAAACATCAGAGTGTGAATATTACACCGTTCCCATAACCAGCAACAACGGTATAAATTATATAAGATCCGGTTTGGGTAAGCTTTCCAGCCCGCGTTTCAGGCTTCAGCAGTCTAGTCAATTTGCCTAAGTTCATTTCCCTTTGACAGAAATGCGCTCCGAAGTCTCATTGACCGAATAATCCCGGGGCCTTTGATGTTTTCAGTGTCCACTTGGTTTTTGAAGCTGTACACTTTTTGCAATTATCCCTGGAATAATCACTCTAGAACGAGCAATTATCTAAAAGCATTATTCAACAGCTGTTGGTAAAACCAGTCGTTGAATAAAAACTCGGTGATAATTTACGGAGGGTGTCGTTTGAATAAGACATAGTAAATTATTTGTATTAACTGCCGGTTTTTTTTCTTTCTTCTTGTTTTTGGGTTTTTGGGGTTTTTTTTCTTCCCCTTCCCTCTTTAATTGTTTTCCTTCTTTTTTCTATGTCTTATTTTGTAACTCTTCTTATTCTTCGTTCTCGTTTTCCTTTCTGTCTGTATCTCCCCATCCCTCCCCCCCCCCCCCCTCTCCCTCTCTCTCTGCCTCTCTCTCTCTCTCCCTAGTCTTGCTGTACAACAAAAACTTATTAATGTCTTTGAGCGCATCCAATATATTTGGTTGATTTCGCAATTAGCACGGACAAGTTGATATTAGCCAGAGTTCGCTGTCACGAGTTGAAATGTGTATGATTGTATTTATCTAGTAACGGTTGTTTATTACGATGTTGAATGATGTATGATGGTTAGTGCTGAAGATGATGACGGTTTAATCTTCGTCAAAGCAGAAAATTAAATGAAGTGAGCTTAGGCTATCTGTCTTTTTTGAGGAGTATACGTATATCCAATGCAATCCAATCCAGAAACTTGTACTTGTCACGAACGGTCATTGCTCTATAGGTAATTGGAAGGCCATTCATTCATGTGACCTTTCAGATGTCGACACGTACTAAGGCCAAGTAAAAAACACTAAAGAGTTTCTCGTCCCCGCCCGCCTCCTTTTTGGCCGCCGCCTCATTTTTTTTTACTGTTTACAATTTTCAGAAAAAAGCAAAACAAATAAAATAAAAAACAAATAAAAATCTTAAATCAGATTTTGTTGAAGATTTAAAGCTGAAATCAAATTGTTTTGATAAAACTGAGTGGCATCTCTGATATTTTGAATCTCCTGTTTCCAATTAGATGGGCCAAAATAGCAGCTTTGCCTCAAGAATTCCCAACTTTTTCATTTCAATATTCTCAGGTGTGCAGTCCCTAGCTAGTTGAGGGTAAAAGTGTGATTCTCCTGACTTAATCAGTGTCTTGTCTTGGCACCAAACCCAGCTGGGCGTTCTTTTCAGAGCGGACAGCAACTGTTGTCGAATGTGATGGTGCTGCGATTCTGCAGTGAAGGGTCAGCCGTATTTAGCATGGCGGCCATCTTGGAAAAAATAGTTAAAAACAGGAAAAATAGTAAATGGTAAAGCCCTGCCTCCTCCTTTTTTGAAAAATTCCGGACGAGAAACTCGTTACTTTTTTTACTTGGCCTAATACGGATGCAGGTTTGTTTTATGTCAGAGTAAAATTTCCCAGTTATCAAAATATTTAATCATATCGTGATTCTACAGTATCCACACTTGGTGTGACTCAACATATAAAATAACATGTGAAAGTTTAAGCTAAATCGGTCTTCGGAGTCATGAGAAAACAGTGAAAACCCCATTATTTATGTTTTCACTGTTTTCAAACATCGGATTATATCACCAGTGATAAAGACTAAGTATTTTACTCATTTCCTTAAGTTAAAAATATAGCATTTCAAGCATCAATAATTCAAGTGAAGTTTTCCACCATGACCATCTTTATACCATGTAAGTAATGTGCAAATCTGTGAACATTTATATTTTCAGTCTTACCAATGTTGTACACACTCTTTAAAACAAACACGAGGCGGTCGTGTTTCCGATCTAAGAGTTGTGTTTGATTCTTCTTGACCTCCCGTACATGACTTATCAAGCAAGATGACAGATTAATAAGTGATATTTGATGTCACCAGGTGGCGCTGTTACCCATGATGACGTCATCAACTGATTGTAATGTCGTGTCCAAATTGGCAGCTACGGCTAAAGGCTACGACAGGATCGCTGCATCATCATGCGTTGAAGTTTATGACAGCCTTTACCAAGATTTGGTTTAATATAACGTGATGCTATTTTGAAATAGGAATTGCATTTTCATTTTGCTTGTTCAATTTGAACTCTAACGTACATGCGTATATACTAATAGTGTGTTGTAACACTGAAGTGCCGTGATAAACGGGCAAATACTCTAACGGGGACACTATTATGTTCTTTAGTTGAAGAGTATTTTAATGAACTAACCACATTACTGCGACATCAAAATAACAATGAGAGATAGCCCATACTATGCGTTTCCCAATGCAATATGCATGATCATTGCGTAAATAATTCTGTGTGAAATCTGAGTCCAAGGAACACCAAAAACCATTATGGCGCGTTGATTTTGAAGCATGCGTTCATCTTGGTTGCTTGATTTATTTTACCTGTAGCCCTACTCAGTTTACAAAGATGCGTTGCATGTACAGTTTCAGATGGTACTTGAGCATCACGAGCTATTGTATAAAGCTATTTTAGAGACAGGAAAGCGGAAGACGAGACCATTGTAAACAAAGGCAATTTCGTTGGGACAAAAAGTGATAAAAAAATCGTAATATAAAACGCCATTCAATCAGACATAGTGCGACAGTTTCAATTATAACCATAGCTTGACGCTGTTCTTTAATGTCCAAAAATATATGGAGTCGCACACTCCTAAAAGTAACATAATCTTCTAAAGGTTTGGGGTCATAGATTGGTTTGTGTCAACGTAATGCTGATTTATATTGGCAAAATGTTTAAAGAAAGATACAATAAAAATCACTTTTGAAAATTTCAGCTGAATACAGCGTTCACTAGAAAACAGCCAACAAAATTCACGGTATTTTCAGAAGAAAGTCGAATCCATCCACGTATAGCGAGGTGACAGTGTGTACAAACCGCATCCCTGGCCGCAGCGCCCACGAAAGGACACCAACCCTCTAAGAAACGATCTGTCATTTCTCAGATTCAATTATTTGGGGGTGAAGACATATCCAAACCGTATTACTTCGAAGGAAATCGTTTTTCTAAAATGTAATAGTTGACTCACTGTGAACAGCTGCGTGCCTCTCACTTAGTAAGACTTTATGGCGTTTAAAGGCCCTGTACACTATTGGTAAGATCGAAAAACACAAATGTTCACAGATTCACACATAACTTACATGATTTAAAGTAAGTAATGGTAGAAAGAGTTCCTTAAAATATTTCTGCCTAAAATGCTATCGTTTCTGAGAAATGAGTAAAACAATAGTTTTTATCGCGCGCGATAATAAACTCGATGTTTGAAAAACAGAAAACACATAAGGTCTCTTTTCACTATTTTCTCGTGACCTCGATGACCAATTGAGCTCAAATTTTCACAGGTTTGTTATTTCATGTATGTGGTTGATTACACAAAACATGAACACTGTCTGTGTTTATTTTGTCAGCTCTGCCAATCCTGTATAATACCTTTAAAGCACTGGACACTTTTGGTAATTACTCAAAATAATTGTTAGCAAAAAAACTTACTTGATAACGAGCAATGGAGAGATGTTGATAGTATAAAACATTGTGAGAAACGGCTCCCTCTGGAGAAACGGCTCCCTCTGAAGTAACGTAGTTTTTGAGAAATAGGTAATTTCTCACTAAAATAATAAAAGACTTCAGCTGAAGCCTTTTATTATGCATCTGAAAGCACACAAAGTAATGCAACAAGGGTGTTTTTTCTTTCATTATTCTCTTGCAAATTCGATGACCAATTGAGCCCAAATTTTCACAGGTTTGTTATTTTATGCATATGTTGGGATACACTAAGTTAGAATACTGGTCTTCGACAATTACCAAACGTGTATAGTGCCTTTAACTTCGGGGGTATTTATCAATCTTTGTCCCTAGGCTATACATTTTTAAAGGTATAGTAATCTTGTTTTTTGATGAGTATGAGTTCATTTTCATTCTCCTAGTTCTAAACAAAGCAAACATTCCTACCCCAAAATATCATCAAATTAAGTGGTCCCGCTTTTAGATATAACAACGTATACAAAGATTCTTGCTCTCTGTGATTTTGGTGTGGAGTCCTACGTCCGTGTTGTACGGCAGACAAAATGAGCCACCAACGGTGAGTCGGAGTCTTCAAAGCTATTTTCTCGACTTTGTTAATATTTCAGACGGACATATTTCTCCGGGGGACTGGTACCTAATATTGAGCTTTCAGACTGAAAGTGTCAATTCTTAATTTTCGATAATTATTAATCATAACCCGTCCTTTTTTTAAAGCGCATTTGGCAGGAGTTTTCCACGAGAACATTAAAACCCCTTCGAAAGCCCCGTCTCCTACAGGAATCACAGGTTAATGTATTTTTAAATTTCAATTTACTAGTTAAAGTGCCCCAAGCAAGTTGAACGTCCTTGAAATCCGCGACTGGACCGTTCCACATATCTAATAGGGTGGATCAGTTCCCAGTTGTTGTTTTGTGTGTATGTTGTTTATTGGGATTGTTTTTTGTCGTGGGCTGAGGAAAATACAACACAACCATACAAAGCAAACCCTATCTGCTACATGTCTTAAACCCATTTTATCATTAGGGTTAACACAGCCCACAACACAACCCTCTGGTAAAGCCTGGAACCATTCAAGCCATATGTCAGACGGTGCCGTTGATATCTGGCATGCACTCTAAGCAACTCGGTGGCCTACAGCCCCCCCCCCCCCACCCACCCCCACCCCCCCCCCCCCCCCTGCACACGTACACAAAATTCTCAAAAAGAATGCATTCCTGTGGAACATTATTTTGTTCTTTCCTCTGTTCCTGTACTAAACGTTTATTACATACTTTGTACACAAAATTCCTTGTGGAAGCACCCAAGTCTAGAGAATCCCCCTCTATAGACGATGTGACCTGTGACGTCACATGTTTACAAAAGAGCCACAGAGCCTGGACTTCCTGCAGGCACATTTTGTACAGATCAATGGAAGAAAACAACAAATTTTATGTTTTATGGAGATTGCATTGTCTGATTTTTCTCAACTTTTGATTTGAAGAAAGGGGGGACATCTCAAAAGCTGTACAGCTGTTGCTTTTGTAAATTTTGAATTTATGTGAAAATTATGACACAAAATGTAAATTTTCCCATATAGCCTGTGTAGTATCTTGCCCGGCAGGAAATGCTTTAGAATGTACAAGGTCACCACTGTGTAAGCAAAGGCAACATGGTCTATACGGAGACAAGTTTAATTTTGCCTTTTTGTTTTGTCCTTGGTCTTCATAAGGCACCGAAAAAAAGCACACACACAAACACACACGTTTGAAAATCCAGTAGATTGAGGACTGATCTCTCTCTCTCTCTTTTTCTCTCTTTTTATTTTTATTTTTTTGTGGGGGTTTTTGGGGGTGGTTTTTTTAAAAGAGCAATCCCCATTGGTTTTGCACTGCACACGAAAGCGAAGCGAGGACGTCCTAACACTGTCGGAACACTGGATTAAATATGTTGTTGATAAATTCCTCAGCCCCCCACACACAGTTAACAGTCACTGTAACCAGAAGACACATACAACATTGTTTTGATTTTCGGTATAGACGGCTCCCAGTAAGGGCTGAACAACCCTGATTTCATTGAGCCACCTAGTCGCTGCAAGTGGAAACATTTGATGCAAAGCTAGTCTGCGATAACCGCGTCCAGACTAAAACTAATTATCTCCATTGCCACGGAGAAGTTCTGCCTCTTTCAAAACCCTTCGGGAAATTCGTTCACAAAACGGAATTGATAGATGTAAGCGAGTTAGGAATTCATACACTTATGCATTGACGTACACCTGCAATCAATAATAGTTGGCTTTGAATACTCAAGACATTGTTACATTCTAATGGTCTATCAATAGACTCCATTGAAATAATGTAAATTGCACATCGCGTGTGCACTAACATTTTGGTTGGGAAAATTATGGAACGTTGCGCCTTTTTGTATTGGGCTGATGGTAGTCTTGATTGGCAACGCTGTTTTTTGTACTAGCCACCAATAGAGGGCGCTACATTGACTGTTTGGGAGGCTGACTCAGAAGGACTGGGCAAGTCTATCAATCTGGTTTTGATCCAGATGTTCGTGTGATACAGATATCTCTTCTCCAGTAATTCGTGTTGCGGACAGTAATTCGTGTTGCGATATCGCACCACGTTAAACAAAATGAACGTCGCCAATCAAGACTAGGCTGATGGTGGCGTTTGCGCGTCTGCTTATAGTGCATACATGGAGGTAGACTACATCCATGGTGCATATCTCTATGGCGTTTGCCAACCAATAGTGTCTGTACGCATGCGTGAATGTAAATAGCATATTTCATGGGAAGGGTCCATTATCTACACTCTAAAAACTCCCGGGTCAGACAGAATTCACCCGGATTCCAGGTCCACCAGGGGTCCGATTGGTTTCTGACTCAGAAACCGGTCACTAGAAACAATTAACTTAGACTCTGCGTCTGTTTGACTCTCTATGGGTCATTTTGACACAGATTCCGGGACACATTGGGCCAGAAATGAGTCAGGTGCAACTGGACCCGGGAATTGGAACAGAAGGCTGCATTAAACTTGAAGCCACTGAGTTTAATGTCTTGTTATTATTAACTGAACTTTATTTCCAAATCCAAAAACAAGAAAGTGTACAATATATACAGAAAGAATGAAGGTGTAAACACATAATGCAGAAACCGGTCACTAGAAACAATTAACTTAGACTCTGCGTCTGTTTGACTCTCTATGGGTCATTTTGACACAGATTCCGGGACACATTGGGCCAGAAATGAGTCAGGTGCAACTGGACCCGGGAATTGGAACAGAAGGCTGCATTAAACTTGAAGCCACTGAGTTTAATGTCTTGTTATTATTAACTGAACTTTATTTCCAAATCCAAAAACAAGAAAGTGTACAATATATACAGAAAGAATGAAGGTGTAAACACATAATGCAGAAACCGGTCACTAGAAACAATTAACTTAGACTCTGCGTCTGTTTGACTCTCAATGGGTCATTTTGACACAGATTCCGGGACACATTGGGCCAGAAATGAGTCAGGTGCAACTGGACCCGGGAATTGGAACAGAAGGCTGCATTAAACTTGAAGCCACTGAGTTTAATGTCTTGTTATTATTAACTGAACTTTATTTCCAAATCCAAAAACAAGAAAGTGTACAATATATACAGAAAGAATGAAGGTGTAAACACATAATGCAGAGGAAAATATATATACCACAAGCTTGGAAGTGGAGGGGGTCCATAAGAAGCACATCTTGTCGAGTATGGCCCCCTGTTTTGTGTTGATTGTAGATGGGGTCGTCAAAGCATAGAGAAAACCTTGCTCTATGGTCAAAGGTAGGAGGAACCCAAGCTACAATCAACACAAAAGGTTAAACAAACATAACACATTCGGCGGCCTCGATACAAGTCCCATCTCCTCTAGCTCAGTTATCACTGTCCCGTTTCCCGTATCACTTGTGCTGTCATTGATGTTTCAAATAATGGTACAGAAATTCAGACGAGCCATAGTTTTAGACCCCAATAAACTATTAATCGAGCTTATGACTTCGCTACACGCCTAAACCCCAATGTGGAGGACCAGTTTCCTATTTGGGGCTTTTCGTTTTCGTTTTGAAACAGCACCTTCTGTCAAAATTCGTTCCGACAAAAACGAAATTCTTTCGGCAAAAATGCAACTTTAAATAGGCCCTAATCTATTTCACTTTAAATAAAATTTTAAAAAGCTTCGTTTCTGGGTACATTTTTGCGAAAATTGTCTTCTTCTTGGGTGTTCGTAAAAATTAATCAACGGAACATCTCAAAATTAATCAAGTTCACGGACATCTTGGTACGTGATGCTCGACAGCGCAGTAACACATTAGGAATCAAACGACTAGTTTACATGACGCACTGTAGCTCGGCCGTGAAGAAAAACATATAGTAGGCCTACATCACAACAAAATTCATTTATGTTTATGTTCATATTTGTTTTATTGTTCCTTAAAAAAGAAATGCTAACCGGCCCCTGACGCCCCCCCCCCCCTCCCGCTAGAGTCGTATGAGCAGATGAAATATACGTGGCTACAAAATTATGATAATTAAGGTTTTTTCAATCCCTTTTTAGAGTTAATTGAAACACCAATTTTCTTTCCCATCCTGTAGTTTTCAATAAACACACCATCATCAAACCAACCTTTGAAAATTCATCCAAATAAGGTGATCCAGTTTTATTAGTCAAATAAAGGAAAACACAGCTTCGTCGGGGATCGGGGCACCTCATCTATTTATGCAACAACCGATGTACACATGCTGATTATCACTGTTCTGCTGTAGTATTGGTATTTCATTTTGTTTATTATTTTTATTTGGGGAGGGGGTATCCATCGTTTCACTGACATCTATTATTGTTTATTGTTTGTTTGTTTTTGGTTTGTTTGTTTTCGCGTTTTTTTGTTTTTTGGTTTTGTATTATTTTTTTTTCTAGTTATCTTATTTATTTACAGGTCAAGTACGTCCCATCCTGCACACACGCACATACAAGCAGCAATGTTTGTGTCTAATAATGGCACTCCTTGCCAGACGATTCTGAGATTCCAGACCGATTCCAATCTCATCAGACATGAAACTCTCCTTCATCAACTCATCATTTTGTCCAAAACCCAATTATTTATCGACAAGGCCATTATTATTATCCGCCAGTAAAGCGCCTGTTTTTCAAAACCCATGTGACACTGTAATGTTTTCACCTACTGTCAAGGTTTACAACTTGGCTACTATAGAATTCAAGGGTCCTCGATTTTGATTTGCATTTCGTTTTGAGTCTGACGTAATCCTGTTCTTATTCCCACCAAGGATCCAGGCCGGTGCCAATAATTACTTTGGAAATACAATAAATTGCATAATTTGAGGGTAAAAAGATAGTCAAAGGACTTCATCTCTGATAGATTAAGACCATCGTTTTATATAAAAATTTAATAACGTTGACTTCACTACAAAAATGCTTAACATTTTTATTGTGTTATTCTGCTATTAACCAATTTCAAAACGAGGTCAAGCTCAAGGTCACGTTGGCCATGTCTTGTTGTGACTACCGTGCAAGAGGATTCATGTAATTGATTCTGTTTCCAATTTTATCATTATCATTGGCCTGGATCCGTATTGTCTGCAGTGTGAAGGATAAAAATAAATGAGAGCGGTGTAATTATGTAGACCGCCCTTCATACAAATGTTTGTCCACAAAATCAAAAGCACAGTACGGCACCGTAATGACTCAACAGACAAGATGTAGAGACAGTGTTTTCACAATAATTATAATGTTTGTTGTTTGGAGACAACTCAGTGTCACTTCGTTATCAGGTTATATGCTTGACTTCTGAGAATAAGCCGACCTTTTTATCGCATGGGAACTTTGTTGCGGCCGGGGTTGATACTATAGGATGCAATCCTAGGCTACAGGATACAATCTGTGCTGCACTAAAGAGTTAGCCCCAATATCATGACGTCACACTTGAAGGCTTTTTACCCTGGAAGCCGAGGATCCCCCCAAAAACAAAATAATAATAAATAAGTAAATAAACAAAATAATACATTGCTTTCGCCTCATCGGAAGGTACTTTTAACTATAGGGCAAATAAGTCTGTATGGGGATGGTACCAGGGTAATTACCATGCATTTTTATTTTATTTTTATTGATCTTGTCAAAAGGGGTCTGCCGCCGGCAAACTTCAAAGGGTCATGTCGACATGTTAGTGATTTCAACCTGGTTGCCTGCCTGATGTAGTTTTCTGACTCGCGTGTTTTGCATACCATTAATGTGTGTGAAGTATCCGTTCTAAATAATGTTGCAGATTAATTAACCACACAGTTTTCTGCATGTACAGTATAATATATTTCCAATGAAACCATTGGTTTGTAAGACAAGTGCCTGTGTTTAAGACATGGGACCGGTATAACAAAATGTGTCCCAATAGGGTTATGCGAAATTAAATTACTGCAATCCTGTTTTTTTACCTAACTTTTTAAGTTCCTTGAACCTAACAACGGAAAGGAAATCGGTAAACCCTTCATACATCACATTACAAAACCATGTTGTTGTTGTGTCACACAGTGACTGTGACGGGTTTAAGGGTCAAGGTTCGTTTATCTTCCAAGTTATCAAAATAGAAAATGACAACATCAACCAAAAGAGATCAATACAAAAAATACTTTATTTTCAGTACAGAGGGCGCCCTTGTCATTACGGCATGGTTAGAGCTAGTAGCCACGCAGGGAGCAAACAACCAGCAATAATTTCTCCCAGCTCGATCCAGCGGTTTCACCCTTAGTCAATGGCGGTTTAAATACCTTCTTTTCGAAAAGACACATCACTAAATGTGTTATAACTGAGTAAAATAAAGAAACATCAAGCGTTTGTTCACATTTTGTGTTGTTATCATGGAATAAATGTATTGACAAGTCGACAAGAGAAAGAGCAGACCTAGTTCGTGTTCAAGTTGATGGAGAAAGGTGTCGGGGGTCGGACGTTATATTGGTTATATTGGTTTATTATCATTCATCTCGTGGCCCAAGGGCCAAATTACAGGAATGTTACAATATAAAACATTAAAAATACAAAACAGTTAAAATCAAAAAAAAACAAGACCCGGAAGTAACAATCATGAATTTAACAACTTAATGTAGTGAGGAATCGGGCTCTTTCTGAATGGATCAGTCCTGCAGGGTAACATTGAAATGGCTTGTGAGTTGCGCAAATTCCTGCCATGTGTGTTTTTCCTAGTTGGGGGGATGAGGTTTTCTGTTTGCCTGCAATTAGCCAATGACTGAGCAAATTTGTAACAATGAGCTTGCCTACGATCAGAAAGAGTTTCGATTCCAGACTCATTGGTTGCATCTTTATAAGTAGTGTAGTTTTTCCCTAGCATGATTTTGCAAGCTCTCTTTTGTACTTTTTCTAAAGTTTGAACCTGAGCTTTGGTGAGTGAGGAATTCCACACTACATCCCCGTACTCTAACAGGGGTCTAACATATCCTTTATAAACCACTGACAGTTCATCCTTGTTAAAACAAAATTTCTTAAGTGTACGCAGCATATAGACGATGTGACCCGTGTTTACAATCAAACCGCCCTCTGTTGACAAGTCTGTTGTTCAAGTCATGTTCCGCCGGGCAAAAAGACGCGTAGTCATGGTAATATTGCGTGTACTTTCTAGCTGGCTGTCAAGTACACAAAGGTTTTGCCCGGCGACATGCGCGCGCATCATGTTATGATTTTCAAATGACGTCAGAGGTCACATCGTGAGTTATTTTTTTTTTGCATATCATTAACCTGCACATCCCATTTCAAGTCATTTTGAATCTTAATGCCTAAAATTTTAGCGGAGGACACAAACGTGAGTGGATTATTGTCAATAGTTAATGCTGGTTGAGGGGGGTCTCTCTTGAAACAGACTTGAAGGGCTTGACATTTGGAGGGATTCAAAGTTAAGTTATTGTTTTTTGTCCAATCAACGAATTTGTCCAAATCTGCTTGAAGATTGCCTTTTTCAGAACATAAACAATTCTCAGCCATAGTTAAATCGTCTACGTACTTCCAAACACTAACAGAGGCGTCTGATGCAGCATCGTTAATAAAACATTGAAAACCCAAGGGACCGAATTTAGTACCTTGAGGAAGGCCACCATTTAAACCTTTGAAGTCAGACAAAGTCTGGTTGTATCTGACACACTGTTGTCTGTTAGAAATGAAATTGCAAATCCAAGGGATGATTGATACCCTGACACCTAACTCCAGAAAAAAAATTATAAGGAGAGTGGAGGGCGGCCGACGCTAGTATCGGTCTCGACACATTTAAACTGGGTCGTCGTACGAGTTATTGGAGATGAATTAGCAACACACCCGCCAAAACTCTTTCAAAAAGGTCTAAAGACTGTAAATTAATGTTCTCTTATAACTTGAACTTTAAGTTGTGACGTCCCATTACTAGGCAAAGAATACCTTTGGTTTTCAGAACCGTTCCATTGTTTTAATCTTATACAAATGTAGATATATACAATTAAACTGACCTGTGAACATTTTATTTCAAAGGTGGTCGCGTTTTTGAGATAATATTGCCGAAAATCAGGAGCGAATAATGTCCACGCAGGAAGAATAATTCCTAATACACAGTATGAGAATCGTCACTGACAGTTAACGCTTCTCAGATTCAAATTTTAGGGCATAAAACTGATATATTTTTACGTACTAACCACATCTCTTTTCGAAATGCTTTTTACCATCGAAAGCTGCTGTAGGCTTTTAACTAATAAGTTGTTATTGCCACTACTTTTATCTGTGTCATTAAAGCGCTTGATCCTTTAAATGAACTTGACGCTACATCCAGTTTAAATGTTTTCCGGGCCAATTTCAGCAAACAAAAATAAAGAAAAAAATCAGACTCGTTCTGCTCATTCAGATTTATTTCAGTCATTCTATTATATAAATTCAAGGTACAGTTGAATATATCCTTCACATGTTAAAAACACTGATTATGGTTGACCAGCCTCTTGCTATTGGCTTTTGTGAAATTGAATTAGCTTTGCCACCTAAGGAATTTTATTTATTTATTTATTTATTTATTTTAAGATCTTTATACAGGATACAAAAATCAGCACAACAGCTGTATTACATTATGGTCCTGTGTATTAAAAAAAGGAAAAAGGAAAAACATTACTTTAAAAAAATACAAACAGTCTGAGTAAAAAGATTTTACAATTTAAAAAAAAAAAAAAAAAACAACAACAACAAGAGGATTAAAATATACTTAAAAATTGATTTGTTTATACATATTTTTAAAACCACCAATAGACGATGCATTTTGGGCCTTAGTAGGTAACTTGTTCCATATAGCAGCACCAGAATAATTAAAAGATTGCTTAAAACATTCCATGTTAGGCTTAGGGAGAACAACATTAAGAGAATCAGCATTTCTAGTATTGAACCCATGCCTATCAAAGTACATCTCAATATTATTACAAAGTCTGTCTGGGGCTAAACCATTAACACATTTATACATATTGCAGGCTAAAAAGAAATGCCTCCTCTGTTCAAAGGTCTGCCAAGAAAGAGTTCTCATTATGTCATCACCATGAGAATTTACATAATCAAAATCATTAGCAACAATCCTGGCAGCTCTTTTTTGAAGTCTAAGTAGAGTCTTCCTACTTGTCATCGAACAGTTACCCCAAACAGAACTGGCATAGTCCAGACACGGTTGAATGGTTGTTTTGTACAGGGTATTAAGAAGACTCTTGTTAAGGACATGTCTTTAATAGTGGACGAAGGGAATAAACCTTATAAGCGACCGACTTAACAACATTCCTAACATGTGATTCCCAGCTAAGGTTTTCGTCAACTTCAATCCCTAAATACCTTACTTTATCAACCTGTTCGAGCTGAGTGTCCTTAATGGAAATATTCAATTTTTCGACATTATTAACACGACTAGATTTCAAAAGCATAATTTGATCGATTTTACTTGAACAGTGAATGCTAAACTGTTTTTATTGATTTACTCTTTATGATTGTTGAATGCTGAGCCAAAATTGAACGAGCCAGGTGTGAATTTTTTCCCGGCAAAACATGTATGAAAATACATTTTTGAAAACTAGAACGAGTCAAATGTTTATTTTCTCCGTAGACCACAGTTGTGCTATTTCCCTTTTCTGTATTAAAGGTTCTTTTAATGCAATGTTTTACGGTTTTTGTTTTCAAAAAAAATGAAGAGAGAAAAAAAAAACTGTAACAACCCAATTAACCTGTTGCAAACGCAGTGGCAATGACATGACCTCATGGCCAAAGCAGAGTCAAGCCGTTCAACTCACACGCCAACTCTAATAGTAGTTCAAGAGTTGAGAAAAACAACAACAAACCGTTTTACGCGTTGAACAGGGTTATAATTACTGTAAACAGTGCCGTGAAATTGGGCACTGGTTGCTCTATATTTCGCAACGTTGTGTCATTAATTTTCAGTCTTCTTCGACGGCATTTTTCATTGAAACTGCAGGAATTCAGTTGGAGATCTTTTTAGAGGATTATTATTCTCTGGTAATGTGGCTGGTCTTATGAGGCTGGAACTGCTAACAAAATTGATTCCCGCGCGTTTGCCGCAGCGAAACCCATCCGAAGGCTTTTTTGATATTCACCTGATAGTAGGCTTTGCAATTAATATAAGGAGAAGTGTGAGTGGAACAAAGTTCATATATTTTTTTAATCGTTCTACAACTACAATACTTTCAGTATAACATTATTCCTCCATGGTATAACTAAAACATGCATTGGACAGTTTTGTGGGGAATAAAGCCCAGTTTGAAACATTTTGGTAACACACTACATCTGGTCGTCAAAGTTTTCAATCTTTTCGACCGCTTTATGGGATCGCACTGTCTCCCTATCCCATAAAATTAAGCGCCTGGTCACATCACTTCTGTTCAAACATCTGCTAAGTCTTTAGAGCCCCTTTTTGATCACACGACAGCAATTTAGCAAGAATACATTGCTTAGTTTTTAGCATGGTTGAGAAGTTTTATAAACTGGAATTCAATTCAATTTGAAACTCACATTTATTTCCATACTTCATGAAACATGCATACATTTTTTTTCCAAGCAGTTCATGTGAAAGTACAACCGGTGTTTGTAATGTCCAAGGTCCCGGGTGAAATCTTTAATTTAAAAAAATAGTTGAGAAACTAGAGTGACGATTCGAAAACCCAGGCCCAAGAAAGGAAGAATTGTCCGGCAGAGTAAACATTGCGGCTTGTAATCCCCCGGTAGCAGATTACTGGGTGATTCCTGGTAACAAGTCACGAGAGAGACTGGGGTCTGCCACGGCTTGGCCCATTGGTTCATCTGGTCATCCAGTGCTAGCCTCATTTGTCCACCAATTAGTACCCCCACTCATCCTACTTGGGCTCCTTGATTGTTTATTGAAGATTATCCGGCCGATTAGACCCTCCACTCAGGATTACCCACCTGGGTACGATGGTGACATTTTTGTTGTGTCTTCCCCGTCCGTGGGTTTCATTCATAAAAGTAACAAAAAATCCCACAGCCTGTCTGTCAAGTCGTCAATGACCAATCACAATAGGTTACCAAAAGCATTGGCCAATAACAAAGGACGAATGCGTGACGTACTGTGTAGCTGGCGCAGCCCCCGACGTCGTAATTACTACGCTTCAGTTACCTTCCATTCATTAAAATCTCGGTTTAATGGAACACTCATGCCTGCATTAATTTACCCTCAAGTTGTTCCTGCTTCAAGTTGTCTTTTGTTGCCCTTGCGGACTTGTGAAATTTTTAGCAGTTTTATCACCTAGTTTAAAAACAGGTGCTTGCTACAAACTCTTGAAATATGCTGCAGAGAGATTACAGATCTGGACCTCCACCTCTTGGCCAGTGTGAGAAATACACAATTTCACACACACAAGGCGATGATAGCACTACTACTAGACGCGTGAAGAATGGGTTTCACAATCAAAATACTCTCGAGGGACGGGGGCAAGATCCTGGTGGGGACTTGACCGTGCATAACCTCATGGGTCCGGTCGGAGCACAGTCCTCGGTTAACAGTCAAGCCAGGGATGCCTCATCAACAGCCTCAAGACCGTCTGTCGTTGAGCATCGTCCCAGTGGACAGCATCTTCCCCAAAAGGCTCTGGGATGCGGCAGCACGGAGGAAGAGCAAGGAGCGTACCTACACAACCCCTATGCACATTATGACAGTTTCAACGCAACACAGATGAACACTTATCAGCCGTACTATCAAAACGCACATCACTTTTCGTTGAGTCCGTTAACCTCAGGAGTACCAGCCCCAGGACCCCATCATCAATCATTCGCTAATTCCCAGTTCAATGCCCCGTTTCATCAGCATCAGCAGCAGATTGCCGCTCCATCATCCTCTCCATCAGTCATCACCGGGACGCAGCGCTACCAGCCTGCCGTCTACTCATCATCAACTCCCGCATCACCATCCTCCTCCAGCCCGGTGGCCGCCATCTCAACCAAAAGCAATGTACTCAACGATGACGAGAGTGAGCCAGATCTCATCGAGCTTGTTCCAGCATCGGTGCCGACGTGCCTTAAAGATTTCGAATCCGGGACCGCGGCTAACCGCTTGGAGGAGGAGGAGGAGGAGGTACCAGCCCCGATTCAATCGTCCCAGCCCGAAATCGGCAAGGCCTCTGTCTTCTTATGTAACAGCGACTTGTGGCGGAAATTCCACGAGCACAGAACAGAAATGATAATAACAAAGCAAGGAAGGTAAGGAAAATCTCGAAAAAAATACTCAGTGTTTTCATTCTCTTGCACACATTTTAAATTTCGATCTAGGGTTTTTGCCCGTAAATTTCTCAGTGACAAGCCAGCAGGACCAATAATGAGCTTGCTGTTTCAGTAGTCTAGTCCACCCGCTTTTTCACCAGTCCGTTCCGTAGTTCATATTTAATGCAAGGCAAATTTTTACTGAACAAAAAAAACTTTCAGAACCTCGATACTTGCTTTTAGGGTACCGTAGTGCCGTGGTCCGGTTTACATATTCCGTGTTCAAAGCATCCCTTTGTTAAAGCTAAATTACTGATTAGTTAACTCTTGTTTTGAAAATTGAAAAATATTATTACAATGATGTGCAACAATGATATGTGCAAAGGACATCCAACCATTATATTTTGTAGTGAACATAAATCTAATTTTTGTTTTTGCTTGTTGTGTGTTTGTTTGATTATTTGGTTTAGTATTTTTTTTTCGGAATCGTAAACTCTACACATTTCTTTGTTTACTGTGTATCAAGCGACTTTGGACTTAAAACCCCCACGGTGAGCAACAATAACTTGTTTAAAAGGGGTCGCACTAAAACTTAAAAGCCGACAACTAACAAGGCCTGACGGCAACAAATTTTAAATGCACTTTCAAACATTATTTGAACAAAAATCAACCGTAATGTCTATGTAAAAGAGTCATATGTATCTAAATCACCTTCAATCTGTTGAAAAGTTTTATGTTTAATTGTAAAAAAAGTTTTCCCTTTTTCGGTAAAGACGGTCTCGTTCGGGCATCTTACTGAAGACTGTATTTCGTTAACAACCAGTACAGTAAACATATCAATTGAAATGTCAAAATTCGTCACCAATGCTTTAAAAAAAATTGTTTTAAATCATTTTGCTAACTGGTGATGCTAGGTAGTAGTGGTCAGGTGATTGGAGGTGTAGCGGACATCACACAGGGGGGCGACATTGTGAGGGGCGAGTTTGTACCTGGAGGGGGCGACTTTGTGAGGGGCGACTTTGCCGGGGGGCGAGATGACTGGTTTCCTACCTCCATCATACATACCCTAAACTCTTTCTGATTGTAATTACTCGGTTAAAAGAACCATTGAACATAAAATAAACCAAAGCCATCAAAGGTTCCAAACGTGTTATCTTAAAATTGAAATAATAATAATATTATTTTCTGTCACGTTTTTGTTAAATACACCTTGAGATCGTCTTGCAACCGGAAAATTCACACAACACTTTAACGTCCACCACTAGCAGAGTTGACTCGTGTAAAAGATGACCCAAATTAACTTTTAGGTGCAGATGTTGGGGTACGCGCGAGTTGACTTAGGTGCGAGTTTGACCAGTTTCCTATAAATTATTTCTAACTGAAGCGTTGTTTGGTAGTTTGTAAAATTTAAAGCTATTCAATGCGGTAACACTAACAACATGAGCACGCTGTCTGGACGTAGCTCTATGCATATTAACCAATGGGGCAGTCCTAAAAAACAGTAGAGTTTATTGACTGTCTTTGTTTACATGTTTATTAGCAGTTCAACTCCGCTCTCGTAAACAACTAACCTTCAAAGGTCATTGACCGCCGGAACAATGACCTCTTGTCGTCTTTTCTCGGAAGCAATAACACCTCCTGTTTGCTGAAGCTAATCGGTCTTTTCAGTCTTGCACCCTCTGCATGTCTCGATGCAGGAAGGAAGAAAACTCATTAAGCCAATTATCGCGTTTTAGCCGGATAGCATGCTATGCATGTAACCCATTGATCATGTTATCCCCCCCCCCTTTTTTTTTTTTTTTTCTTTCTTTCAGTATCAGTAGGCCTACTCCAAGTTGAGTTGGACCCGGACCAACTATAGTAAGAACAATCCCAACTGTAGTTTGGATAATGTTATAGTTGGATGGAACAGCTTACAACATAAAGTTACAACAATGACACAAATTTTTGACAGAGCTGTTTTGAGACCAGCTTTGTTGCTTACCAAACTAAGGAAAACAAAAGTTCCTTACTCCCTCCCCCAATTGATGTGCCCCACCCATTTGAAATCTGGGTTTTTGAGATTAAAAATTACCAGAATAAATTGTTATAGAACAAGAACGTTGAAGAGGTGCTTGTTTTTTGAAAAATGCTAACGGGAAAACTAAACTTTTATTTGATCAGAAATGCCCCCTTGAAATAATGGTGCACCCCTTTGTGTCCCTCCCTCCATGATTAGATCAATTAATGTTCGCACTCTGACAATAGCAAAACAAGATATAGTACTAAAATCATAACAGTTTAGCAGCCTGCATTCATGCAGCATTTCAACTTTCTGGCAAAGGTTCACGTCATCGATCAAAAGCGTCGTTCAGTGATTGTGAACAGTCAGTAGTTTAAGAATTACTTGCATTATGTTTCCACCCCTCCTATTTTTGTACACATTGACGTTGCCAATTATCAATCAAATTCTTTGTGCATCTTCCTTTTTTCAGACGGATGTTTCCTCAACTGGCATTTCGTCTGAGTGGTCTGAACCCCGCCGCACACTACAACGTGTTCGTGGACATGGTGATTGCTGATTCGAACACTTGGAAGTTCCAGGGTGGAAAATGGGTGGCAACCGGTAAATCCGACGGCGTGCCAAAATGTAAGGGATCCCAGATGGAACAATAATTTATATAAGGCATTTATATGGCACCTTATTATCATTTTGGGGGGGGGGGGGGACAATACAATAAAACGAGCAGAGGCCGTCCAGGGAAAGGCAAAAGTCAAAAACTTTCATCAAAAAAGATGTGCCCTCCCAGACCTTGGTCATTTAAAAGAATAAAAATTTATATTATATAATACACAGAAATCTAAAATTGAAGTGAAAAGTAAAACAAAAGATGGCAAGTAAAAGAAGTATTAAAATATATATGTAAAATACCCAACAATTACTTTAAGTGTACAGCAGCTGCGCTCTCTGACTCTATGGTAAAGGAAAAGTTGTTTATCAAATTATCAGAGCAACAGTTTCAAAAATTCTATTTTGGTTTTACGAGTCCTGACTCCTGAGGGTTAACAAAAAATCCACAGTATACTCGCAGAGATCCAGCCAAGGATCTACAAACCAACGACATTCATTAGGTCATATTCTAGAGCAACTGTCTTTACTGCTTGATCACTGAATGTGCCCGATGAAGAGAGGGCACTTTTGAACCACGAAAAAAAGTTTCAAAAAGTGGGAAGTATCGAGAACAGCGTTTTCCCTTAACAGTATAGCCAGTGCGGACAAAATACTCTTGAAATCACCTGAGGGCTTGTCAAAATTCTCCCCAAGTGGTCCGGCTGGCTAGTTCAGTATTGAAAAAAAGCATCTCTAATTTATGGGTTAGTGAAAAAGTTTAGGCCAAGTGAATATTACAAGCTAACGGCATGGTCCTGCTGGCTAGTCACTGAAAAAAGTTAAAGGCAAACCATGCTGGAATTGGGTTTTGTTGTGGTTTTTGTTGTTTTTGTTGGGTTTTTTATTTGCCTATCATTCATTTTGTTTTTCAGCAACGGCCATCTCCAAGCATCCCGACTCGCCAAACACCGGTGAACATTGGATGAGACAGGACATCGCTTTCTCTAAGCTCAAGTTGACCAACAGCAGAGGCAAAGACTCAACAGGACATGTAAGTGACAGACATGTGATTTCCAGAGATTTTTACTGATTTTAGGATTTCAAAATCTCCTTGACCCATAAGTACATTTTCTTGAAGAAGCAAAGCAGTTACCGAAGGGAGAAATGAAGTCCACATCGTGTTCAAACTTGAATTTTTGTGATTTTGGTCATACACAGAGTATTTCAACATGAACGCTAACATGTTAGGGTTTGGGGTCAAAAATAAAAGGGAACACAGGAATGACTAAGCGCAATTTTCCCGGAATTTTAAAAGTTTAGCAATGCTGTTGTTCTTCACACATACAAACAAGTTGAGTGTGCAAACACCTCCAAATGGGAACCTCCTATTGTCCCTCTTTTGTTGGTATGGACTTTTGGCAACAGTTCTTGTTGGTTTTGTACACACTTTCCAACTAGGGACCTTTATTACCCAACCGGGACCCTATTGTACTCGTTTGTATTGAATGTGTAACCTGTGTTCAAAATTTCTCTTATCTTGTTACAGTTTTAACCACTGGATAATGTACTGTTACGCTTTTTTCCCCAACATTTTTGAAAGTGTAACACCCCCACCCTGTTCTGGAAGTTATTTAGAATTGAACTGAAAGTCATCGTCGTTTTTCCCACTCCCTTTCTTAGATTGTGATCAACTCCATGCACATCTACCAGCCTCGCATCCACGTCCTCGATCTCAGCGGCGCCCGAGTACTTCAAACCCACAGCTTTCCCGAGACGCAGTTCATCGGTGTTACTGCCTATCAAAATACAGACGTAAGATTTCCGTTTACATTTTGTCCGATGATGAAAACTATAAGCTCAGATAGTTTACGGTTGTTTCACAGCAGTGAGGGCCGCTTTCAGTTCATGCTGACCTATTTTTCCGTTATCTTAATCACATCGTACAAGCTGCAGATCATAACGCCATGATATCCTAAGCTGGACCATGCCACATGTCCCAGTGGATGTCAATAAAAAGGGGACAGTGATTTGTGTACAAAATCGATATATCAAAATGTCAATGGTAGATGGAACCAATTTATTAAGCTTCATAATTATATGAAGCTAATAAGAAGCTTAAGTTAACCCAGGCATTACCTGGAAATGTAAACAACAAACTTTGTTACAAAAACAAATAATTGTCATAAAAACAAAGCAAAACAAATGAGAAAAGCTAGTCAGCATTTGGTAACAACGAACCACAGGGCGTTGTAACCAAAGGTCCCTCGCTGCAGGGTTACAAATTATTTCCTCACAACAATTTTGACAAATCATCTCGGAAAACCAAACAACAGTAGAATCACTGAAAAGGTTACCAGACACCATCCATCCTCTTACTGATCTGGGTGATTTGATCGACTTTAATGCAGTATGCAAACTTCACGGAGATGAATATCGATTTTATCGCACGGCCACGACCCTGCAAGGTTTTAAACGGCCGTTTAAGAACGGGTCGCTACCCTTTTATTCCCATTCATAAATGCCCTTTTGGTTAAGAGGCGTAATAAAGTAGGAAACTCTGTAAAAACTTATCTGTTTTCCGACGTCCTTGAGCTCTGTACGTGTGGTGCATTTTTATGAGACAGTTTTCGGATATGCATTGGTGCGCGTAGTAATGCATCCTCGTATCCATGGACTTAAAATAATGGCGCGGCGAGATCGATCACCCCTGAGAACGAGGTTGTGGGCTAACCCGCACAAATGCTATCCGAAAACAACCGGTCTTAAACAGCTCCAGCTATGTCTTTATCAGCCGTTTAAACACACCCACGTGACGTGCTCTCCACCAATAGGAATAGCGAAACTGTCTGTGGTATTTATGAATGGTAGATAATAATAAAACTAATAAACCTCCATATTTTTGTTGTGACGCAGATTACCCAACTAAAGATCGATCATAATCCATTCGCCAAGGGATTCCGAGATAATTACGACAGGTAAGAAAATACAATCTATTTATGTTTATTTTGCACTTATTGCATCATCTTAAACAGATTTTGTGAATTCAATTTAGCTTTATAGTTGTTGACTGTTAAGAAAACATTACAACTTTATCCTAGTTTATATAGCAACCTCTAGAAAGTGCCGGGCCAAAGCTTGTTTCTTCTGTTTTCTTTTTAAGATGCTTATTACATCTACTTAAGCGTTACGACACCTGACCTGGATTTTGTTATGGCGTGTGCAGTTCCCTCACTAAATACATGTACATGAACTTGTGTATACATGGTAACTTTGTCAGCGAAAATTTTACCCACACACTATTTTCCTGTCATGACTGTGATACAGTTGTCAATCCATAATTTCAATTTATCTCACTTGCTTTCTTAAAAATATTTCCCTTTCTGTTCTGTATGCAGAACACCTACAGATTTTAGGTTACAGATTTTAGTAAGCTCAATGGTTGCAATGCAATACAAATAAACAACGAAAATAGAAACTTTCCCTGTCAGGTGATAGGTACATGTGCTTGATTACCTGAAGGTCCTACTCAAAGTGTGCGATAAATTAGTGACGTGTCTATATATTTTTTTCCTACCAGCTTTGCAACTAGAGACCGGCTCTCTTATGTAGCAACACTACAGGAACAACGTCTGCGGATCAACCCAAAGCACAACACAATCGTCACCAACGGGCACACCTTACCAAGCTTCAACTCCCTCAGAAGTAGAGAAGAGCGCCCCCTACAAACGAGTGCCATTTGTTTCGACTCTCACCAGAGTGGTGTAGGGCGCCCTCTTCCGCAAATGGCCCATTCAACAACAGCGGATCTAACAATGCCAACAAGTACGGAAGTGACCCGGTCGCAGATGCCATGTGGCGTGGGGAACAACTCTACCGACGCCACAGGTTCACGTGGACTTTGCAGAAACCTCCCTTCATCCAGTACCGTCCATCATTCCCCAGAGTCCATCGGAGAAGGGGAGGTGACGTCAAGAACTGGAACCCTTCCCAGGGCCAACCAGAGCTTCGTCCTAGACACTCCACCCAATCAGAGCTCCGTCCTAGACACTCCACCCAATCATAGTCCTCAGGGAGTTCTTGAGGGGAGTGACAAACATGCAGTCAAGGTTCCATCAAGTTGTGCCCTGGTTGAGAATGCCGAAATTCCTTGGTTGAACACTCCGCCCTCCGTATGCTCCAGTGACGCCAGCAGCAACTCCGATATCCCATCAGCTAAGAGGCTGCGCATCTCTCCAGATGGTTTCGGATCATCCGCATTCATTTCTGGGTCATCAACATCCCCAAACCAACCTCAGTTGATGATGCCTTATTCTCAAACAACAGTCAGCCACCCGAGTTTTGAGAACGACTGCAGTTCATATAACCGCCCGTACGCAATGCCGCATTTAGCGTACTATGGAGCTGGCGGAGCGTACCACTACCAGAACGATTCGCACATGGGCTATTCGTACATGGGACAACCTCGTCCACAGGGACTAAACATGCAGACAAATTCGCTGTACTACTCCCAACAGGACGGCTGATATAATATGAACAAAGAAACGAAACAGTTCCAGTTAATAGGAACATACTTTGCCTGTTTTAGTTCGCTGTTTATGCATGGTTGAAAATCCATTGGTTTCAGAACAGTTCCAGGGGCAATGTGTTGATCCCTTCTCCTCAGAGAGGATTTAAAACAACCTGTAAATAATAATAATTTTAACTAATTAAACAAACTCATTGTTAAGATTGAATATCCGGCAAATGAGTTTTCCAATCCAATGCAGTCCACTCAGCGAAGACATCATGCCCTTTTCGAAATCACGGTTTGGGCTTAGGCTTCGGCAGTCTGTATGAACGCCCCCTGACAAAAATCGCACGTTTGTTTGTTTTTTTTAACTGACGAATCCTTAGACAAAGCCTGAGCGGAAATTGTGGTTTAGATAATGACGACATTTTCTTCTGTGCCTTAAAACCAAAGAGGTAAAAGCTATTTCATAGAGCTGCTTGTTCAGAACTATTGCTTATGAAATATCCGTATTAAAAGCACAATTTAGCAGGATACCAGTCGTAAATGACACATGTGAGATTGCCTTTGGACTGGTAACCATAAGCATTGTTTTGGCTAGCTACTTTTATGTGCTTAAGCAGCCCTGTGAAATTGGGCCCTAATTATCAATAACAACCATATCATTACATATGCTAGAGAAGGCGTCTTGACATATTGCTTAAATTTACTTGCACGCTTAAAACAAATAATCAGTTAATCTGTTTTTATCTGTCAGTGTACATAATACAATCGCACATGTGAACGTTTCGCAGACACCCATGTGATCGGCATCACAGCGCCCATAATACGTGTAGAATGAAAACAATCTAGTGGACAAGTTCAGATAAGATCAACATACAATAAATACAGTTGAATAAGGTACGTGGCAATCATTGGGAACAGTCAAACACCAGCATCCGCAATTCGTATATGAAACATGAACATTTTAAGCTCAATGGGTCATTGGAGTCGGGAGGAAATAGGGGACTCTCAATGGGTCATTGGAGTCGGGAGGAAATAGGGGACTAACTTTTGTTCGTTTTTGCTTTTTCAAACATCAGATTCTTCACTTACGGGATAAAAAACAATATTATTTCACTCTTTAAAAATAAATTACCATCACATTTCAATCAAAAGTATATCAAGGGAAGTTTGCAGCATGAACGTCATTTTACCATTTAATTTGTGTGAACCTGTGAACATTACTTTTCAACCTTACTAATGTTTTGTGCAACCTTAAAATTATAATCGTTAATTTTGTTTGTTTAGTTGTGTGTTTGTTTGGAGGGTTTTTTCTGGAGGGGGTGACATGACTGAAAATATTATAATTATCATTCTTTCGCTCCACCCAGCAATTTTTGTTTCATTGTTCAGGTTGGAGGAAGACTTTCCAATTGGGAATTTGACTTACTCAAGTATTTGTTTTTAAATGATACGGTTTTAATTATGCAATATATGCTGCAGCCATAAGTAATATTTCTTTGATTTTTTTTATTGATTTTTTTATCTTGTCATTGTTTGTGTGCTTGTGATTTTTTGTTTACGAATGTTTGTTGTTTATTCATTTTATTTTCTCCCTTGTTCTTTTTTTGTCTGATAACAATTAACGGAGTGTCAACATTTATTTGTAAATACACATGTACATAACAACTTATGTCTTAGCCAAAAATTTAGTCGGTTCAGTCGTCTCGTAATAATATTGTGCAATGTTATTTTGTATTTAGAAATAAAAAAATCTCATTTTTGTACAGAGAATTTCGTTAAAAAAAATAAACAAATGATTATTCATATTGTTGAGGAAAGACAAGACTCGTTTCTTCATTCAGGTGTTTTCTTTAATATTTATTTATTTCTATTATAATTTATTGTATGTTTTCTTTTTATTAGTCGCCACGCGTCACAAAAGAGCGTTGAAAATGATTTTGTATAAAAACACTAGAAAAAAACAAATTTCGCTCGGCACTGGTGCTCATTATTCTGTGAAATTATTTCCATTTAAGATTCTATTTCTCTCTCAAATAATTGTGAGCTAATCTGATCTCGTCATAAGTTTTGGGGGAGTCTATTTAATTAAATACATAATGTATTTAGTTTGTTTTTTCTTTATTTCATTATAAGAATAATTGCACACACGCACGCAGTTGCAAGTTCACGTCATAACCAACCTGCCAGGGTCAAATTAGATGTTACATTATTTTTATTTTTGTTTATGCAAACAAGCGATATAATGTCTTTGCGGGGATTTATTTGTTTGTTATGTAATAGTCAGCTCGGTTGTGTAGCAATCAAAATTATATATAAGTAGTATGGTGATGGGGGGGCCTCTCAAATTTATTTGTACGGTATTCGAGATAGAAATATGAGTTTAGAGGGTTGGTGCTGTTATGAACCTCAAGGTCCACATTAAAAGAATCAAATTATTTATCAACACAAATTATTTATCAGTTACGTCAGTCTAGAAGATTGTTTTATAACATTTCGAACCAAACCCTGCTTGTCGCAAGCCCTACTGTAACCAACCCTTAAGAATCACTAATTAGTTAACAACTTGTTTATTTCTCAATATTTGGGGGGTGGGGGTAGACACTTATATCAGGCAAAAAAAGGGGGAATAATTTTATGAGAAAATGATATGTTTATTCATGATTGTTGTCTGCAAACCTTTCAGAAGAGAACATAACTTCAAGAAGATGAAGAATAAAAGGTTGTTGATTAGTGCGAACAGACGTATTCCTTTGACTGTTTGCAACAGCTACTCTGCATAATGTGCAGTGAAATGTGATATCATGAAGCTGGAATAGGAGTTTAGAGTGAAGCAGTATATAAACGCCTATCATGTGAACAGCATGAGGATCATTAGATGTCGGTCAATTGTTGGTGTTAGCCGATTTAATGCAATAAGTAAACAGTTACTATCACTGGGCAGAGAAAATGACATGGGTGCCCTTTGATCCCAGACGGTCCGGACTAATGGCCATACCATCATCACGGTGGTCATCATTCTTGACTCAGACCATCGAAGAGAGCAACTGCACAAGGAACAGGCTCCCCCGCACACCACAACATTCATCATGACAGACTTCTCAGCTTATGACACCACATACCTGTGGATTGTCATCGCTGCATTTGTTGTTGCTTTCGTTTTGGCGATTAGTCTCGGTGCTAATGACTGTGCCAACTCATTTGGCACTGCCGTTGGATCCAAGGTGTTCACGATCTTTCAGGTAAGTAAACGTTGTACAATTTCAAAATGTTGCAGATGCCCTGGGGTCGAGTTCACAAAGCACTAAGATTCATCTTTTAGATGAGTTGCCAGTATTGCCATAGTAATTTGTATTGTGACATCACACTTTGCTTAGCAACTAATTAAGACTGATTTGTTTTGCACTTGAGATCAATCTTAAGTCTTTGTGAAATCGTGATTAACAATCTGGTTAACAAATGGAAATGTATATCAGAGCTGCGTCAGTTTGACCCACTTCTGTTACAATTTGACACAGAATCCGGGTCATATTGACACAAAAATGGGTGTGGCCCCACGCCACCATGAATCCGGATCAAATGAATGACTGACTCGGCCTATAGTTAAATGAGTTACAAATCTGAAAGGTATCATAGTGCTTCACAGAGTAAGCGTCCATTTTGGATGCATGTTGAAGTAAAGTCAAAAAGCAATGAAACTACATGCAATGTTCAAGTCAAACAAATTGTTTTTCTTCTTCTTTTTCTTTTCCGTCTTCGTCTTGTTTTTGTTTTGTTTACTTCGAGGGGTTGTGACCACCCAATACATGTTTTGAATGACAAAACTCCATTATTTATATCTCTCCTCCAACCAGCTGCTGCTCCGTTGCTCCTTGTTGCTACGGTGGGAAAAGTTCCAGTTTCAGCTTCGCATAGCATCGTGGGAGCAACGCTAGGCTTCCATCTTGTCATCTTTGGGGGCGGGGGAATTGACTGGGCGGTTGTGGTCAAAATCGGTAAGTTTTCCTCTCATTTTGTTTATTCAGTAATTGCTGTACAATTCCCAGGAGAAACCCAGGAGAGCTGGTCCTTGGTGGATTCTTTTCAGTGAAAAACAACCCCAATGGTAACAACTAAGACAGTTGGCATGCTATTTGGCTAGGTGTAGTTGGGGAATATGGAATTTTGTAGATCAAAAAAAAATGGCGGAGTACTGACTTTTTAATTAAAAACTGTTACTCAATAAGTCAGCCATGGCATCATGGAAGGTTAAAAGGTACACAACATAGGTAGGATTGAAAATAGAAGATACAGAAATCAGCTGGTTGGTACCTCAACGGTTCAACTAATGATCACTGTAGTCGTCGTTCAGTCTCCTGACGACGGAATTATACCAAGCCCAAATTACCATTGACATGATAATGTGACAGATGTCCCCCCCAAAAAAAAAAAATTTTAAAAGATGTTCCCATATTTAACAAAGCCTTTTCTTCATGAACAGAAGTCCCCCCCTCCCCGGAAATACTCTAAAGAATTCCTGAGATTCCCAGAACACAATGAAGACACAATAGGAGGGGGGGTGACACCATGCCACATATCGAGCACCCAATGCACAAGCTACGTGTGGGCTAAACTGTCACCTAGATAAAACTATTTCTAGTGATAAATAGTTTTATATAACACCCAAGCAGATCCTTGCCATTTGATTGGAGGATTGTCCGTCACGTGATAGCAAATAAACGTACCATTGCACGCTACGTCACTTACCGTGCATTTTTCGTTCCGTTCATCGTGAATTTTTCGTTCCATCCGAGTTGTTCTATTGCACGCTCGCCCGCCCTCCAATTGACGAAAGTGACTATTCGATTAAAGATGGCGGAAGCTTCAAATAATTTTGTGCTGCTTAACGACGGCGAAATTGCTGTTCAATCAAATGACAAAGATCTACTTGGTTGTTATATAAAACAAATAAAGAATGTTTTTCATTCGTGCAATGGTAAGAATATTTTCATGAGTTGAAAGATGGAATGTTAAATTCCCCATTTGTAAACAGGGGATAGACGAGGTGCAAATCGAGGTCAAGGACGAGGGGGACTTTTTGGACACTCCCAAGAGACAGCGCATCGGGAAGGAGTCCGCGAAGTGGCTTTCGACTCAAGACTCCGTGGCAGTGACAGCGATATGCGGGCCGCTTCAGGGACTCTCCGCCTGCTTTGCGGTGTTTACACACGATGGAAATGATGTCAGGTAAGTTATTGGGCATACTCAATCTCTGAAACTAGCTTTAAATAAAGTTCACTTACTGTTGTAAATTTTTGTTCAGCAATAATTTACTGCAGTATTTTGTATCATCAGCAGTCGGCAAAATAAGACCCCAGTTGTTTATTTTTACCGTTCCTTTTGATGTCAAATTTGAATTCTTAATTAAAACTAAACTGACTACAAGCATGATGTAAGTTTTAAAATCTTTTTCAAATGATGGGGCTGAGCGAACCACCAATATAGGGCTAGATAGCTCAGTTGGTAGAGCTGTCCCCCCGTAGATTCTGTCACCCCATGGCAAACTGTGTACAAACTTCCTCTGATACTGATAGCACCCTCTTTTGAATCATCCTCTTGCAGAGCATGTTAATTTCCCATAATAGGGGACAGAATCTCCGGGGGACAGAATTCCCTATGACACCGGCACGTTAAAACCAGATGTCGTTGGTTAAAAACCCGGTCCAGTAAATATTTCTTTTTTCAAACCCAAGTCCTTTGAAAATCTTACCCAATCAGTTTCCCTTGTGGGTAATAACTTGATAAAAACTTCTATTTTCATCAGTCTTTCTTGTTTGATTGTGTTTCTCTACTCAGTAACGCCATTGGTCCGCTGGTAAGTCTCTTCTTAGTCTACACCCAGGGGGGATATCCAACACGGCATCTACACCCATTTGGATTCTACTGTACGGCGGTTTAGGAATATCAGTGGGCCTCTTCCTACTGGGACGGAGGGTCATACAGACCGTTGGCTCGGACCTGACACCCATGACGCCCTCAACGTAATTATTGTTCATTCTTTTTATGAGTTTGGTTATTTCTATGGTGTTTTTTCGAAGCCATGACTGCAGTTGTTACTTTTTTACGATCTTGGCGCAATAAGACGCTTGATCTGGAGCCTGTATAGATGGTGCCGGGAAACGTTGTTTTCGAAAAGGCGTTATCTTTTTTCATGCATGTAGTTTCACAAAAGTACTTTTCATTAGTTAACAATGAGTTGTGGACATGATTATAAAGATCTTAGTCGATCAAAAATAAACTGCAATGCAAAACAGTTTCGTTAGTAACTGCCACCTGAAGAAAAACAAAATGTTGACCCCTACCCGTGTCAATTATGATCCGGGACATTTTAAGAGTGAACAATTTCAATCAGCGTTATAACCTTCCTAAGCATTGCAGTGTGTAGCTTGATTTGCCTATACACACTTAACCTCATGTACTCTCGACACACATGGTAATTGCTTGTGTAAGATCGCGTTATCGCGAGACAATTTTCACGAGAACTCGCCAAAACAGACATGGCACTGTAAGACTAATAAGAGCTCAACATTGTTAACATTGTTGCTATGATCACGACCGCCCTATTTTGCCTAATGGACTTTAATGCAAATTCAACAAATTGTATACATTTATAATGACATAGAAAAATCTTCTAATCAAGAACTAACTCTGCAATAAGAGGGCACATTACAGATACAGCGTTAATATTAACCGATTTCCTTTTATAAACAAAAACTACAAGAGTTTGACCGGGACACAAACGCTGTGACCCTCGGGCAAAGTGCGTGATTTATCATTTTCCGTTCGCGATACCGGAGAGAGGGGGGAAATACATGCATAATACATGTACTACAATAATGTATTAGTTGCAGTTTGTGCGCAATGGAGACCACTGGAAACTAATCAAGTCTGGTTGAGGGTTGAGAACAATTTTGGTCATATAGGTGAGTTTGAAATAGTTTCATGCCTCAGTTTTTGGGAATGGTCGGGGCTGGTGGATTGAAATTGGAAAGACTGTTTGGAAAGGTAAATTGCTGTTATAGGTGCTTCAGTTCTGTATAGTTCTATAGTGTGATTGTTTTGCTCAGTTAGGAAGCATCTCAAAAGTTGGAACGGGTGGAACGTTATTTTCGGATCTTTGGTGTATTCCATGACGGGCGTACATTTGCCGCAGCGTTTCTGTTGGATCGTTTAAAATACCAACGCGTAATATTCTCTCGTTATTAGTAACGTTCTTGTGGAACGTTGCATGGAGATCGGGACGACGTACCCCATTGTGAAAATGAGCCCATGGGTTGACAACATACACGCGACGCGATAGTTGCACTATTACTTGCACGTTTAGACGAGTATTTGGAGCTGAAAACATTGCGGACATTTTTCAGGAGTTGACGCCTACATAAACAAGAGTTATTTTCATTAATAGCTTGTTGAATATGCGGTTTGCGTTTTAATTAATTTGAAACAAACCCAGCATACCCGCTTTTTGTGAGTTGATTAATAGTAATAAAACAAGCTTCCATTTTATTTTGTGTTTGATTATAGCCTATGCTCCCAGTACCGTAGGCTTCAAAATACACTGGAGTTTGCCTGTATGACACTTCAAAATTGAAATAATATAACAAGAATGCTATTATGTTCTGTTAACTTTCAGCAGATCCCAGAGTTGTGCTTTATATGTATTGGACTGTAATCCCTAATTGACCTTTGACACAAATAAACAAACGAATTGAAAAATCGAAGACGAAATATAAAATAAGAATTAATAGTGCTGGTGTGTTACGTAGATGAGCGGCCGGAACATGTGTTACGTATTGTAATAAAAAGGGAAAAGGCATTATTTTTATAAAGCTTTGTGTGTGAACATCAAGTGATAGTGGAAGTTCGTTCATCAACGAAAAGCTCCTGCAGTTTTGTCTGAATATTTCAATTAGGAACGAAGTGTGTGTCCACAAACGTCATCTTGTAGCAGTGGTCTTTACTTTGAAAACAAATTTTCACAAATCACACAAATTAATAAGTTAAAAGAACTAGTTTGTTATAGACCATACGCTGTGACATCTCATGTTTTGAAGATTCACAGGGCCAGGGGTCGATTTCACCAAACTCTTCCTAACTTAGGACTAATCCTAGGCAATGCTAAGAGATAGGACTAGTCCTAAGTTAGGGCGAGTAACTTAAGACTAGTCCTATCTCTTAGCATTGCCTAGGATTAGTCCTAAGTTAGGAAGGGTTTGGTGAAATCGACCCCTGGACTTCCTGCAGACATGATTTATTTTGTACACAGTTCAATGGAAGAAAACATTGAATCTGATAGTTTAAGGAGATTTAACTTTCTGTTTGTTACCATATTGATATGAATAAAGGGGCACAAATTAAAACTTGTTGACCCGTTATATTGTTATACTGTTGAATTTATGTGGGAAATTACGACAAAAATTGTAAAATGTCATATGGCCGTCCAGGCAATGCCCTGGACTGTGCAAGGTCACTCTGTTTTGTTCAACAAAGGTTGCATGGTGGTTTATTGGTTATAATAGCCCACAAGTCCTACAGAATCTTTCTATACAAATATTGCAAACACGTATGCTCAATAAACAAAACGTCGAGCAAATACCCGGTTGCCAAAACGACTCTCTGCTAATATTATTTCATAGTTTTATATAAAGTAAAAAATGATTTTATAACAATTAACGACTGGGGTACCTCAAAAGGTCAACCACAACCAGCGGCATTTGACCGAGATACTGTTTCGCCAAGTCACAGTGGTCCAGCCCCTGTTTGAAGAACGTGAATTATAAAAACACAAGAGTTTCAATAAATAGGCATATGTGTCAACATTACCTTTGAGTGAGTCAAACTGACATAGAATCCGGGCTTAAATACCTTTCTTAACCAGTTTCTTGGTCAGCCTGACCCAGTTTAATAGGTCAGGCCCTCTGAGCCCGGAAATCCTGAGGAATTCTGATCTGGGGGTTTTTAGAGTTCACGGCATCTTCTTGTTTTATGTTTCACCTTTTATGCGTTTGAATTGAAGCGATTTTACCTCTGTAGTAGAAAATGTCATTCAATTTCATTCTGAAGCATGCGAATTTTGAAGCATTTTTGCCTAAAGTGAATAATTATAAGGCGAACATTTCTTAGCCTTGCGAAATCGGCATTCAATCTTTTTAGCACTGTATATACACCACATGAAATTTCTGCGAAACGCTGCAGCGGATTCGAACGCTACTCGAGTGGATTGTTTAACACTGAACGGTTATCTATAACTGCTTGACGCAAGAGAACGTTTTGCCATGCACAATAAGTGAACTTACATGACTGTCTTGAGGAGCTTTCAATTTAGCGTGGTCTAGAATAACGCTGAGTTGAAATTGATCGCTTAATTATTTACCGAAAGTGACCGGGAGTACTTAAATTGATTTCGCGAGCCATTTCATGAGACGCCATTGTTTTTGTCCCACGCTTGCATAAACACTGACTGAACGGCAACCCATACTGCACTGTTAGATGACATCTGCTTTCTAAACAATCCTTTTGTCTTTGTCCTAAAATGCGGAAGTTCTTATAACGAAACACAATTAAGTCACACTTGCAATCTGGAACCTTTTAAAAAAATAAAATCACGATAACAAAAAGTTCAGAGTTCAGAAACCAACTGTCGGGCAAAACCTTTGAGTCAATAATCATTATGCATGTTAGTTACTGTTCAACGAGTTTTATAATGCAAGATAAAATGTCTAATTATTTATTTGGATAACTGATTGTCAATACAGTTTTAAATCCGCAGTTCGTTTATATTATGTGGTTTTTGTGTAAATTGGTTTGTACAACTGTGGAGCAAAGTTCGTTTGTTCCTCCCTTAAGTACACAGAGAAACGCATCACAGGTCGAAAGTTTAATGACAATTCGTAAAACGAATAATTTAACCTTAAGATGGTATTGATTGTAGGTTTGGGATAAAAATGATTTGGCTTAAATGTTGTCAATTTCAAACCGGTTCAGATTTGATTTGATGAACTTGTATGTACTTTTGGGGACAGCATTGAGTTTATCACGCCTAACTGAAAATTCGGAAGAAATTCATATTATTATTATCTTAATCCAACCAAAAATGAATAACAACAGACTGTTTTTAGTTTGTTTGACACAATCATGGTTTACAAACCAATTGAAATTGGCAACACTGCACACGTTTTGAACCTTGACAAATTGCTATAGATCTGGAAGTTATGCATTCCTACGTTTCTGAGTGTATAAGTATTCTATATTTCCAAAATTAAGTCTGGACACCAGACACTGTTGAGTAAAAAGTTGTCTGGTTATAGTCACAAGAGCTCGGGAAGGCACCGTATAGACCTTATGCATTATGACGTCATCATACCGCCATCTTTGAGATAAAACTAGTTCGAAGTTTTCAGTTATTGTTGAACAAGTAGAAGATTGTTCATTGACCAATCCTATCCGACAACTCAACCTATGTTCAGAAGCCCCTATATTCCGACACCTCTGCGTTCCGACACCCCTATTATCCGACTCTCCTATATTCTGACTGCTCGACGTATGTTCCGACAACCCCATGTTCCGAAACCCCTATGTTCCAACAACCATCTTGCTTGAAAGAGTTGTCGGAACATTTGGGGGTGTCGGAACATAGGGATGTAACCATCATCAGTGTATTATAAAACCAACACCATCACCCATTCTCTGTCTTCAAAGCCACGCTGACTACCGTCCATCGCCATGGATCTACCGTTCGTAACGAGCACACTCGCCCCCTTCGATGACAGCATTACGTGGATAGTTGTCGTCGCTTTCATCATCTCCTTCATTCTGGCGTTCGGACTCGGAGCAAACGATGCCGCAAATTCCTTCGGGACTGCTGTTGGAGCGAAGGTCTTCACACTCAGGCAGGTAATGTGACTACCGTCAACTAGCATGCAATCAAGCATCTACATGCACTTATTGATAATAATACATAAGTTATGACACTAGTTTTTTACAAAACTCTTCCAAATATGTCCGCCAATCACTGTATTTAATTCGCAATGGTGCGGCTATTTTTTGTCATTACACTCCGAGTCTTTACTTAACTTAATACACAGAGCGTGCCAAAGTATTTTCGAAACCACCGCGGCAGTCTTCGGCAGCGTCCGCTCGTTTAAAGTCCCGTACCGAAAGTGTACGTACTGTACAAAATTACTGGCAGAGCCTAAGCCAAAACTCTTGGTTTCGAAAAGGGGCCATTAATAATAAGTTCCCCTTTCAATCTTCATTTGGTAACATAGACCCTGATAGAAAAACAAATATGATGAATAAATCAAAAAACCTCAATGTCGCAAATATTTACGGTTGTTTCTCATGACACCTTGCATTCTGGGGTTAATTCGCGACATTAAAAATGACAGTTTCCATTAATATTGTATTCTTGGATGTCCATTCTAAGCCGCCATGAAGCACCCATTTCAAAGATGTTAATACTCTATCGACTCTCAACGATTCTCTATCAATTGTCAACGATTCTCCATCGATTCTCAACGATTCTCTATCGACTCTAAATACAATTTTTGTTTTAAAAAAAAAATATCGATTTTATATCGATTATGAACGATTTATCGATTCTCAAAGACTTTTATTGTCGATTCTCAACAATACTGTTGATTTTCGACTAATCTTGAACGATTCCCAACGATTCTCTATCGACTCTCAACGATTCTCTATCGATTCCCGACGAGTCTTCATTGATTCTCAACGATTCTCTATCGATTCCCGCAACTATTCTCTAGGCCTATCGACTCTCAACGATTCTCTATCGACTCCCATCAGTTCTCTATCATTCTCAATGATTCTTTACTGACTCTCAACGGTTCTCTATCAAATTCTCTATTGATTCTTAACAATTCTCTATTGATTCTCAACAGGCCCTTGTCTTAGCATCTATATTTGAAATGATCGGGGCAATCGCTCTTGGTTCCCGTGTTGCGGACACTGTACGCAGTGGACTGTTCAATCCTGAACTCTACGATGGGCATGAAGAACTGCTGATGGTGGGCCAGTTATCTGCATTAAGCTGTAAGTATTGGGGCTATAGGGGTTCATGTCACTAGAGGGAATTTGCAGGCAAACCAGTTTCATGCAATCCCCAAGAATAGTAAATTTGCGGGTAGGCCTACATTCATGAAATGTTCTGTTGGGGGGAACAGCTGGTTCTGAGAATAACCGTTGTATAGACCATGTTACATTTGTTTACAGAGTAGTGACCTTGTTGTACATTCTAATGCAATTCCTGACTGGCAAGATACTACACAGGCCATATGGGAAAATTTACGTTTTGTGTCATAATTTTCACATTAATTCAAGAGTTACAAAAGCAACAGCTGTACAACTTTTGAGATGTCCCCCCTATCTTCATATCAAATCAGACAGTGCAGTCTCCATAAAACATAAGATTTAGCGTATTCTTCCATTGAGCTGCGTACATCGTGCCTGCAGGAAGTGCAGGCTCTGTGGCTCTTTTGTAAACATGTGATGTCACAGGTCACATGGTCTATTCTCGACGTACGAACCTTGCAACGACTCATGTGTCCACCTACAATACAATGTAACTTAAACACCATGTGCATCATCTATACATACTACATTGGGTAAGAGTTGAAGTAAGAAAGGTAAAACTAGTTTACAGGTGACAGCCATGTAAAATATTGTTCTCTTCTATAGATTCTATTTGTTTGTGCTGTTTTGTTTATTTGTTGTGATTTTTTTATTATTTTAACTTTGTTGTTTCCATTAATAGCTGCTTGTGTATGGTTACTCATTGCAACGTTCATTGGTATCCCCGTGTCTGCCTCACATAGCATCGTGGGTGCCTCGTTGGGTTTCCATCTCGTCCTGTACAGCGGTGAGGGCGTGAACTGGTTTGTTATCATGAAAATAGGTCAGTTAATAATGATTAAGTTATTTTTATCTTGAGCAACTCTGGGTTGTTTTTGTTGGATGTTGTTTTTAAGATTTTCATACGAAGTGTGAATCTGAGAACAAAAGTGGTCTACACAATGCAGGGACTCCAAACCTTAATATGGAATACATATGTCCACATAGTGTGTGTTTTGGTGGGGTTTTTTACCGTGTTGAGTGCACAGATTAACGGATGTCCACAAAGGGTTTATTGGGGTTGTTGCTAAGCAAAATAAGTTTCATAGCAAGTATTTATGATAGGATAAAAATGGAAAAGAACTCCTCGTGAACAATCAAATTATGAAATATTTAGATTTTGAGGCTAAACTGAGTAAACTTAGCTTGCTGTTTCCCCGTTAGTTGAGGGATTGAATTAACACATTCCATAACAAATAAACAACTAGACATTAGGTGTTTGTGAACAAACACGAAGCTGTTCGTATTGATTTACTTTGGAATTGGGAAAGCAAAAAGGGCTGTGTTTTGTTCGTTTTGTTTTGGTACTGCTCAACAGTTTGTTTTGTTTTACTTTTCAGTTATTTCTTGGGTTGTCTCGCCTGTACTGTCTGGTGTTATCTCATGTGCGATTTACTTCATTTTGAAATATACCATGCTGGACAGAGTAAGTTATTGGTACTGGAATTCTATAAGCTAAATCGACCGTTACAAAGCTGTCGCCATTTTTGCATAAATAAAGAACGTGCAGATATTTATTTATTTCTAATAAATCATTAAAGTGCTACGTTTTATTTTCCTTCTGCAATAACCTCACAACGGCTACCCTCTACTTTTTTGAATAAGCAATTGTGGAGTAGCGATTGTCAATATAGAACTGAGGAACAATTATACCAATGCATTGAGAGTTGCGCTAGAGGGACTAGTTTTCTTTAGTCTCGTCATTGCTATAGACGCCATTTTCGGTCCACATGTATTAGTCCTACTGGTAGCTCATGTGCCTACGGAGAACAAATTCAACTCAAAATTAGTCTCGATTGCAAAAGGGTTTACCAAATTCGAAGACATTTGTATTGCCTTACTGATGCGAAATGTGAACACGCAAATCTCAATATTTCGATTATAGATTGTATCTCGAGTTACCCAAAGGTAATCGAGTCGTCCATATTTCTTACACTTTTCATATAAGAAATCTGAAATCGTACATTAATTTTAAATCTTAATACTCCCAGTTTGGAGACAATCTCGGTGTGTTTTTACTAAATATTTTGTCACATCACAGTCAGACCTTTGATGGTCCTTATGATGACAATTATTAAAGTTGGTCAATGCATGAAATCTACGGGTGGTGGCTGGGGCGAGATGTTCATGAAAGGACGACTTGGAACATTGCAAATATTGTTATTTTTCCCCTCCAGTTTGAACACACAGAGAGCATCAAATTGATTTCAAAGTAACTTCAAGGCTTGTTTGCAGAGAAGATTATTTTTTCTCTTCTTGTTTGTGTTCACAGAAAGACGAGCTCAAATGGGGCTTGATGACGATACCGTTCTGGTATTTCTTTGTAGTTTTTATTAACATCTTTTCCATTTTCCTCGGAGTTCCCCAAGGTGAGTGAATGCTCTGTCGCCGTTATCATTTTGTGCACTTATAAGAAAGTGCTATTTAAATGTATAGTCCTTGACTGAAAGAGCACTTTCAATGATCAACTTTACTGTAAAAGCTTCTGCATCCCGCGGGGCCCGACCCATGTCTAGGTAAGTGCACTGCAACAAAATTATTTCAAGAATACCTTTAAATATGACAACACCGACATGGTGTTATTAATCTCCATTGCTTTAACGTTGGTAAAATTAGAACCATTACGGCGTTGTCACATAAATTATAGGTACCAAGAAAACTCATTGAGCACCCCATGTTTTGCAGTGTATGGCCCGTTTTCCCCTTTTTTTTTTTTTTTTTGAACAACCTTCCGGGTTTGCATGATTCAAAATTAAGTCAACCCCCCCCCCCCCCCCCCCCCCCCCGGACCCGGATTACTGGTCAATTTTCATCTGTGGGAGTTTTTGAAGTGAAGAATATAAGAAGCACACTATAGGTTAAACCGACCCGTGAACATTTTGAGAAAATAAGGTGATTTCGTTTTCGCTTGGGTTGTCGTGACCGATCGGTCTAGTGACATCTGACTCCAGTTTGATGGCTGAATCATCAGAGTGTGAGTTCGAACTCGGTTGTAACGCTTATTGCGCATATTGAAAAAGAGACATAACCATAATTGCTTCTCTGAAAGTCTTAACCCAGGTGTACACATTTGAACATTTGGGGAATGAAGACAGCATTGTGTTGGATTAATCCCTTAGCTGTAATACTAATAAACGTGGCGTGTCGTAAACCGAGCGGTCTAGTTCACCGGGCCCGAGCTCTGGTGTTGTCAGCAGCAGAGTGTGGGTTCAATTCCCGGTCATGACACTCGTGCCCTTGAGCAAGGCACTTAACCATAATTGTTTCGTTACAAGTTGGGAGGGTAGTGCATTCTGCTCTACTAACCAGGCTCCAAAGTGGATGATTAGTATGGCTTTTAACAGCCCACCGGGATCCTAATACACATAACTTCAAAGTTAAACAGGCCAGTGAAAACTTCTCTTGCAGGATTGATTTTTTTTCATAACCAAATTTAACGTAACTTTCTTATAACTAGAGACAGAGACTTCAACCTCCCAGGCCAAGCTCACAACCTCTGCTGCCCGTAGGCCGCGCTCTTGCTTAATTAAAAACTACCCGTCCTTAATTAACACTCATAATAGGCCTATCCCTATGCCCCTAACCAAAGGTAGTCCCATAACACTACCCATGCATACATCCTTACGGACTGTGAAGGGGGTAACCCTGTCTCAGCCTCAGGAGTAGCTGGCACTGTGCCCATGGTGACGGTTCGGGTTGACAGCCAAGTTACGGGTTACGTGTAGCCCTCACCTTGACTGTGGCCGTCCGGCCTTGTGATGTTCATTGTATAATTGTCTTTGTATTCTATATTTCTTTTTTGCTGCTTATATGTTTTGTTTTTTGTTCTGCGCCTCGGAATAGGGTCTTGTACACTAGATAGATGGCGCATTATAAATTCATTATTATTATGTTAGGTGATATCTCATAAAAAATGATCGGGGTTGTGTACTCCCTAAAAACGTGTGTTCATTATTGCTACTTTGACAAAAGGAGATAACTTTTGAGGTTAAAGACAACTCCATTTTCGTGAGTTTAAAATGGTGTTCTCGTACTAATTGTTTCTCCATCGATTCACAGTTGCTGAAAGTACCGTTCTAGGAGCATGGCTCCCAGTCATTATCGCATTAACTACAGGGTTTTGGGTTAGTGTCGGTGTGGTTATATTCCTGGTCCCGTACACAAGAAAGAGAGCGCTGGGTAAGTCAATGATCTAATATAACACTGTGTTCAACAAATTCAAGACCATTATCAATGTTTAAAATACCAATCTGCCCTAACCCCTTCGAAATCTTCCATGGAGATGTCAGATAATCCTGTTGTAACCACATGGTTTGACTTCCATCAGTAAACAACAACGTCGCACAAACACTGTTTAGATCAACACCGTCACCGCACCTTCTTTCGTCATGCTGGCCGCCTGGCTGAACTCAGATCCAAGCGCTAACCAACCCCAACCCACCATCAATGATCCTTACCCTAACCCAACCTTAAACAAAACCTCAACCCCGACCACAAAGGTGCTCATAGTCAACTTCAAGACAGTTCAACCCTCTAAATAACCCCTAGCTCGTCTAGATTTCTAGGCCGCCCAAGGTCAGCTTGGATAAACCGACTGGGAGCACCTGCTGAAATCGATAGCATGTGAGACCAGAGACCATGATGAAAGTTCCTCTATGGTGAAACATGGTGAGACCAATGCCCAGGAATTGCAATCATAAGGTTGTGGGTTCGAATCCTACCAAGTTATCCGCTGATTTCACAATGACTAGAGTAATTATTGTCGACTAGTTACTGAATCACAATTTCTTGTTGTTGAATTCATAATCAAAGACGTTAAACCAAAGTTTGTATGAGAGAGATTGGCTGTCGTTGCTTGGTGTTTATATCGCCTTGCCGAGATCCCTTGACGAGAAGATCATCTAAACAATTTTATAGAGTTATAAGCAGCAAATTATTGCTTAGAAAATGTTCTGCTGAGCAGAAGTAAGCAGGATACCAGTCACAGATTGCATTAAGTGAAATGATATTTTGGCTGGTCATCTTTATTCCGGTGAGAATACTACTCTTTGTTTTGTTTTTTCTTTTCTTTTTCTTGAGCAGGTCTTTGAAATTGGTACAACAGAAACGCGGGAGATCTGCTCAACTGACCAATAATCAACTAACCCTAACCCAAACCTTAACATAAACCTAACCCCAACCTTAACCTAAACCTAACCATAACCCAAACATTTAACCTAAACACCAACTATTCGGGGCATGATCCATGCTAGTGGATTCATAAGCTTGGCAATTGATTAATTTAAAGTCTTTTGCTTATAATTTTTTTCACCAGCTGCCGTTGAGTTAAGTAGAGCGGCAGAAGCTAAGGTTGGATATGAGAACATGGCCGTCGGTGAGGGCATGGTAGAGATTAAGAATGGTAAGTCTATTTTACTTGTTTGTGGAATTTTCATAAAAGTATAAGTGTAAAACCATTTTGGCTTTTAAACCAAATTGTACAACTTTAGCAAACGCAAGGGAAGCATGCTTCAATGGTTGACGGGGTTTTTTTACTTTTTAAAAATATATAATAAACGATCATTTAAATCTTGATGGATTATCCATTTTTAGTTTATAAGTTGGTCATAAAGTCTTGAAGTAAACCTTTAAGTAAATGATCATATCTTGCAGATAAGTATACTCCGAGAAACACCGACGAAGATGACGGTGCGAGTGTTAGCACTGACCGTGCCGAGCAAAATAAACAAAACACGGGGAGCAGTGAAGCCGACAGCCCGGGCCCGTTCTCAAATGGGGATGCCACAACGGACGAAAAGGGTAGGCACACTCTAAAATTGTACGCTTGGGTAAAAGGCGTCCCAAACTGCGGTGAATGAGGTTTGAGCTGTTGGAAGCTGTATATTCCCACCAGGACCCCCTCCCCCTTCCTGGTAGAACGAGTTCCCGGCTCCTGTTGCTGTAAGGCGAGGGTGGAAATTCCCTAAAGATGTCGTAGTAAAAGGTTGGGTTGGGTTTGTTTGAGTTTGTGTCACGGTTGGGGTTTGGGTCAAAGTTAGACAACAGTGTTTAGGGTAAGGGTTTGGTAGGTTTACTTCCAAATCCAACTCCATGAGTATATCATGTGAATTCAGTTCTCCAGAAAAGGGAACATGAGAATGTTACAAAGGAAGCACATGTCAACTTCCGCTGCTCAAATGCCAGTTATAAACTCTGTGGTCCAGCTAGCTAGTTCGTTGCTTCCAAACACTACATGTACACCACTGACTACACTGATTGTTCGTAAGGTTTGAAACTCGAGTCCCATTCAAATGACAGTGGAAATAGTGTAAAACCTTAAGATAGTGACCAGTGAAAAAGTAGGGTGACCAGTGAAAAAGTAGGGTGACCAGTGAAATGAGAAGCTAACTGGTCCCACTGGCTAGTCTTATCTTCAATAGCATTTTAGTGAAGCTGCTTTTCCAGCGGTTACAAAGCGCTACAACAAAACAAATGAAAACTATAACAGAGGAAATATATTAAACAAACAAGTAAGTTTTAAGAATAAGATGCTTTTTGAACTGGGGAGTGGAAACTGGAAGTCACAGTGGCTAATCACTGAACAAGTTGAGGGCGAACCCTCCTCGGCAACGACAGCCATCATTACCATCGATCGACAGGAGCAGGATGACGGTCCATCATTAGTGCCTATAATTCATCATCAGTTGCGTCACCACTGACGTCAATAAGGGTCTTAACCATGGGGTTTGGAAGGACACGTACGGTTCATCCTCCCAGCTCTGAGTGTCGCAGACTGTGCCCGGCGGGTTGCAGCCGTCTGCCCGTTATTGGTCAACTTGGGGAGATAGTCATTGACTTGTTCATTGGCCACTCTTTGCACCTGACGTTGAAGACCACCCGGATCATCCGAAGGCAGCAGCCATCATATATAGGGGTTGGTCGCTGACTTTTTTACCGAGGGTCCAAGTTTCACAACCGCAAAATGAGAATTGTCTCAATTGCTGGCGGCTGAAGACTTTCTTCTTGTCCTCCGAAGAGGTTGGAGGTCCAGATATTCTTCATCAATGTGTGCTGTCCATCCAGACTTCTATGCACCTTGATGATCTCTGGTTAGGAGTAGGGTTAGGTGAAATGATTAGAAACAAATACATTCGGTTCCTACCCTTACCCTATATACCCCAACCCAATAAAGACTTGATCATAACCCTTACCCTAGCCTTCAAACAAGGCACCTTTTTCAGCGTAACATATCTTCAGCTGGCTGTCAGTCGCGATTGTCACACGTAATAAATCACTTAAGATGGCTTGCAAGGGCTTATCTCCCATTTTCTAACCGCAGAAACGACGGCAAGACATCAAAGGACTCCCAGCTAGTTGGGGAACAGATTTTTTCAATCAACTCAATGGGTCCAGGACTTTTGGCGACAACGCGCGTGACTTCAGTGTCATTGACATTAACCAGGCAGCCATTGCTTTGTGTACAAACCAATGCACAGGCGCAATGGGAGGATTTTTTTCTCAGTCCCTCTGTTGATTGCCACCCCTTTCGATTGCCACCCCTTTCAGACTGTGTCTATACTGCTGAGGATATCATGGACTATCGCATGCCTGGGATTTACCACGTCTTATGTTTTGCTTGACTTGTGACAGCCGCTTTGACAGCCAAACTCACTGCAAGTGACCCCAACCCTTTCAGTTTATAATATAAAGGATGACGTAGGTGTTATGAACTGAGTTTCACTTTCAATGTTCTCACAGAAAGCGTTGAGGTGGACGTTGACGACACCAAGAAGATTGTTCAAACGGGGAAAAACTCCGAGGACTGGCAATCCGTGAAGGACACACCCACCGTGACCACGATATGCGCTCCCCTGCAGGGAATCTCGGCTTGCTTCGCTGCCTTCTCACACGGTGGCAACGACGTCAGGTGAGAAATAGTTGATAAATTGCGGATAAAACAAACCGCGAACGGCCGAATTTTAGTAAGACATCCAGTCGTGTTGACAGATGTTTTTAACCAAAATCAACGTTTTCTGCAAACTTTCTTCTTTTTTTGCATCTATGGCTTTCCATAGTTGTGTTAATCTGCTGTTGGCAAAAACTTGGGCTGTGACGTTGCAAAAGAAAAGTCTATATATGTTATTTTATTGATCGCAAGTGCGCCCTCAGTCTTACTTCAGCCTTGTGCAACTGCCTTATTTTCACATTTAGAGACCCACATTCTTCCCGGGCCTCTACATGAATAAACTTGAACGAGCTTGATAAAACACATAATTGAAATTGATCCCGACGTTCCTTAACTGAAAGAAAGGTCGAGGAGGAAAAAATGCTTTTGGAAACAAAAAGATAACATCCAAGAGTAGATGACTCTAGAACAGTTTCCGACAGTGGTGTTAGGAGGGGGTCCTTATACGCGGCCGGAAATGGGTTGGTCGACTCGGGGGAAGGTTTCATGTGCCCTGATGTCAGTGACGTAAAGGAAAAGGTTACCGGTTAGCAATATACAGCAATCCTTCACCGATCTTGAACTCTTGGTGGCAGCAGATATGCCTCCATTACTGCGGTGTACCTGGGTGGTACTGCGCTGCCTAACGACTGGTATAAGGTTTGGGCTACACGGCGATCATTTGATCAGTCGCGGGTTATTGGATTTTTACTTTGCAAATCGCTTAAACCCGTCGCTAGGCAGCGCAGTACCACCCAGGTACCACCGCAATAATGGCGGTATCTGCTGCCACCAAGAGTTCAAGATCGGCGAAGGATTGCTGTATACTTGCTGCTGCTACGACACTAATTGGAACTATCGTCGCGACTGTCCACTCCAGGGCTAGGTCTTGCAAAATCGCAGCCACTGGCGTCAAAATCCAATGCCTAACAGCACCCTCACTAAAAAAAATAATAAACCCCTTATAAATGCAGGTCGCTATCGCTGTGGTTATAACGCGCCAAACACAATTTCCAACCAATGGGAGGTCTTCCTTTGACCTCGATGAGGGCGTTTTGTTTTAGCTCGTGACGTCATATGCAAGGGATTTATCACAAATCCACCGCCATTCAAGACGAAAGAGTTTACCTGGAACATCTGACGTCACACATTGAAGATCGTGAGTAACGCCAGATGTCGCCCTTTAGAACATACTGGTTGCCTGCCGCATGTACCTTTGACCAATCCACTTCATTTTTGCATGGCAGAATGCTGTATGTCAACAGGTTGTGCTATGTGCACTACACATTTAATTGCATTTTTTAATCAATACCAAAAAAAACAATTTCAAGACCAGAGCCTGTCTTCATCCAGTCATGGGACCAGTGTACATGGGTGCATTCCAATACACATACAATGTTTGTCCAATCTCACTTCGATTTCAAATCTTACTCCCTTCTTACCGACAGTAACGCCATCGGCCCGTTGGTGGGGCTATACCTCATCTACCAGAACGGAAGAATTACGAACGACTCGACCCCAATCTGGATCCTCATCTACGGCAGTGTGGGTATTGCAATTGGTCTGTTTGTCCTGGGAAGGAGAGTGATACAGACAGTCGGCACTGAGTTGACACCGATTACCCCATCTACGTAAGTAATACAAGTTCACAATGTTCACTATTTTGTTCAATTTATACGACGGGACCATTCCACGACGGGGGGTCAGTTCCCAGAGGGCTGTGGTGTTTTTTTATATACTAGAGGAAAAAATCCGTTGATATCCGGCAGGTACTCTTCGAGTGCGCACATTAAGTAAGACATGACCACTGACTAGCAATGTACATGCGCAGTTACGTACTCACTGAAACGACTCGTTTGGAAGTCTAGTCAACCATCGGTACGGTATCCAACATGTCCATTGCCTTCTTCTGCCTTTTTGCTATAGTGTCACTGGTTCCCTTTTGCGCTTTACTTATGTTAGCATGAAACAAGGCTAACGTGACCACGGAAGAAACCATTGTCCTGAGGCTGGTTCAAAATTGTCAACCACAGTAGTCAACCTATGGTCGACCAGCCTGAGGTCGAATCAAAATAGTCGACTTTTAGTTAACCATGGTGCGCACTCGAACTTGCTCTTATTATGGTTCCCATACATTAGAAAATTTTATGTGATTTTCGTTAAATGGCACTCAGTAAAGGGTTAAACCTCACAATATTATTTTCTTTCCATTTACACAGTGGATTTGCCATCAATCTTGGAGCTGCCGCCACGGTACTCGCCGCCTCTCTCCTCGGCATTCCAGTCAGCACAACTCACTGTCTCGTCGGCTCGGTGGCCTTCGTTGGTTTCCTGCGAGCCCGCAAGTCAATGGACTTCAAACTCTTCACTGGTATCGTCAGCGCCTGGATCATCACTCTACCAATCACGGTGCTGCTGTCTGCTGCCATCATGGGGCTGATTCAGCACGCCGTGCGAGGCGGATGCGAGATCGTGCAGATGCAGTACAACGTCACCAATACGTCACTAACTTTTTGAATGAAGCACACGACTATCCAATAGTCTACAGCATTCTCATAGATGTTTACGGCAGTAAAGCGCAATTGCAACCGTACACTGCACCAATACATCAACGAGCTTATAACTAACCCAGAGTCTACACTGCATGCACTTTCTACATGAAGTGCCCATTGGAAGTACAGTATTACACATCCACGCTGCATTAAACACTTTGTATATATTATAAAAACCATAACGTGTGATGCACCTAAAATAATAGTCTTTATTGGCGACGTTCATTTTTTTAACGTAGTCGCCGATATCTCTCGAATTACTGTCCGCAAGCTTCCAAAACAGTCGGCGTTGCGCCCTCTACCGGTGACTAATAGTATACAACAAAAACAGCGTCGCCAATCAAGACTAGCACCTAAACATAAGGGGGCGAACTTGTGTGTATAATCATAGAGAATGGAGGCTGTCGCCCCTAAAAGGAAAAACAAAACATTAAGTTCATCATTGTCTTCCAAACAAACTGAATAAGAATTGTGTCGGGTTGATGTTCCAAGGGTCTTTGTAGTCAGATTGATACCCCAGCGACTGAATTAACAAGGATCAGATCAGAAATGATCGCCAGTTGTTATTTTGTCAGTTTCTGGTGTGGTTGTCCAGAGGCTAATTTCATACAGAGGTTTATCTGCTTAATAATAATACAGACCGGCCCTCAGCAGAATGTCGATTTCCCAGCCAGCGCATAATGTAAGCGAAACTGTCTGTTCTGTTAGCGGATGTATTCTGCTGAAGACGAGCAGAGTATACTGTTCGAACTGTCGAGACCACACCAACGGCTCTTCTGAGATATTCACATCGTCGTTCCCGCACATTTACAAGTTTTAGTTGTTTCATATTTATCCACACGCATGCAAAGCTTCAAACGTCACTCATTGTTACATCAATAATTAAACAACATTCTTTGTGTTTTTGTTCTTCTTCCTGCAGTAACCATTTAGTTTTGTTTGTGATACAATCATTGTATAGTGTGTAAATGTTGTCATTAGGGAGGTTTCGCACGCGAACGGATACGCATACGCATACGTTTAGCTATCCGTAACCGTTAGCAGTCTTTCTGTTGTTTTGCAATCCCAGCGTTTTGGTGGCACTGTTCGCTGTTCCAGCACAGCACTTGGTGGCGCTGTTCAACATGGCATCCTCCATAGACGAGCTTATGTTCATAGCTTTAGAGGAAAATGACGAACAAACAGTGCATTTTTTCGTATTTCAAAGTCTTTAGAAATCAACAAAATGACACGTACATGTTCAGTGATTCATTTATTTTGATACTATTCATACATATTTGGAAACAAATACAGGAGAATTACTAGAAGTTCGAGTTTTCCTACGTGTTTTTTACTTACGTGTAGCAAGCGGGATATGAGTGTCGTCTGCACGTATAGCGGATAGCGAGTAGCGTATGACGTCATAATGATGACGTATCCGTCGCACTAACCGTATACGTTCGTATGCGAAACCTCCCTATTGTTAAAACTCTCCATGTTTTACGAGTTAACTTCTGAATGAAATACATGTGTAACTGAAATAATAAAGAATACAATTTCGATTAGAACAGGTTTTATTGTGGATTTGTATAAAGCCGTTGCTTGTCCCCCAACTATTAAAAAAATATATAACTCACAATATCAGAATACAATTTCGATTAGAACAAGTGCCGCGGTAGTATTGTTATAAAGACGTTGCTTGTTCCCCTAACTATTTGAAAGATATAACTCACAATATCAGAATACAATTTCGATTAGAACAGGTGTCATTGTGGATTTGTAAAAAAGACGTTGCTTGTTCCCCTACTATTAACAAAATAAATAACTCACAATATCAGAATACAATTTCAATTGGAACAAGTGCCGCGGTAGTATTGTTATAAAGACGTTGCTTGTTCCCTAACTATTTGAAAGATATAACTCACAATATCAGAATACAATTTCGATTAGAACAGGTGTCATTGTGGATTTGTAAAAAAGACGTTGCTTGTTCCCCTACTATTAACAAAATAAATAACTCACAATATCAGAATACAATTTCAATTGGAACAAGTGCCGCGGTAGTATTGTTATAAAGACGTTGCTTGTTCCCCTAACTATTTGAAAGATATAACTCACAATATCAGAATACAATTTCGATTAGAACAAGTGCCGCGGTAGTATTGTTATAAAGACGTTGCTTGTTCCCCTAACTATTTGAAAGATATAACTCACAATATCAGAATACAATTTCGATTAGAACAGGTGTCATTGTGGATTTGTAAAAAAGACGTTGCTTGTTCCCCTACTATTAACAAAATAAATAACTCACAATATCAGAATACAATTTCAATTGGAACAAGTGCCGCGGTAGTATTGTTATAAAGACGTTGCTTGTTCCCTAACTATTTGAAAGATATAACTCACAATATCAGAATACAATTTCGATTAGAACAAGTGCCGCGGTAGTATTGTTATAAAGACGTTGCTTGTTCCCCTAACTATTTGAAAGATATAACTCACAATATCAGAATACAATTTCGATTAGAACAGGTGTCATTGTGGATTTGTAAAAAAGACGTTGCTTGTTCCCCTACTATTAACAAAATAAATAACTCACAATATCAGAATACAATTTCAATTGGAACAAGTGCCGCGGTAGTATTGTTATAAAGACGTTGCTTGTTCCCTAACTATTTGAAAGATATAACTCACAATATCAGAATACAATTTCGATTAGAACAAGTGCCGCGGTAGTATTGTTATAAAGACGTTGCTTGTTCCCCTAACTATTTGAAAGATATAACTCACAATATCAGAATACAATTTCGATTAGAACAGGTGTCATTGTGGATTTGTAAAAAAGACGTTGCTTGTTCCCCTACTATTAACAAAATAAATAACTCACAATATCAGAATACAATTTCAATTGGAACAAGTGCCGCGGTAGTATTGTTATAAAGACGTTGCTTGTTCCCTAACTATTTGAAAGATATAACTCACAATATCAGAATACAATTTCAATTTGAACAGGTGTAATATTGTGGATTTGTATAAAGACTTGCTTGCTATCCCGACTATTATTTGAAAGATGACCACCCCTTTGACTATTATCGCAGGTGAAATTAAAATTGGACCTGTCTTATTAAATAATAGTCAATATTACTATATTAGTTATTAATGTATTGTACATTTGTATTTTGATATAATAGTTGCAACTCAGCTTTCCCGAAGTTTGTTTGGCTAAAATTGTCAGACCCACCCTCAAGAAACCATCTTTGGATATTAATCAATTGAAAAACTACAGACCAGTTTCTAATATACCCATGTGGTCTAAAGTCATTGAAAAAGCCATCGCTTCACGTCTAAATGATCACCTTGCTGACAATCATCTAAATGAGACTTTCCAGTCTGCTTATCGCGCCCATCATAGTACGGAGACAGCTTTGCTTAAAGTTAAGAACGACATTATGTGTGCTTTGGATCAAAGGAGAGCTGTGTTCGTTGTACTCCTTGACCTTAGTGCAGCTTTTGACACTGTTGATTATCAGATTTTCTTAAATCGTCTTTCGGACACTTTTTGCATCAAGGATATGGCCCTCAATTGGTTCTCCTCATATCTCCAAGGTCGACGAAATCGTGTCGTAGTCTCTGGATCGTATTCTTGTGAACATACTGTGGACTACGGACTACCCCAAGGTTCGGTCATTGGACCTTTGGGGTTTTCTCTTTACACTCAACCTCTTGGCAAAGTTATTCGTCGGCACCATGTCAATTACCACATGTATGCCGATGATACACAATTATATGTTGACTTCAATCCAACCGTGCCAGGTGAAAAAGAGAAAGCCTTGGCTATACTAACGTCATGCATAGATGACATCATAGTCTGGATGCACACAAACAAATTGAAACTGAATGCTGAGAAAACAGAGTTCTTTGTCGCTGCCTCTAAGAACAACTTGTCACATGTTAAGGATGTTTCTCTTAACATTGGAAATTCTACGGTAACCCCCTCAACTAATATTCGGAATTTGGGTGTCATGTTTGACCCTGTCATGTCAATGTCATCTCAAGTTAATTCAGTATGTAGCTCTACTAACTTCCATCTGCGCAACATTGCAAGGATTCGAAAATACATTGATCATGATACTTGCCACCATGTGGTTCGCTGTCTTGTCACTTCTCGTCTAGACTATTGTAACTCCCTGTTATCTGGAATCACCAAAGCACATCTTAAACGCCTCACCAGTATTCAATACAGAGCTGCCAAACTTGTTCTCACTGTTAACTGTTGGAGAGCTCATGGATCCCCCTTACTCGCTAAACTACACTGGCTACCCATGGAGAAACGCATCCAGTTCAAAACTCTTCTATATGTTTTTAAATGTTTGAAGGACATTGCTCCACCTTATCTCTCTGATATGTTTCATCTTTGCCAAAGCAACCGTCAAGGACTCCGCTCTTCTTCTGATAGAACTCGGCTTAACACTCACAAGTCCAGATTATCTTATGGCAAACACGCCTTCTCACACTCTGCTGCTGAACTTTGGAACAGTCTCCCAATTAGTGTCCGTGATTCTTCTTGTGTTGTTACATTTAAGAGTAAACTTAAAACTTATCTCTTTCCTAAATAGTAGATTTAAGTTTTGTTCTAGCTTGTTTTAATTTATCCTTTTCTTTTGTTATGCGCTTTGATCATGTTTTGGAAAAGCGCAGTATAAATGCCTGTTATTATTATTATTATTGCTTACCAGGTACTGACGGGTAAATTGTTCGTTTTGTTTTATCTGTTTCCTTTTGTTTACGTTCAATCTTGTCTTTGGGGTGAGGTGTTTTGTAATTGTGTCTGTATAATGTTTGTTTATTGTGTGTTATTGTTGTTTTTGCTGTTTATTTGGTGTGTGTTTTGTGGGGTTTATTTTGTCTTCGTTTCGGGTGAAGTCTCCATTGGTTTTGCACACGAAGCAGAGCGAGGACGTCATCGCCCTGTTGGACAACCCGGATCAATTTTGATAAAAGCACAGAGCTCTGTGTTGCCTCCACGCTGTGTACATTCCTTCGCATGGCAATGTAAAAATGGTGCATGGCAAAAAGAAAATAATAATGTTTGGACGAGTGTAGTCCACATAGTGTTTCCAGTCCCTACATTGTGTTTACTTCTTCTTTTCAGAGGTCCACACTTCGTATGTAATGCTTGCGTTAACCGACCCGATAAATTGCAGACTTCTTTTTGTTTTCCAATTGATTTGACTTCTGTTCGGATGTGTATTAATATCTCTATCGATTTTACGAGAGCGAAATGAGTACGCCCTCACTCTGTCAAAACACCGGGAGTTATTTTGCTACAAAAGTCCTTAGTGTGAATGGGTAAACAACCACAAACAGTGGCATAACTTGGGGGCACAGGGAGATGCCTACGCTCCCAGGGTTTGCCCCACCCCCCCCCCCCCCCCCCCCAATTTCAAATCTGGAATTTTTCAGATTAAAAGTTAACGGGAAAATGGGTTACATTCTATGAGCTTCTGTAAAGTACTTTCAGTGTTGTTAAACTGACACGCATTCCATGTGTATTAGTACATCAACGGCAACAAGTTAAACAAACAAAAACAAAATAACATTAGCCTAAACTAAATACAAAGAGAGCGATAAAAATGGGCATAATTAGGAAATATCAAACGAAAACTATAGTTTTAATTGTCCAGAAGTGCCCCCTAGAAAAAGAAATGGTGCACTCATTGTGCCCCAAAAATTGTTACCCTGTAATATACAACATTGCAACCCGAGAAACAGGAGTGGAATTGGCGGATTTTACAAAGCACTAAGATTAGTAAGACGAGTTGTCAGTTTCTAGTTGTCAGTCATTTCTATTGTTATATCAGACTTTGCTCACCAATTAAGATTAATTCACAGTTGAGATCAATCTTTGAGTGAAATCGGCCTCTCAGATCTCCTGTGGGTCTGAATCAACGGCTTTAACAATGAGGACAAAATGAAAGAAGGACTCATCCGATAACAGCCATTTTAAAGTTATTCTACTCTTTGTTCAAACAATCGAAACAATCTCTGTGTGCATTTCTGATAACGACCCGTATCCTGGAATTTATTACCGGATACTAAACTCTCGCTAGTATTCAGCCAAATGTAGGCCCTATGGGTCATGGAGGTGCTCACAGAAAATACTAATTGCTTAACACATTTTGTTACGCTAAGAATAAAATTAGGCGAGGAGCCAGTCAGAAAATGACTTGGTGTTTGTGCCAGTGACCAGATGAAATCAACAAATTACATCTTGCAGGGACATGAACAAAATGTACCTCCATGTTACTACACAAAAACTAACTTGACTGAAAGTACAGATTAGTACATTATCCCCAAGTATCCAGGAAATGGAATTTTGTATCGTTTTGAAGCGATAGTTCGCCAACCATCGTCATTTATTAAAGGGGAGGTATACGTTTTGTAACCACTCTTAAAATCGACGAAAATCTAAACTTATTGGTTAAAAGCCTACAGCAGCTTTCAATAGTATAACGCATTTTGAGAAACATTTCACGAGGAAATATGTGGTTAAGTAAAAAGATAGCAGATTTTATGGCGCCAAAAGATTTGAATCTGAGAAACGTTATACTGTCAGAAACGCTTCTCAGATTGTGTATTCCTGTTAGTGATTATTCTTCCTGCGTGGAACATATTCACTCCGGATTTTCGGCGATATCTCAAAAACGCGACCACGTTTCGAAATGAAATTTTCAAAGGTTAGTTTCATTGTATATATCCACATTTATATAGGATTGAAACAACCGAACGGTTCCAAAAACCAAAGGTATACTTTGCCTTTAAGCGTGTGAGTTTTAAGTCTGCCATTTGTTCTTATTTTACTCAGCTGTCACAGACGCACAAAATGTTAACAGGTCAGTAGAACGATATTTCATGTTTAATTCTATCCCACAAAATACACATTTTCTCAAACAAATTAACAATAACCATTGATGTAATTTACTTTTAATGTCTATAAGCAAGAGTGCAAAGACACCTATAATAAGGTCGCCAGATTTGAGCCCTTTCTAACAACCTACGCAATTTTGAATTCAATCCTTATAATTAACGGTTTCTTCAATATTCACACCAACTCCCTCTAGCCGAGAAAATATCTAGTGGATATCATCACATCTTTATTGTTAAATCGGCCAAAATATTGGGCAATGTACCCTATGTTTAATCTGACAATCAAGAATGAAAACCTAAACAAGGAAACATTTATAGTAACAGATCGACCAAAGTGATCAGTAAAAAAAAACAGTATCTGAAAATATAATAAGTAAGATAAGTTAGATTAAACACTACTCAAAACCAGGTTATTAAATTTTGTTTAAAGTTATTGTTAATAATCTCAAACAGTAATTGAGACTTTTGTCATTTTAGTTTTGTTACAGTTTTAGTTTCATATCGGCTACCGGTACATTTGGTAATGTCTGGATCGGAGTCAACATGCAGTGTGCGTTAAAGGCACTGAACACGTTTGGTAATTACTCAAAATATATATTAGCATAAAAACTTTCTTGGTAACCAGCAACGGAGAGCTGTTGATAGTATAAAACATTGTGAGAAACGACTCCCTCTGAAGTAACGTAGTTTTTGAGAAAGACGTAACTTCTCACTAAAATAATAAAAGACTTCATGCATGAAGCCTTTTATTAGCATCTGAAAGCACACAAAATTGTGCAACAAGGGTGTTTTTTCTTTCTTTATTTTCTTGCAACTTCGATGACCGATTCAGCCCAAATTTTCACAGGTTTGTTATTTTATGCATATGTTGGGACCGAGTGACAATACTGGCCTTTGATAATTACCAAACATGTTCAGTGCCTTTAAAGGAAGACAGGGGATGATTGTTGAAGTTTCGTCTCGCGGTCTTCATCCTTCAAATGTTTCACCAGTGCTTCAGTTCTAGTAAATGGGTATGACGAACACTCCATTGACGTTTCTAGTGTGGTGTTCATCATCCAAACAAGTTCAAAAACTTCAACTTAAAGCTATTGCAGATTTTCACCCCTGGTCTTCTGCGCTCGCCACTCCCGGATGATGTACATGTACACTCAGCTGGTAGTCTGCCGTATCTGTTAACGTGTCTTGGTCGCCAGTTAAAAAGCCCAAATCTGCAAGCTTCGCCTAGTGGTCTCCATCTTAAATGAGTATTGTCAATCTGCAACCGAAATCAACTCAGAATCACCTAGTATAGTTCTACATCGTCGACTCGTTAGCGTTGTGAACCGCTAGACGCGAGCCATCGACTGGCCTGCTCCCAGCGGGGTGTGAACCCCCATTTCACGGGCACTCTGAATGACAGCACACGGTCCGCAAAAGCAGATCATCACGAGATCATTGACAAGTGTTCCGTCAATGCCTTTGCTTTCCCGGACTTTCCCCCTGGTGGTAATGAGAGCCCAGATGTTCAGGAACGGGACGAACATGCTCAAGGCGCAGATGAGACACGTTCCAGCACCGACTGCCTCTGCCGTTTTCCCGTGGGTGTAACACGGCACAAAGTAACTGAACACACACAGCCCGATGTTCTCGAAGCAACTGAAGAGCCCATTCTCAAACTGTGCCATGATGATGTAAAAAAAACAGTCACTTCACCCTCTTCTGTAAAACAAAGAACTTGGAATCTTCGTTCGATTATTGCCGGAGTGATGAGGAACTTGGCCTCAAAGCAACTTCACACCGTGTACACTGATCCAGACGTCGGGAGAGAATGAAGGCGTTGTCCGCTTGTCCTCTGCTCTATAGACCATGTTACATTTGTTTACAGAGTGGTGACCTTGTACATTCTAAAGCATTTCCTGATGGGCAAGATACTACACAGGCTATATGGGAAAATTTACATTTTGTGTCATAATTTTCACATAAATTCAAAATTTACAAAAGCAACAGCTGTACAGCTTTTGAGATGTCCCCCTTTCTTCATATCAAAAGTTCAGAAAAATCAGACAGTGCAATCTCCATAAAACATAAGATTTGTTGTTTTCTTCCATTGATCCGTGTACAAATGTGCCTGCAGGAAGTCCAGGCTCTGTGGCTCTTTTGTAAACATGTGATGTCACAGGTCACATCGTCTATAGTCATATCAACTTGTGGGTAAAACCCGCGTATTTCTTTCTCTATGCTGTGGTCACCATGTTTCAAACTATGACGTAATACCTCTCAGTCAGATTACATCTCGTAATCCTATTGGTTCAAGAGATTAAACGTTATGATTTGTAATATTAGAATTGCATACATGTGCTTTGAAATATCCGGTGCTCTATCATCGTTGGTTCATAATGCTACAGAATGTGTGGGAATGATAAATCGATGCATTGTGGACTTTGTTCCCCACTCAAGCTCAAGTAATAATTATTTCAAAAATGTTATGTTGTTTAGCAAAAAGATAAAGAAGCAAACGAAACTCTTTTTAAGATTTAAAGATCAATGTACTTCAATATCTATGTGTGGTTAGGAGATAAAACTGTGCGACATCGACTTTGCTCTTAACTCAAGTAATAGTTCAAGTTTATAAACTAGAAATGTTATTATTTAGTTTATACATTTTACCTTAAAACAGAGAGCAAACTGACTTCATTAAAACAGAGTTCAAACTGACTTTAAAACCAATCAAAAGTGTTATGTATAGGTATACCAATATCTATAAAGCTGTATTAGTTTAAAAAGAGGATTTTAAGTAATAATAGGCAATGTCCACAGCCTCCCCACCCCTCACCTTCCCCCACCCGCCTCCCGTCTACAGAATGGTCTGTCTACCAATACACCTAAAAACACAAACTGACGTCGAGTCCGTCAGAACAAAGGCTAACTCAAAACTAGACTTGATTTTAAGTCTGAGATCGCGGTTATTTCTCTGCATCCGCCACGCAAAATTCCCCCGCAGATTGGCGATCACACGCTCTAACTCGTGATCGTAGGTTAAAGACGGAGGTTTATCCACAAGAGGGCGCTATTTCAGGCAATAATGTATCGGCTACCAGTCAGACTAAAAACCACGATCGCAGACTTGAAACCAAGTCTACCTCAAAACCTAACTCTTCACTGAAGCTTGGATACTTTCCCCCCTTTTTAGCGCTTTCAATAGTTGTTTACAATAATCATACCAGCACTGCTAGTACACTGCAAAAACCATGGATGTACATAATAATAGATACCAAAAATGAATCAAAATATACAACAAACAGTGTTAAAATAACACTCTGCCAACACAATTATATTGGCGTCAATTTTAACGTGGTGTTAATGTTGATCCTCTCGTTGGTATCTATAATGTGTCAACACCCAATGTGTCAATTTTAACACCCCGGGTTTTACAGTGTACTAGGATTGGTTGTGCACATAAAGGAGAACGGTTAAGTGTTAAAGATGAGTTGTCAGTATCACCATAGTGATTTGTATTGTATGGTGTTCCATATGTGCCACTCCTTTCCGTCGCCTTTTCAATTTTGTCCGTCGCCTTTTCAATTTTGTCCGTCGCCTTTTCAATTTTGTCCGTCGCCTTTTCACTTATTTGCACTTGAGTCACTTTGTACTTCGAAGACGAGCTTTTGCTACAGTTTTACACGCATATTTCAATAAGTTTGCAGCTTGTGGTACAACAATACCTAAACATATACGTCAAGATGTCTGGCACGCCAACAGATTGATGGTTGAGGAAGAAACAACATAAACAACAAAAACCAGGAAAAACATAAAGAAACACCCCATTCAAACACAATACAAAATTAGGCCAGTTAACCAATAAAGATCCCCCAAAAAGAATGGAGAAAACAAAGAAGAAAAAACATCATGGGCCCCATGTAAAGTCTCCTGGAACCATAAATAAAGAAAATAAGGTTTGCCTGAATTAAAGTGAAGATACGAAACAGTTGCCTAATACAGATTATCTGTTTATTCGTATTTCTTTAGTCGTACTTATTTGAATTCTCATTTAGCGAAATTGATTGCCTCTTTACGAAATTGAAAAAAATTAAACCAGTAAAATCTCCAGTCGAACCAGCTTTGCTAAATTGAATGATGATTGTGCGTCACGAAAAAGAATGACGATATGCTAAATTGAACACAGTGCAAAAGGAATTTGAATGCCTCAATACGAAATTGAATGCCCTAATTTTTAATTTGAAACGCAGTAACAACTGGAGAGGCAAAATAGCTTTAATTCGAACGCACGAAAATGAAATCGGCTGCTCATTTGCCGAAATTGACCGAGAAAACCTATATATTCATTTAAAATCGTCGGGCGGTATAGAGTTACATTAAAGCTGCGAGGCTCGATTGTTGCCGACAGATTTTATTTGCAATACCTTAAAATGAAATGCTTGTGGCTTTTTCGAATTTCTAATAAATAACTATTTGAAATTCAAATTGAAATTGTGAGGTCAAATCGGCAGAAATCGGACCTAGCATCTTTAAAGTGGTGTGAGTCTACTATAGTTAATCATTAACATGGTCCAAGTGTCAGATAGTATATTGATTACTGTAGTCAGTGCGAAGTCACGACTGCACCGGGCGAAACACGCCCCCATCACCGTGTGTTTGTGTATTTAAAAAAATATGATAATAATCTATGTACTCGTCAAACAGTTCATTACATTGTTATTATATGGCATTTATGAAAGATTATACTAATTATAAAAATACAATTTGATTCTTTAAAAATAGTCAAATAAATTATTAATTGTAGTAATTACATAAAAACAATGAATTTTTTAACACAATTACTTTAGTTACATTAGGCCAAGTAAAAAAACAATACCAGTTGATCGTCCCCGCCCGCATCCTTTTTTGAGGCTGCATCCTTTTTTTTATTTTCGATTTTTCCATAAAAAAAATAAAATAAAATAAAATGTTTGTATTTTTAATCCACCCTTGACATATATATTTAAATTTTTGATGTAAACTTACCTGATGCAACAAATAGATATAAAGAAAGTTAGCGGTGATTTCAAACTGATGAATTGGTGGCCTGAATCTTGGAAGAAAAAAAAATAAAAAATAAAAAAGCCCTCATCCTCTTTTTGGAAAAATCAGGACGATCAACTGGGATTTTTTTTTATTTGGCCTTATAGGCCCTATATAAAAAAAAATTGTAAACAAAATACTAAAGTGATTCTTTAAAATAATTAGTTAAATTGGAATAATTATTTAACAAATTTATTATTTGTGCAATAGCAAACAGGTGTACAAAACTATTATTGTCAATGCATTCTCCACAATTCCCTATACTGCTACAGTGCCTGTTAAATTTGATATACTTTTATCCAGTGATATACTCCCTGATGTTCTTGGTAGGTATCCAAACTTTAAGTCAGTTCAGAACATTTAAAGTAGCACATTGTCTTAAAATCTCTTTAAATTTTGCTGTTTGAAATTGCTCCTCACCGTTTCCAATAGTTGTTCATGCACAAAAACACTAGTGTTGTAAATTTACCTTAATTTACATTATAGTCCGCCATTTTGGTGTTAAAACTTTGGTTTCACCTACTAACGTCCCGTGTTCTGTCATGAAATGCAACAAAAACCACACAATTTCAAAGGATATTTTTGTGAATCAGTATATTCTACTGACAAATTTTCCAACCATGATTCATTTCAAAATGAATGATATTCATGGCACAAAGCACACAATCCGAAAACAATGCACCCCTCTAAACGGTGCCAGCATGGGTGCCAAACAATAGCCATAAGATCTACAACCCCACACACCAACACACTAACTGTAGCTGACAGCAAATTATCACTAATTAGTTCAGAATTAACTAGTTGTTTTCTCAAATACTGTCATTTCTATAGTATAGACCATCCTCGCAGTAACAATTTTAGTTGGCCGAGAAACTTCGTCCAGCCTGTATTCAGCTGCTTGAATACTTGACCTCAGCATGCCTTTGTCTCTGGGATCGCATACACCGTACAGCTATCCCTAAACAAATATTTTGTTTTCAATGATAAAATGTTTCTTGACCTTTATCCTAATATTTTTACTAACTTGTAAATTGGGAGTAATTTTTACAACTATGTTTTTGTTTTAAGTTACCCGTAAATGTTATGGTATAATGGTATATGTTTGGCATCCATGCTGTCGGGTTACCGTAAATGTGCGACTGGTTGTAGTACAAGCTCGTTACATTATTAGGCCTATATGTTACTAATCTTTAACTATCAAAGTTATAAACCACAAGGAACGTTGACTGGGTAAATATTGAATAGTTTGGGGTCAACAAAGAAAATTGACCAGTCTGTGTAAAGGTTGCATTCCCCACGCACCCCCCCCCCCACCCCCACCCCCACCCCCACCCCAATGTCATGGCTCTACTTTCCGTAAGTGACAAACCGGCGCTAACGCGCAGCATAAAATTCAACGGTGAACGGAAAGTGTCTCAGGTTTACTGCAACGAGTGCAGTTTGTGAGCAAACATGACAATGCTGAAGCATTCTGCGCTGACACTCTGACGAAAAAAACAAATTTGCCTGTGAGCGGGGAATGGTGACCGATAAGTGCAGATTCCGCGAAAAGTTCTGCGCCTTGACGTTTAATAATCAACAGTGTGACATTTCAAAATACAAACAGAAACATCGACTAATTCGAAAATATACACAGTGCGCATGCGTTAGCTGTGGATCGAGGTGCATGCTGATCTAGCTATAGTGACCAATTTGTCACGAAGGACGAGTCTGACTTGGCGGCTACGGCTACGGCTGGATCGCCGCATTATCCTGCGTTGGAGTATAGGACATCCTAGGCAACACCCTTAGCAACAGTCGTAGCCCTAGCTGTATTGCCGCCATTTTTGATACGACCTAACTAGACCAGCATGCACAATGGCTAACGCGCGCTTACAGAGTATTTTTTGTGAAGTATGTTTATCGACACAGTGTAGGCCTATGCTGAACCATGGTGCAATATTTCGACACTTCCTATATCTTAGGCTAACAAACTGATTCTATAATGGTATTAATTATCTTTAACATACTGTCTTCATCTCTCCAATGTTTGTTGGTGATTGTCCTTTGCTAAATCTAGTTAACAAGGCCAGTGCTAGGGCTAGGGCTTGGGCTAAAGAAGGTTGTCTGCGCCTGTCCAAAGTAAAGTAAGTATGTTTTTGCTGGTTGGAAGGGGGTGGTGACTTTTCCTACTGTGTACGGGTGAAACAAGGCGTAGCACGGCAGGTGCTTGCCCGTGCACGCTTCACACTGGTTGATATTTCCGTCAGCCGTCCGGCTGAGTGCCGGCAAAAACTTGAGGAAAATCCGAAGTTGTTGAAACATTGCAAAATGGCAATAACGATCAGTTTGTTTTGTTTGGGATACTGTTCACTGCACCGTCATCGTTCTTGATGATAGAAAAGCTGAAGACTCTTATCTGAGATGGTTGTGTAGAAGCTGATGGTTGTCGTCGGTAGCCTTCTGGTGGATTTCCCGCCCCTTGATGTGCTGTCAATGAAGATGTCTGTTTTTGGGGGTAATTGAGTCAGATGGGTTTAAGACCGTGCCATAGTTTCACCATTCCCCACAGCACCGACATTCATCTGGACCCTCTGCTGTGCGATGGAGCAAACAAAGCAGCAGGTGGACAGGCCGTCGTTCATGGCACTGCCGGGAATGCCGTGTCGCTCCCGTACCTTTCCTCTGGTCACGGTGACGGCGTACCAGTTCAGGAGGGGCACGAAAGTGGACAAGCCACACAGGAGGCAACTCTCTCCGACGGCCTCTGCCGTCTTTCCGTGAGCGTAGCACGGCAGGAAATACGACACGATGCAGACGCCGCAGTTGCCGAAACAGCCAAACAAACCTTGTTGCCACTCAGCCATTATGATTTTCCAAGCTTCAAATTTACGCTCACTTCTAATACTGTGAATGATACTGTTCCAAAGTAAGTTTCGCAGAGTCGAGCAATTCCTCTTCTCCGGAGAGTTTTTACAGGATCGCCCAGATCTTCTGTTGACATCAACTGGTAACTGTTGCTAGATACACACAACACAACACTCCAACGTTGATGCGCACGGAAAGAGTCCTGGAGTGTGCTTATTATAATATTGACGTTTCAAAGGTCAGTTTAGGGTGAAATTTTTCCAAAACGGACCACACGATCTCATTTTAGTGCAAACATTGTCGGACGTGTGCAAACAAACTTCCTGCGAACTGTGGCTTTTCATTTAGACCATAATATTATAATATAAGTATCAATTTAATGTAGGGCTATTGGGGTGGGTGGATGAAAGCAAAACACCCGTTCCCATGGTGAATATTTCGGTCACCAAGCAACGGACAGTTATCAATCGAGTCGCGGTAAACCCATTCATCACAAATTGTATATCATCGGAAGTTACAAATCAGCAGATCATTTAGGTCTGCATGGATGAAGTCATTGGAAGAAACTATATATACAAAAGTTGAAGGTACAGCCAGATATAAATCCAAGTGATGTTTGAAGCCTCGCAATGTGTGGAACAATAACTAGTAAACTAGCGTGTGTAACTATGTGTATCTCTTTTGGAATGAGTGTTGGCTCTGAAAAGAGCCGGTGTGAATGCTGGACTGACTGACTGATGATGATGGGGCCAGGGATGAGAGTCATTGCTGGCAAAGAAGTCTGAAACTATATGTTGGATCCAAACTTTGGGAAGTAGGGCCTACATGTATGCCGAAAATAATGATGGAGTTTCTACCTTTTGGTAACCCCTAGGGAGGGTTTGGAATTCAAAGGGCTTTTAGGAACAGTGTCCTAAGCACTAGTGAAATAGATCAAAGGGAAGTCTTTCTTTTATGTGGAAAAATGAAAGGCTTTTTTTATTCACCAGGCTGACATAAAAAGTCTGAATTCTCATCTCTGTGAGGCTTAAAAGAAGTGTTGGCTCCGAGAAGAGCCGTTGTGGTCTTGACGTTTCGAACGGAACACTCTGCTTGAAGGCGAGCAGAGTGTACAGTATAACGTAAAAGTTTATAAATAACGAAACACTTAGAATAAATAGCAAGACAAGTTCTCAAAGCAAGTAGATAATAATATACTTGGTGTTCATGGTGTTACCGCAAACTAAATTTATATTGATATACCTCACCACCTCACCATGCAATGCCTCAAATCCCCAAAACGAAACACTTTATACTGGTTGGGTTGTTTTAATCTCAACGGTCCACGTTTCAAATGGGGGGGAAGGGGGCACCCAGGGCACGGCAGCAATTGGGGGAGTGCCACCACACCAGAGGGTATGCCATTGCTAAAGAGATGTACAGTTTTCAAAATACGAGGGGAAAAGGTGTACTAATGCAAACTTATATGTGCTTCCCTTACTGCCGAGCAAAAGAAAAATGAAGGAAAATGAAAACAAGGAGTGAGGCAACATCCTTAAGCATAACAAGTGTTTTTTATTGGCAGTAGATAAAATGTCACATCCATGCAATGTGCATTGATTGACAGAGAATAAGCAATCAAAATACAATATGAATAAATTAATTGCATTGGCAGCGTGGTCTTTCTTACGTCCGTATTATTATAAATACACAGTACGGAAATCAAACATCTCAGAAAAGTCAACAAACTTTTATGCAAAAGAAACTTTCTTAATGCTGACTTTTGGTTCAGTAGTTTTTACTAAGATAATCGATAAGGCCTGAGGTAACCTATGTTTATAACTGAACTCGATTTAATCTTGTAACTTAAAATAATAGTTATGTATCTTTGTAAAATATCAACTTGCAAAACTTACTATAAAAACTTAAGCGTTTCAGTTGAATAAAAGACTTTTTAAATCATCAACAAACTCCCAACCGTTCAAAAAAAAACTCACAAAATTAAAGATATCGTCTGATCACGCTTTTCCTGAACAATTCTGTAACGGCACTGTTAGCTTCGATCTACTAAAACGTAGCTGCACAAATGATGGCACAATTTGGTAACGGCAGTGTTACCTTTGACCTACTAAAACGTAGCTGCACAAATGATGAGCCGTAGAAACGATCATGCACAGCCTTGGTTCACTCAGACGAAAACTTGTTTCAATCGAATAATTCAGAGAATGCACGATTTCTATGTATTGCGTAAACTCAACCTCCAAGTACTTCAGACCAACATTTACAAATTTACATAAAACTTACGAATAAAGCGTATTTCCCGCATTTTTTTAAAACAAACAATAAGGAAAAGTTGGTTGAAACTGGTTATCATTTGATAGTAACACAAACGTAAACAGACAAAAGCCTAACTCTTGCTTACGCTAAAGAAAAACACAAACCAATTACGGCAGCCATTTTGCTTTTTTAGTTTTCTTGTTTAGCTATTTCAATGCAGCATCACTTTATAAGCATTGAACAATAAAACTCCTTTGGTCTTTTCAGTACACTCCCTGATCTAAATAAAAGCTACCTTTACAAAATTAGTCTTTAGATAAAGTATACTTCAAAATGTTCCCCTCAAATTATGCAACATGCTCTTGCAAAATAAATTACACGGACAAAGTTTTGACAGGGGTAAGTACAAAACAATCAACTATCCGTCTTTCACGAACTGGAAATCCGTAAAAATAGGTACTGTATAAAGAAGTGTCTCGCATCACTTTTAAGCAATGCGCGGGGGATATTAAGGAAATCAACAAACAATGCATGATAAACCATGGGTTGATGCCTATTCAATCAAATCACTGACGTCTGCGGTCCGGGCACAAAATATGACGTCACGTTTTACTTTGCGTTCCTGTCAATTGACAAACCGATACAAAGTAACTAAGGACTACACGAAAACAAATTGGAAGCGTTGTATCAGGCATTATAAGAAGTAGAGGCTACAGCTACGGCTAAGCCTGCATCACCATAGCAACACCATTAGCAACAGCCGCGGGCCATAGACGCCAATTCGGAAATGGCCTTCGATAGATAGTCGGTGGGAGAGAATGACGTCGTAATGACGTCGTAATGACATCACAGCTGGACATAGAAGAGTTAACCCCCAATCATAGAAATAGAACCCGGAGAACGCTGAGTGTGTCATTGTGCGTGCGATTTCGTTGTGAGACCATTTTTATGGACGCGCGTACGCCATTTTTTTAAACGCGTGAATGGCTAGAGACGTACGCCGGGTGTTACGGCGCGCTGCCCATGGTAGCGAGGCTGGTCAGTGATAAGCCAGTGATAATATTTTGCCATACAGTAGACGTCATGAACATTGACCAATGAAAACACGTAGAAACGGTCTATGTGCGTTGCCATTTTGTCATACACGCGTGTCACGTGATGATCATTTTGCCATACACAGACGACACACAGGGCGGTCGAGCTCAGCGTTCTCCGGGTTCTATTTCTATGCCCCCAATCATTGATCTCCATTATACTTCCCCCAATGCACTGACGTCACACGCGAATAGACTGTGCAAGTCTCGCGCGTATCTGAGCGAGAAAACACGACAAGTGAAGAACATATTTTTTTCTGAAATCAAATCATTGTTTTTAAATTAGATCTATGAAAAAATCTGACCAACAAAAATAATCTTTACAATTTGCATAAAATGAGTTTTAGCTTTCATAATAAACACATAAATCATTTGTTAGTTTTTGTTGAAACAAACTAAAAACTCTGGGACAAGGATGCTTATTTGATCTGAACTTTTTAGGAAACCCTTTTGTATATCCACGCCTGAGTACGTGCAACCACTAAAAGCAGGTTTAAACGCAGACGCGCGATGATCGCACGGGCGTAGAGTTTACGCATGACGCAGTTTAAAGAGGACGCTGACGCCTCGACAACCGTAGACTGCAATGTAAAGGCTTAGCGTCTGACAATTACAGCGTCTGGTGATAATCATCGCGCGACCAAAACAAATTTGGTGATCGGAGGTGGGCACAAATTCTTAATTTTTTGCAAGTAAGCAGAGGTCAAGTTTAATTCTTGGGTTTTCTTCGTTGTTTTGTTGAATTGATTTAACTTTCATATTTTTGATCACTTAGTATTACATTCCCAACAACATATTTAATTTTCATGGTCATAAAGTACGTTAAACTAAAATAATAGACGAAACAAAATATTGCCAACGTAAAACTCCATATGGTTGGGACCACAATGGTCCCGGAAGTTCGCTTACGCGCGAGACTTGCACAGTCTATATGGTCTGCCCGTAGTCGGCCATTTTGGGAGCCAATTGCATGTAAAAGATGTGATGCGCATCTAACTGCACACATGTCAAGGCCCAATTTCATGGCTCTGCTTACCGTAAGCAAAGAAACGGCGCTTACGTCAAGCGTATTTCACAGATTTTTAGCAAGGAATGGTTGCTTGTGTGCTTGCGTAGTACACATTACTAGGTATTCTATGCTTACACAGCTAGCACAGAAATTCGGCGCTTGCTCGAGCTCAGTAAGCGGGCTCGAGCTCAGTAAGCGGAGAATGGTGATTGCAAGCGCAGAAATCGGCAGTAAGCAGAGCCACGAAAATGGGCCCAGTTGATATGCCCATTACATGCTTAGTAAACACAGAGAATCCGACTCCAAGATTCCTTGCAAGTAAATTGGATCAACAACCATTTACTAACATTAACCCTCCTACTTCGTTTCCACCATGCAGCATGTCATATCCTACAAAATCATTTGCAGCACAAAAGAAATAAACTGTTACTATCCATGGGGGAAATTTAAACTTGATATTTGTATCATATTCAATCGCTTTACTGTATTTACAATCGATTGTTTTAAATCATAAAATTATTTTTTTCATAGTTCTCTACAAATAGTATTTCCTTTCTATATATACACTTACAGTAGATTTTTGCTTTATTTAGGACTGTACATGTACATTATGTAAACAATCTTTAGAAATATAAATAACCACTCAATGTCCTTGACTAGTGGCCTGGTAACTCCTAAACATCCAAATGGATCATTCAGCGTTCTTCCATAACGGTGGTCCACTGGCCAAACTGCCAGTTAAACAACCGTGGACCAGTCAAAATTCTGGTTCCTGACACCCCCAACATATGCAAACAATCCTAACCCTAGCCCTAACCCGAGCATATAGATCACGAGGGGTTAATGGGAGCATTGGGTTGTTGGAACATAGGGGTGTCGGAAAATGGAGCAGTCACTAAAGTTCTCTCCCAGTGGACCGGCTGTCTAGTTCACTGTTAAAAAGCGGTCATATTTAATATGAAACATAGACTAGGGAAAAAGCTGGCAGACCAGTGAAACAACAAGCGAACTGGTCCTGCTGGCTAGTCACTGAAAACGTTGAAGGGCAAATCCTGAATTCTGGAAGATCCATTCAACCATGTCTATAAGTCAAGCACAATTCAACAAATGCTTCACCGTGTATCGGTGAAGTCAGTCCGGACAATTGCCCTAGTCTTGGAGCTTTTCAAGGTCTTACAGAAATTGTTATCTTAAAACAGATCAACACTTGGTTCTCAAAAAATTAATAGAAGGGCTTGAATGAAATCGTTGGCTTGCGACCCAGAACTTCACCTCTGACTCACGTTAAGTTTGGCTTGTTCAAGCTATAAAACCCTAACAATCCCCAAACCCTTCAAAATACAACTGCATGTTTCATGACATTCTGTTGGACTGAGGACTGGCACTAGTAAACTGGTATCACAAGGCATACCACCACAATCGGAGTCTAACAGCTTGGGTGTTCAGTAAATACTTTATGGTGTTGGATTTTGGGAAGAGTGGAGAAGGACCCAAATAAATAACCCTCAGAAGTGAGGGTTTCATTGTATATCAGGTCTGAAATTTCAACTTGGAGAGGGCAAGGCCGTTCAGCATTTGCCCTTAACAGCGGTCTGCTGGCCAAATGCCAGTTTGATACACCAGAGAACCAGTCAAAATTCACTCTAGTTCAGTGTTGAAAAGCATCCCTATATCATTTGAAGCACTAGTGAAAAGGTTGATGGACTAATGAAATGACAAGCAAACCCTGTCATTTTCATTTTGCAAAGGGCACTTCCACCAGAGAATTTCAAAGTCTGTGGGACACTTTTGAAGAGGCTCCATAACTAAGACGTGGATTTCACAAAGAGTTAGGACTGGTCTTATCTCGAGTTAGGACGAGTTTTGTAAAATCGATCTTTAGGATCGATCTTAGCTAGGATCGATACTATTTCTAGGACTAGTCCTAACTCCTAGGACTAGTCCTAAGTTAGGACTATCCTTTGTGAATACCACCCCAGGACAACGAAGATCATTGCCTCCGTGTAATTCCAGGCCTAGTTTATGCTGCAACATCCCCCCCCCACCCCCTTCATTGTCACAGCGTACAGACTCTCATGCTCAACCAGAGCGCCTGTACGCCATATGGGCACTAGAGGGCGCTGTGGTAAATAAGTCCCTTGCAAGAAGTGTTGGATAATAATACACCAGCAACTTGACTTTATGTGTAATGAACACTGGCCTGAAGTCCTTGGCAACAACCCAAAGTGACCACATGCATAGCAAACGGTCCCTTTAATTATATTGCAGCATATTTAAATAGCGGGCAGTGTACCCTAAATTTAGTTGAATAGTATCAGTCAGTATAATGCTGGCAAAATCATGGAAAGGCTCTCTGAGTGCGGTACTGTTGGCACACAGGCCTTGAATTTCATCTTTGAGAGGGCAAGGCTACTTAGAATTAATTTGCAAAGGGCACTACCATTGGAAAATCTTAAAGTCTATGAGAAACTTTTGAAGGGGCACCTATGAGAAACTTTTGAAGGGGCACCAAGGCCAAGACCAGGGCAACTAAGGCCATGGCCTCCTGTGGTCTCCGTGTAATTCCAGGCCTGGGCACACCTTACTGGCACCACAGTGAGCTGTACCGAATCCATCAAAAACTAGCAAAAACACATTGAGTTTTATGCAGTTATGTCGTAAGGGGATTTGGGGCAATTAGGGAAGCTTATAATTAGCAGTAGCTGTTAGTACAGTCTGGCTACAGTTGATGGGTTCCGCTGTGTTTATCTCTCTTAGGGTGAGATTATTTCTTGTCTTTGGATGCAAGGACTCTTAGTAGATCATCATCGGCTGGCAACTCGGGCATGGGTTCCCGCCAGAAGGTGAAGGAGCTGAACTCATGAGGTGACACAAAGGCCATCGTTTCATTGCGATGAAGGGGCGGGAAGACGTGGTCTGCAAGGTCCCTCATCTTGGGATACCTGCACAACAAAATTACATCCGACAAAGATTATATAATGTACCAGAAGAAGAGTTTCATGGGAAGTTACTCAAGAGTTTAATCTTACTTGAAAATCCTTGTGATGGTTGATGCTAGGCCTTACCCTTACACTGATTTTAATGCAATAAAATAGGGACTGGGATGTGTGCATGCACGTATTAGGTCAAAGGCAATCATTCATTACAAATTATAGGAAAATATTCTACAATACAAGTTTAGACAGTAACTAGCAAAAGCTATCCCTCTCTAAACCCTAACTGTTGCATTGTGTGGTTTTGTAGCATACAGTACTTACGAGGACTGGAAGGTGTAGGTTAGGTCAAAGGCAATCATTCACTACAAGTATAGGAAATCATTCACTACAAGTATAGGAAAACATTCTACAACACAAGTTTAGACAGTAACTAGCAAAAGCTGCCCTCTCTAACCCTAACTGTGACATTGTGTTGTTTTGTAGCATACAGTACTTACGAAGACTGGAAGGTGTAGGTGAGGTCATGAGTAACCTTTCCCTGTGAGTTGATGGTAAAGATTCTAGACACAGGAACTCCGACTGCTCGGTAAGCCCACGTATCCTGAAAAAAAAAGCAACAACCAAAAAACTTAAACTAGAAAGTTATACCGGTTTTTCTTAATGTAAATGCTAACAAGAAGGCCTTACACTTCTATCAAGTAAGAATCCAAAGAATCAAATGGCAACACATTGAATCTGAAGTGTTTTTTATAAGCATACGTTTATTCTGTTTCCGAAGCCCGCGTAGAACGGATTGGATGATTTGTTGCTACTGGAGGGATACAACGACAGAATGTCCTTCAGACATCTGATCTTGAACTCTTCTGGCTTCTTGATAATCACCTCCCTGTAAAATGAAATGGAATCACCCCGAGTCAGAGACTGCTTCCTTTTTCATTCCAATCAAAATCAAATTGATGCAATTTTTGTAATGCAAATCATTCAGAAGGAACATTGCAAACTTATAGAATAGTTATTTAAAACTAAATATCAAAGTACATGTAGAAGCACAATACATGTTAAAACTACACATACAAGTAAAAGTATTAGACGTATAATATGAAAAGCATCTAGTATAAAAAATATCACAATGTTTGAATGGTATTTTGGCTTTACCCTTACTACATGACTGAGTGACAAGCACTGTAAACTGGAAAAAGTACTTAGTACATTTAAATGTACATGTACTAAGTACATGCAAAAGTATTTAAAAAAATTACAAGAACTAAGTACATGTAAAAATGCCAAGTATACAATAATTATGTCCAACAAAATATTATGAAAATTATTAAGCAATTATTAAAGCAACTGTAAGCCTTCCAAGTCCTCTGGCGAAAAAAATAAAAATACATGTGACTATAAATAAAGACTGGAGCAGTGGATGCATTTAACCGACAGATCAACAGGCTTGCCTTGGGAGCGAGGACCAGAGCCTGTGTAGCACACATGTAGCAGGGAAAGTACCGTACATGTACAAGCAAAAAGCCAATACTCAAACATAATGCAAGTTGACAAAAAGCCAATACTCAAACATAATGCAAGTTGACAAAAAGCCAATACTCAAACATAATGCAAGTTGACAAAAAGCCAATACTCAAACATAATGCAAGTTGACAAAAAGCCAATACTCAAACATAATGCAAGTTGACAAAAAGCCAATACTCAAACATAATGCAAGTTGACAAAAAGCCAATACTCAAACATAATGCAAGTTGACAAAAAGCCAATACTCAAACATAATGCAAGTTGACAAAAAGCCAATACTCAAACATAATGCAAGTTGACAAAAAGCCAATACTCAAACATAATGCAAGTTGACAAAAAGCCAATACTCAAACATAATGCAAGTTGACAAAAAGCCAATACTCAAACATAATGCAAGTTGACAAAAAGCCAATACTCAAACATAATGCAAGTTGACAAAAAGCCAATACTCAAACATAATGCAAGTTGACAAAAAGCCAATACTCAAACATAATGCAAGTTGACAAAAAGCCAATACTCAAACATAATGCAAGTTGACAAAAAGCCAATACTCAAACATAGTGCAAGTTGACAAAAAGCCAATACTCAAACATAATGCAAGTTGACAAAAAGCCAATACTCAAACATAATGCAAGTTGACAAAAAGCCAATACTCAAACATAATGCAAGTTGACAAAAAGCCAATACTCAAACATAATGCAAGTTGACAAAAAGCCAATACTCAAACATAATGCAAGTTGACAAAAAGCCAATACTCAAACATAATGCAAGTTGACAAAAAGCCAATACTCAAACATAATGCAAGTTGACAAAAAGCCAATACTCAAACATAATGCAAGTTGACAAAAAGCCAATACTCAAACATAATGCAAGTTGACAAACGGTTATCTCATAAAACCAAACATTATGATAAAGGCATTTCAAGTATCAACAAAAATAAGCATCCAAATCTCTAACAGTACCAAACCTTCCAAAATCCTATTCAGAAAGTTGGCTGACTTTGTAGGACTACAGGCCCAAATAACAATTGCTTATTATTTCAAAAGGCGTACTCATTTCAACCAAGTCAAAATATTTGGATGTCGAGTCACCACTGAGTGGAGGATTTTGGAGGGCTTCTGGAATAAGACACTTGGGGGGCTAGGGATAACACGGGAGAGAGCTTGGATTGAAAATGCAATCAATATATTACATGTAGCTACTGAAACCCTGACACCAATGCACACGCGGCTACTGTCTGCCTCGCTGGCAATCAATATATTACATGTAGCTACTGAAACCCTGACACCAATGCACACGCGGCTACTGTCTGCCTCGCTGGCAATCAATATATTACATGTAGCTACTGAAACCCTGACACCAATGCACACGCGGCTACTGTCTGCCTCGCTGGCAATCAATATATTACATGTAGCTACTGAAACCCTGACACCAATGCACACGCGGCTACTGTCTGCCTCGCTGGCAATCAATATATTACATGTAGCTACTGAAACCCTGACACCAATGCACACGCGGCTACTGTCTGCCTCGCTGGCAATCAATATATTACATGTAGCTACTGAAACCCTGACACCAATGCACACGCGGCTACTGTCTGCCTCGCTGGCAATCAATATATTACATGTAGCTACTGAAACCCTGACACCAATGCACACGCGGCTACTGTCTGCCTCGCTGGCAATCAATATATTACATGTAGCTACTGAAACCCTGACACCAATGCACACGCGGCTACTGTCTGCCTCGCTGGCAATCAATATATTACATGTAGCTACTGAAACCCTGACACCAATGCACACGCGGCTACTGTCTGCCTCGCTGGCAATCAATATATTACATGTAGCTACTGAAACCCTGACACCAATGCACACGCGGCTACTGTCTGCCTCGCTGGCAATCAATATATTACATGTAGCTACTGAAACCCTGACACCAATGCACACGCGGCTACTGTCTGCCTCGCTGGCAATCAATATATTACATGTAGCTACTGAAACCCTGACACCAATGCACACGCGGCTACTGTCTGCCTCGCTGGCAATCAATATATTACATGTAGCTACTGAAACCCTGACACCAATGCACACGCGGCTACTGTCTGCCTCGCTGGCAATCAATATATTACATGTAGCTACTGAAACCCTGACACCAATGCACACGCGGCTACTGTCTGCCTCGCTGGCAATCAATATATTACATGTAGCTACTGAAACCCTGACACCAATGCACACGCGGCTACTGTCTGCCTCGCTGGCAATCAATATATTACATGTAGCTACTGAAACCCTGACACCAATGCACACGCGGCTACTGTCTGCCTCGCTGGCAATCAATATATTACATGTAGCTACTGAAACCCTGACACCAATGCACACGCGGCTACTGTCTGCCTCGCTGGCAATCAATATATTACATGTAGCTACTGAAACCCTGACACCAATGCACACGCGGCTACTGTCTGCCTCGCTGGCAATCAATATATTACATGTAGCTACTGAAACCCTGACACCAATGCACACGCGGCTACTGTCTGCCTCGCTGGCAATCAATATATTACATGTAGCTACTGAAACCCTGACACCAATGCACACGCGGCTACTGTCTGCCTCGCTGGCAATCAATATATTACATGTAGCTACTGAAACCCTGACACCAATGCACACGCGGCTACTGTCTGCCTCGCTGGCAATCAATATATTACATGTAGCTACTGAAACCCTGACACCAATGCACACGCGGCTACTGTCTGCCTCGCTGGCAATCAATATATTACATGTAGCTACTGAAACCCTGACACCAATGCACACGCGGCTACTGTCTGCCTCGCTGGCAATCAATATATTACATGTAGCTACTGAAACCCTGACACCAATGCACACGCGGCTACTGTCTGCCTCGCTGGCAATCAATATATTACATGTAGCTACTGAAACCCTGACACCAATGCACACGCGGCTACTGTCTGCCTCGCTGGCAATCAATATATTACATGTAGCTACTGAAACCCTGACACCAATGCACACGCGGCTACTGTCTGCCTCGCTGGCAATCAATATATTACATGTAGCTACTGAAACCCTGACACCAATGCACACGCGGCTACTGTCTGCCTCGCTGGCAATCAATATATTACATGTAGCTACTGAAACCCTGACACCAATGCACACGCGGCTACTGTCTGCCTCGCTGGCAATCAATATATTACATGTAGCTACTGAAACCCTGACACCAATGCACACGCGGCTACTGTCTGCCTCGCTGGCAATCAATATATTACATGTAGCTACTGAAACCCTGACACCAATGCACACGCGGCTACTGTCTGCCTCGCTGGCAATCAATATATTACATGTAGCTACTGAAACCCTGACACCAATGCACACGCGGCTACTGTCTGCCTCGCTGGCAATCAATATATTACATGTAGCTACTGAAACCCTGACACCAATGCACACGCGGCTACTGTCTGCCTCGCTGGCAATCAATATATTACATGTAGCTACTGAAACCCTGACACCAATGCACACGCGGCTACTGTCTGCCTCGCTGGCAATCAATATATTACATGTAGCTACTGAAACCCTGACACCAATGCACACGCGGCTACTGTCTGCCTCGCTGGCAATCAATATATTACATGTAGCTACTGAAACCCTGACACCAATGCACACGCGGCTACTGTCTGCCTCGCTGGCAATCAATATATTACATGTAGCTACTGAAACCCTGACACCAATGCACACGCGGCTACTGTCTGCCTCGCTGGCAATCAATATATTACATGTAGCTACTGAAACCCTGACACCAATGCACACGCGGCTACTGTCTGCCTCGCTGGCAATCAATATATTACATGTAGCTACTGAAACCCTGACACCAATGCACACGCGGCTACTGTCTGCCTCGCTGGCAATCAATATATTACATGTAGCTACTGAAACCCTGACACCAATGCACACGCGGCTACTGTCTGCCTCGCTGGCAATCAATATATTACATGTAGCTACTGAAACCCTGACACCAATGCACACGCGGCTACTGTCTGCCTCGCTGGCAATCAATATATTACATGTAGCTACTGAAACCCTGACACCAATGCACACGCGGCTACTGTCTGCCTCGCTGGCAATCAATATATTACATGTAGCTACTGAAACCCTGACACCAATGCACACGCGGCTACTGTCTGCCTCGCTGGCAATCAATATATTACATGTAGCTACTGAAACCCTGACACCAATGCACACGCGGCTACTGTCTGCCTCGCTGGCAATCAATATATTACATGTAGCTACTGAAACCCTGACACCAATGCACACGCGGCTACTGTCTGCCTCGCTGGCAATCAATATATTACATGTAGCTACTGAAACCCTGACACCAATGCACACGCGGCTACTGTCTGCCTCGCTGGCAATCAATATATTACATGTAGCTACTGAAACCCTGACACCAATGCACACGCGGCTACTGTCTGCCTCGCTGGCAATCAATATATTACATGTAGCTACTGAAACCCTGACACCAATGCACACGCGGCTACTGTCTGCCTCGCTGGCAATCAATATATTACATGTAGCTACTGAAACCCTGACACCAATGCACACGCGGCTACTGTCTGCCTCGCTGGCAATCAATATATTACATGTAGCTACTGAAACCCTGACACCAATGCACACGCGGCTACTGTCTGCCTCGCTGGCAATCAATATATTACATGTAGCTACTGAAACCCTGACACCAATGCACACGCGGCTACTGTCTGCCTCGCTGGCAATCAATATATTACATGTAGCTACTGAAACCCTGACACCAATGCACACGCGGCTACTGTCTGCCTCGCTGGCAATCAATATATTACATGTAGCTACTGAAACCCTGACACCAATGCACACGCGGCTACTGTCTGCCTCGCTGGCAATCAATATATTACATGTAGCTACTGAAACCCTGACACCAATGCACACGCGGCTACTGTCTGCCTCGCTGGCAATCAATATATTACATGTAGCTACTGAAACCCTGACACCAATGCACACGCGGCTACTGTCTGCCTCGCTGGCAATCAATATATTACATGTAGCTACTGAAACCCTGACACCAATGCACACGCGGCTACTGTCTGCCTCGCTGGCAATCAATATATTACATGTAGCTACTGAAACCCTGACACCAATGCACACGCGGCTACTGTCTGCCTCGCTGGCAATCAATATATTACATGTAGCTACTGAAACCCTGACACCAATGCACACGCGGCTACTGTCTGCCTCGCTGGCAATCAATATATTACATGTAGCTACTGAAACCCTGACACCAATGCACACGCGGCTACTGTCTGCCTCGCTGGCAATCAATATATTACATGTAGCTACTGAAACCCTGACACCAATGCACACGCGGCTACTGTCTGCCTCGCTGGCAATCAATATATTACATGTAGCTACTGAAACCCTGACACCAATGCACACGCGGCTACTGTCTGCCTCGCTGGCAATCAATATATTACATGTAGCTACTGAAACCCTGACACCAATGCACACGCGGCTACTGTCTGCCTCGCTGGCAATCAATATATTACATGTAGCTACTGAAACCCTGACACCAATGCACACGCGGCTACTGTCTGCCTCGCTGGCAATCAATATATTACATGTAGCTACTGAAACCCTGACACCAATGCACACGCGGCTACTGTCTGCCTCGCTGGCAATCAATATATTACATGTAGCTACTGAAACCCTGACACCAATGCACACGCGGCTACTGTCTGCCTCGCTGGCAATCAATATATTACATGTAGCTACTGAAACCCTGACACCAATGCACACGCGGCTACTGTCTGCCTCGCTGGCAATCAATATATTACATGTAGCTACTGAAACCCTGACACCAATGCACACGCGGCTACTGTCTGCCTCGCTGGCAATCAATATATTACATGTAGCTACTGAAACCCTGACACCAATGCACACGCGGCTACTGTCTGCCTCGCTGGCAATCAATATATTACATGTAGCTACTGAAACCCTGACACCAATGCACACGCGGCTACTGTCTGCCTCGCTGGCAATCAATATATTACATGTAGCTACTGAAACCCTGACACCAATGCACACGCGGCTACTGTCTGCCTCGCTGGCAATCAATATATTACATGTAGCTACTGAAACCCTGACACCAATGCACACGCGGCTACTGTCTGCCTCGCTGGCAATCAATATATTACATGTAGCTACTGAAACCCTGACACCAATGCACACGCGGCTACTGTCTGCCTCGCTGGCAATCAATATATTACATGTAGCTACTGAAACCCTGACACCAATGCACACGCGGCTACTGTCTGCCTCGCTGGCAATCAATATATTACATGTAGCTACTGAAACCCTGACACCAATGCACACGCGGCTACTGTCTGCCTCGCTGGCAATCAATATATTACATGTAGCTACTGAAACCCTGACACCAATGCACACGCGGCTACTGTCTGCCTCGCTGGCAATCAATATATTACATGTAGCTACTGAAACCCTGACACCAATGCACACGCGGCTACTGTCTGCCTCGCTGGCAATCAATATATTACATGTAGCTACTGAAACCCTGACACCAATGCACACGCGGCTACTGTCTGCCTCGCTGGCAATCAATATATTACATGTAGCTACTGAAACCCTGACACCAATGCACACGCGGCTACTGTCTGCCTCGCTGGCAATCAATATATTACATGTAGCTACTGAAACCCTGACACCAATGCACACGCGGCTACTGTCTGCCTCGCTGGCAATCAATATATTACATGTAGCTACTGAAACCCTGACACCAATGCACACGCGGCTACTGTCTGCCTCGCTGGCAATCAATATATTACATGTAGCTACTGAAACCCTGACACCAATGCACACGCGGCTACTGTCTGCCTCGCTGGCAATCAATATATTACATGTAGCTACTGAAACCCTGACACCAATGCACACGCGGCTACTGTCTGCCTCGCTGGCAATCAATATATTACATGTAGCTACTGAAACCCTGACACCAATGCACACGCGGCTACTGTCTGCCTCGCTGGCAATCAATATATTACATGTAGCTACTGAAACCCTGACACCAATGCACACGCGGCTACTGTCTGCCTCGCTGGCAATCAATATATTACATGTAGCTACTGAAACCCTGACACCAATGCACACGCGGCTACTGTCTGCCTCGCTGGCAATCAATATATTACATGTAGCTACTGAAACCCTGACACCAATGCACACGCGGCTACTGTCTGCCTCGCTGGCAATCAATATATTACATGTAGCTACTGAAACCCTGACACCAATGCACACGCGGCTACTGTCTGCCTCGCTGGCAATCAATATATTACATGTAGCTACTGAAACCCTGACACCAATGCACACGCGGCTACTGTCTGCCTCGCTGGCAATCAATATATTACATGTAGCTACTGAAACCCTGACACCAATGCACACGCGGCTACTGTCTGCCTCGCTGGCAATCAATATATTACATGTAGCTACTGAAACCCTGACACCAATGCACACGCGGCTACTGTCTGCCTCGCTGGCAATCAATATATTACATGTAGCTACTGAAACCCTGACACCAATGCACACGCGGCTACTGTCTGCCTCGCTGGCAATCAATATATTACATGTAGCTACTGAAACCCTGACACCAATGCACACGCGGCTACTGTCTGCCTCGCTGGCAATCAATATATTACATGTAGCTACTGAAACCCTGACACCAATGCACACGCGGCTACTGTCTGCCTCGCTGGCAATCAATATATTACATGTAGCTACTGAAACCCTGACACCAATGCACACGCGGCTACTGTCTGCCTCGCTGGCAATCAATATATTACATGTAGCTACTGAAACCCTGACACCAATGCACACGCGGCTACTGTCTGCCTCGCTGGCAATCAATATATTACATGTAGCTACTGAAACCCTGACACCAATGCACACGCGGCTACTGTCTGCCTCGCTGGCAATCAATATATTACATGTAGCTACTGAAACCCTGACACCAATGCACACGCGGCTACTGTCTGCCTCGCTGGCAATCAATATATTACATGTAGCTACTGAAACCCTGACACCAATGCACACGCGGCTACTGTCTGCCACCCTGACACCAATGCACACGCGGCTACTGTCTGCCACCCTGACACCAATGCACACGCGGCTACTGTCTGCCACCCTGACACCAATGCACACGCGGCTACTGTCTGCCACCCTGACACCAATGCACACGCGGCTACTGTCTGCCACCCTGACACCAATGCACACGCGGCTACTGTCTGCCACCCTGACACCAATGCACACGCGGCTACTGTCTGCCACCCTGACACCAATGCACACGCGGCTACTGTCTGCCACCCTGACACCAATGCACACGCGGCTACTGTCTGCCACCCTGACACCAATGCACACGCGGCTACTGTCTGCCACCCTGACACCAATGCACACGCGGCTACTGTCTGCCACCCTGACACCAATGCACACGCGGCTACTGTCTGCCACCCTGACACCAATGCACACGCGGCTACTGTCTGCCACCCTGACACCAATGCACACGCGGCTACTGTCTGCCACCCTGACACCAATGCACACGCGGCTACTGTCTGCCACCCTGACACCAATGCACACGCGGCTACTGTCTGCCACCCTGACACCAATGCACACGCGGCTACTGTCTGCCACCCTGACACCAATGCACACGCGGCTACTGTCTGCCTCGCTGGCCATTTTGGGAGTCAAATTGCACTTGAGCATGTAAACGCTGCGTTGCCTATAAATACTCAAGTCCCTGTATAACACACAGGGACCCCACACAGGGACATTGATCTTCAAACTGGCACAACCAAGATTTTGGGGACAATCAATCAAATCAATCACTTTATTTCCACATCAATGCATAAAGGAACAAACAAACAAATCAAAATAAAATGCCTTTTAAAGTAAATAGCTAAAGACCAGTGGTATGTTTAGAACAGAGGATCAGCAAAGATATGGAGGGGGTTTACAAAAAGCAAAGCTTGTTGAGTGCAAACCCCCCTCACGGCAAGAGAAATTGAATTGGGTCAATTCGTTGTATAATTGGTCCCTGCTAAATAGTTGAACTGCATTTTAATAGCCCAGTTCAATAATTAAAGATCATTGACACATTGACTGTCTTACCTGTGGAAGGCTCGGATGAGGGAGCTGGGATTGAGTAGCAGCGGCCCATCAGGAAGATCAAACTTATCCTGACAGACGCTCTTGAGGTAACCTTTGGTATGCCTAGCCTGGCCAATGGCTCTTGACGATAAGTACAGGAAGTGGTAGCCGTTGTTCTGGATCTGGGAGAAGAGCTGGGCGACCCCGCCGTGGGTCCAGTCCTTTCCAAGGACGGGCAGGATCTGACCGAAAACATCAGACCTAGTTGTTTGAACAAATGGTAAGAAGTATGGCAACGTCAGTAACATGTCATTAAATTATGGTGTAGTTTCAGAAGGCATTTTTTAATAGAGGCATGGTTTATTTTTTCTAATTGTGTCCCGCTTGTAATGAAAATTATCAAAAAAACAAAAGATCTGATCCTTTTAGGCCATAAAATACCTCGTTTTACATTGATTCACTGAATCTTAAAGGGCCACACTGCCTTGGGCGCTTTGGGCTAAAACAAAAATTAGTTTGAAGTGAATACGGGTAAAAAGATATTTCAAAAGTTGAAAATAATTATTTACAAAAAATATCCATTGAAACTGTGTGGTTCTGTTTGTTGTATTTTAAGAGGAAAATACAACAAACCGAACAAACAGTCCGCCATTTTGTGGAATCACTAAGTTTGTTTAATCACTGCTCGCTAATTACAACATACTGCAGGTGTTTTTGTGCATGAATAATGTGGCTTACTAAGAGAAAATTCCTACACGAGCAAACTCAGCATCGACATTTTTAATGTTCCAATGGAACACTCTGGTGGTTCAACAGACCAGTCCATGTATGCCCGCTGGAATACTAACCAATTCAATTGTAAACATTCCCACACTGCTGTAACTCGTTACACGCTCCCTAAATGCCATGGTGAGGGGCTTTACCTTGTAATGGTGCCATCAATATCGGAGATGACCAGCTTAATGTCATGTTTCCACAGGTACACTGTCGACTCGCACATTGTCGTTCCTTGATACCTTGTGGTTACCGAATACCTGATGACGTTTGGACCTGGCTTTAAGTTTAACTTAGCCTGGTGGACAAAAACAATTTGTTGATGATAAAGTTAACACTTTCATTTTATTAGAATCATATTTCATGGCCCAGAGGCAAAAATTGATGCGATTAACAATCAGTAATTAGCAATAAATAGTAATAACGGAAAACAAATTACAAATATAATTTAAAAATGTTAAAACAAATCTGAACACAGGAATAGATCTGTGATACACAATCAATAATATTAGCAACAAGCAATGACAGCAAAACACAGTGGAATACAGTATGATTGACACCTAAAAAGAGTAAAATCAACAGAGAGAGCGATCAAGAAAATGCTCCCAGGCTATTTACATAGAGATACAGAAAAATTGATGTGATACAATTTTAAATTAAATTTGTTAAAGAAAAATTACTTTAGACATACATAAATAAATGGATAACAGAAAACCAGGACAATTTTAGAAATAAAGTCTCAATGTAATAAGGGCAATGACAATAAATGTGAAGTAAAAGCAGTACAAAAATGCATTACAATAAACATCATTATCCCAACAATCTGTTGGGAAGGGAAAGAGCACATAATAAACCACACACACACACGTCTCGCACGTCAAACTTTTTTGGAACCACTCTGGTCCCAAGTACATTGCTGTAGTGTGTAAAGGAAAAATGTCATTGGTTCTTTGAGGAAGGAGACAAAGAATTGTTTTCATTGTGAGGGGGGGGGGGGGGGGGGGAGATTGAATTGGTTTCTTCACCAGAAAGATATAACAATAATTCAATTGTAAAAAGTTACTGAGCACTGAGAAATTAACAAGATTTGTGAGCTCAGTCAAATACTTACGAGTTGCTCCGGAGACAACCGGATGGATTTCTTGTAGATGCCGCTCTGCGATCGGACCCTAGGGACCTGATCTTGAACCGAGGCTCTCTCGCTGGACTCTGTCTCGTCGCTCCAGTAAACCGTCTCTTCTGGTTGCCTAGGAGGAAAGGATAATAATAATAGTAATACTTGATTCTGTTCAGACAGGTGCTCCAGAGTCGCATCGAACCAAATAGATTAGGAGAGACTCTAGGTCGACCCAAATAAATTTTGGTTTCAGACAGGCCAACTTAATGCAAATTGGCTGAGAGATAAGAATACGAAAAGCAGGAAAAAACATGCCAAATGCACCAACAAATAATAGCAGAACACTTTTCAAAGATTGCTGAACATGTTTTTATTCTAATCGTAAATGTGCTTAGTACCAGGGTAATTCCATCCTACTAGTTGTAAATATTTCAACAGGGTCAACAAAAGACGTCAGTTTACAGGGTATTTATAATTATTATTATTATAAAGTTTAGTAACAAAATGTGTAGTTAACAATATGGGGAACCGTACATGCAAAAGAGCCTCCATGCTATAATAGCTGCAAGGAGTTGGAAAAAAAAATAAAAAATAAAAATATATCATTAGGCAAAGCTACCTTTCTTCTAATTACATACATTAACATAAAATTTGTGTTAGGTTTGGCTCATGAAAAGATCGACATCTGACACCACGACGCTCCAGAGTCCTTTTGAACAACTGTAACAGTCAATCTTTCAACAACCAGTCCGTCCAGGCGCTCCTTATTGTTACAGAGGTCAAACTTTTCATGTACTAAATTCAATAATTTGGTTCGGCACGACTCAAGAGCACCTGTCTGAAACCAGGCTTATAATGCTTTATCTATGGGCATCTCAAAACGTTTAAAAGAATCCAACCCAAGTAGTATTCAGGCCTGCCGAATGTTATTCTGTACCTTTCAGAAAAATTTGTTTTTGTGAAACATTTGAACTATGTTTGCTCACCTTTGCTCATCACCTTCTTGTTGGGCTGTTTCCAATTCAATTGCATCTGTTTCCTATTTGAACAAAGACAGAAAAAGCATTGATAAAATTAACTGAGCAGACTCATTCATTTCATTTGTTCATTCACTACTTGACGAGTTGACGAGTTGTGCCTATCTGACTCCATCAAGCATAGTGTTAGAGAGAGATGGACCGCTCAGTGTCAACGGAAAGAAGGATTTTTCAGCTATCCGGCTACAGCCACTACCAGAGCGATCAATTTGGACACGGCCTAACTATACATACATCCTGGGTCTAGTGTCTCACCTTCTTTGGTGTTGTTGGTGGTTTAGACGTTCCCCATAGCCATGATGTCAGACTACGTTTTCCCTTCGGCACCTGGTCCTTCATTAGATTGGACACGACCATCTAGAAACAGAAACAGAAAATGGAAATTGGTGGTAAGAAAAACGTGTCAACTGTATTTAGAAACTTTAGACACATGGACGTGGAGGCTTGATAAAGTTGTGATAATCTTTTTTTAAAGAAATCTTCTTTACTGGGAAATTATGTACTCATCAATATAAACACTGAGGTGTTCTGCCAAAAGTTGTCCTAGATCCATCAAATTACATCAATGATTTGGACTGTGATAAGATTGGTGTGCTCGGCCTTATGCTGAGAGTGGGTGATCTGGGAGTACAGTACCAAATCCATCAAATTATACCACTCCAAAATCTTAATGATTTGTACTCTTATAAGATTGGTATGAAACTTGACAAAGATTTGTTTTCAAACGGTTTAAAGGGTGTGTACAACATTGGTAATTGCCAAAGACCTGTATCCAAACTTGATGTGACTCAACATATATACATGAAATAACAAACCTGTGAAAGTTTCAGCTAAATCGGTCTTCAAAGTCTTGAGAAAACTGTGAAAAACCCCAATAATATGTTTTCACTATGTTCAAACATCGGTTTTATCACCAGTGATAAATACTCAATTGTTTTACTCATTTTCTAAAAACTATAGCATTTCAAGCAAAACTATTTCAAGGGAAGTTTTCCACCATGACCATCTTTATACCATGTAAGTTATGTACAAATCTGTGAACATTTATATTTTCAATTTTACCAATGTTGTACACACCAGTGTGCTTTTCTTATGATAGCCAAAATGGCAACATTCCACACAGCTGGGCGCAATTTCATGGAGCCAGCAAATATTGCGAATCAGTTTTCTGCTCAGCAAAAATGAGCAGGATACCACTCACAGAATGGTACATGTTACATGATATTTTGGCTGGTAACCTTTTTCTGGTATGCATATTTTTGTTGTGCTTAAGAAGCTCTATGAAATTGGGCCCAGGTCATCATAAAATAATAATAATAATAATAATACCGGGCATTTAAATACGCTCTACTTTGTAAAACAAAATCACAGCGCTTACAATGTTAGGCCTAATGAGAAAGAATAAAATTAATAATACAATAATTATTAATGGAACAGGTAAGTCTTGAGTAATTTCTTGAAATGTACAATTGAGCTGGCAGATTTAATGTAGGTGGGAATATTGTTCCATTCTTTAGCAGCGAAGACTGTGAATGTTCCGTCTCCGGCACGGTTGTGAGTTCTTGGGATTGTTAGCCTGAAAGGATCCGAATTGGAGCGGAGATTATGACGAGATGGTCGATGGCGCTGAAGACAGTTATTAATGTAATCTGGTGACTGATTAATGAATGTTTTAAACACAAGTAGAATAATCTTGAAACGAATTCTTCTTTGAACAGGTAACCAGTGAAGGGATTTCATGAGGGGAATAGGGTCATGATGCCGATCTGCTTGAAAAATAATGCGAGCAGCCCAATTTTGTAGGCTCTGTAGCCGTTTCAATTGTGCTGCTGGAACTGATGTTAGGAGTCCGTTGCAGTAGTCTAACCGTGAAAGTACTAAGCTACGTACAGCGTGGTGACAAGTGTTTTGATCGATGAATTTTCTGATTCGAGATATGCTTTTGAGATGAAACCGTAAACTGTTACAAACTGTAAACTGTTAAAAGCTTGCTAAGCACTGTCAAATTTTGCTTAGCAAAAATGAGGGTACCAGTCAAAATGTCATGAATTGTACATTGTATAACTGGTTCCCTGGTAGTTTTTAGCTTAACATAGCATTTATTAGGGTTCAACTAATACAGCATCTTAGTTCGTTTTCGAGTAAGCGGCTGCAGCTATGGCTGAATCACCACACACCCTGCCCTTAACCCCAGCCACCAGTTTCGGACACGCCCCTATTACCTCTGGGAGGGGTCGTCGGAATGCCAGGTAAGAGATGACAATTGGTCCAGCTGCCTGCCAGTTGTAAAACTTGCCATCCAGTCTGACCACGAGGTTTGGGTTGGAGAGGAGTTCCGGCGTTTTACAAAACTCCTCATAACTGACGAGGTCCTTTATGAACAGATCTATTAAGAACAAACGGGCAGCAGGGATGAGATTTTGACAAATGTGAACATTTCCGAAAAATGGCTTACAGACCTTCCTGATGTTACAGTTCATGGGGTTTACGTGTACTCTGTGCATCACAAGAAATACAAAACTACTGCAGAGCTGCCAACATTTGTATCTTGCAATCAGGGAGATTATGTGCAATCAGGGACATAATTTATTTAGAATTACAATCAACATAACTGGAAAAGGTTTCCACAATCAGGGAGATTTTCAAATTTGTTCATCAGAACATGGAAAGATTGGTTTGCTTTCAGGGAACTTTCTGCAGAATCAGGGAGAGTTGGCAGCTCTGCTACTAGTTTGGACACAATGTGGAATAATTTGTTCTCCCTTTGGTGAATGATTTCCATTTTTCAAGGACATTTTGAGAAAATCCTGAAAACAGAAAAAACACATGAGAAATCTCCCTCCTGGAACAGGACAAAACATGATAATAACAGCCGAACTCCAAAATGTCAGTTGTGTTCTTAAAACACTGCTCGAAGCAAGGTGCCTGTCGCGGTAGGTACATTTTTTGTTTAAATCAATAACGTAAAAACCGTTCAGTCAAATCCCCCCCTTTGAGATAGTGTAGTCACTCACGGGGTTGAATTCACTAACAGTTCACCATGACCCTTTGAAGTTAGCCGGCCACAGTCACCATTGACATGTACACATCACTGTGTGGTAATGATCAGATTGGTGGCCGGTCACTGGTGATGGACCAAGCCAAAGGTTTTTTTTTATTGCGATTTCATAACGGCAGTGTTAAGCCTATACTTAAGCTAACGCAAAGCAAATTTCTAAACCAGCAAATCTGCAACACCAATGCAACCGATCCACTGATGAAGACATTGTGAATATTATTCTTCACAACCAAAAAAACGTTCCTAGTTTTGATCATCATTGCTTCATGATGGTTGGTTGAAAAAGTTTTTGACCCTCTCGATAAATTTCATATCCAGCCCCAGTTTGTCCAACTCATAACTACCTATAGAAATAGAACCCGGAGAACGCTGAGTGCGTCATTGTGCGTGCGGTTTCATTGTGAGACCATTTTTATGGACGCGCGTACTCCATTTTTCCCTTTTTTTACGCGTGTATGGCAAAATTAGCATATTACGGTCTATGTGCGTTGCCATTTTTGCCATACACGCGTGTCACGTGATGATCATTTTGCCATACACGCGTGTCGCGTGGTATCGATACGCCGCGTCCACAGACGACACAGAGGACGGTCGAGCTCAGCGTTCTCCGGGTTCTATTTCTATGTAACTACCCAAAGTGCGCCCTCAGGTGGCAGATAATACTCCAATTTGATTGGTTGTAGTTGCGAAGGTTCGTAGATTGTTGAACAATGCTCAACTCAGCTGCCTGCTGTTCGTAGATTGTTGAACAATGCTCAACTCAGCTGCCTGCTAAGAGATTTTTTTTTTTGCTTTTGCGATATTTTGTTTTGAAGTTAGCGGAGAAGCAGCTGCAAAGGGATGTTGACAAAAAGAAGTTGATACTTTTTTTGCAAATTGCTGCAAGTGTAAATCAGGCTTAAAGCTAGCAGACAAATTGGAGATTTTCATTGACCAGTATCTTCACTTAGTGAGACCCAACATATACATGAAACAACAAACCTGTGAAAGTTTGAGCTCAATCCGTCATCGAAGTCACAAGAAAATACACCTTTACAGTTTTTTTACTGTTTCCCAAAAACATCAGGGTTTGGTCTTGCAAGGTCAAACTAATTGTTTTACTTAATTCTCAGACTTTTTTTTTCAGTAAAAAATACTTCAACATCACCTTCTTTATACCATAGCCCAATTTCTTATCATGGCCCTATTTCATAGAGCTGCTTAAGCACAAAATTATGCTTACCAGAATAAGCTTACCAGCCAAAATACCATCTCACATGCACCATTTCGGACTGGTATCCTGCAAATATTTTGCTAAGTGAAATTGTCTGTTTAATCAGCTGTCCGAAATTGGTCCCATGTGAGTTGTGAGCAAATCTCTGTGCAGTCATAGGCCATGTCCGAAACGGTGACTTCGGCTACAGCTACGGCTAGATCGCGCGCATCTGCCTATTCTTTAACACTGACAGACACGCTGATCTAGCCGTTTCGGACACGGCCATAGTTTCAATCTTACCACCACCTGACTACTGTGCAGTGACACACTTTGCACACACTTTGAAGCCCCAAAAACTGGTACGTTTTCTTTATTTACTTCCTACTTACCATGAGGGACAGTGTCATCTTCATCTTTCAATCCTCCACACAGGGACATCTGTAGATCCATTGAAGATTCACTGCAGAGTATAAGCAGGTTTTTAATTTTATAGTCAGCTTTACCTCTATCACACGGAGGGGGGGGGGGGAATTAGGGTTTTTTTTCCAACTAGGGTTTTTCATTTATAAACACGATCCAAATTGTAATTACCTAATGTTTTATCTCTATTTTATTTTAATTTACATCACTTATTTTTGATGTCACTCTTCGTAAACTGAATATTTTTTGTCACTGGACTTGTTATTTTTAATAAAAGAAACGAATGATTGAACAAATGAATGATTACATCTCTAGGTTGGGATACTCTACAAAGAGACCACCAAAGACGCCAATTCACAATGGTGTACAAAATGTCTAACAATGAAGCTATGTATCCATGTATGATTTATTACCTAAACCACAGAGATCAAGAAAGGGTAGTCAATTCAAAATTACATGCATTTCGTTTACAGTCTATATACACTCTTTCTTCCTAAAAACAATGAAATTATGGAATAATTTACCACAATCTGTGATAGACTCCAAATCTCATCAAATTTGCAAGGACAGTTAGCCATAGGTTACATGTACGTCAACCCAAACCAGTGCGCAATTCACAGTAAATATTACTAGACGACACTCTCCTGACTTCCTTGTCAAGTTCCCTCAAGGAAGTTTTAAGAGGATAAACCTACCATAAACCAAGTCTACAAAACAATTGTCCTACAACTTACATCTAAGTATTTTTTATAAAAACCGATATGAATGAATGAAAGCAAATCCTGACAAAGCTGACATACCTGGTTTCCCCTTCATATTCTATGCCGATGGAGACTTCCTCTACAGTGTTGGGAGATTGCGGGAGGGATGCCCCTAGATCTGATGACTTATCCTCATCACGGAGAGCTTCAATTCTACTGGAAACCTCCGCCCTTGAAGATGGAAGAAGAAAAAACAGAGACCCAAATTTATAGTAATAGAGTGGAGTGTCCTATACCATGCCTAGTATGGGGCAGAGGGTATCCCAACCCCAACCCCAATATTCCCATACTTTAACACACTCCTCATGTACCAGGCATGATACATGTATTTGGTCCTTGAAAAAAAAAGTGAATATTTTATCGAGTACAAGGGCTGACCTACATGTCCACATCATGACATGATGTGGGCTTTATAGATATTTCAGGCTATTCCATCAACATTGTTCATGTTTTTCCCAAGGACAACAAAAAATCGGAAATCAGACTAATGTATATGGTATTTGAGGCATTGCATGGTGAGGTATCAATGTACATTTGGTTTGCGGTAACACCATGTGTATACCTACTTGCTAGGTAGATTTTGTTCTTTGAGAACTTGTCTTGCTATTCTACTGCCGCAGAGTTGATTTATTCGGAAATTGAAAGAATTCATAGTTCTGAAAAGAACTGTCCTGCTTATTAACTACTACGTGGGCGGATGGTAGGAAATCGGCCGGGACTACTACTTTCGCTTAGTAGAACGAGGGGACTTCTCGTTATAGAGGGGACTTCTCGTTATAAGGGGACTTCTCGTTATAAGGGGACTTCTCGTTATAAGGGGACTTCTCGTTATAAGGGGACTTCTCATTATAGACTTCACTGCCGCGGAGTGAGTTCTTAATTGGTCTCAACGTTTCAACTAGCTTGCTCTAGTCATCGTCAGGAGACTAATGTAGGAAGAATATAATGCCTATTGTACAGAAGTGAAAGACAAGAGAGTCTATCTCATGACTTCTTACACAGCTGCCAACATTTGAAAATTTCAATTAGTAATAAAACATCGTGGCATGTCAAGGCGTTTGGCATGCACACAATTTGTATGATAAGTCCCGTCGACATGGAGATACAAAATGCATGTTGTTTCCCCTTTTGTGAAACTGTGATAAAAGAAAATTCATCACTGTATTTACTACTGTAAAATAGTGCTTTCTGTTTACCTTTGGAAGCCATGGGAAACGATCAATATTCCAACAATTCTGACAATCGCGATGTACTACAATGTAGAAGACAGAACAGACTCGCGGTGTGCTGCATAGATTTTGACAGGTTGCCGAAAACATGTACATACGTATGCCGAGCACACGTGTGCATGCTGTCGCTGGTTTCCACGCGTTTTCTAATACTTTTACATGTTCCTGGTATCCTGCAACGCACTTATATCGATACTATAAAAACCAAATGTCTTCAGTGTTCTTCCAGAGTCGTTCATGGTGATACAGTGTATATAAACGGCATTTAAATGGCAAAGAATCGATTACTATTTACAGAAAATCAAATACGAACAATTTCGTCGACTTTTCAAAGCTGAAAAAGAACGTTGCATTAAAAATAGTGGCGTTTTTTTTTTTCTATAGACAAAAAAAACGCCACTATTTTTAACGCGATTGTCAGAATTGTTGGAATATTGATCGTTTCCCATGGCTTCCAAAGTTGGCAATAAAGTTGAAATTCGTAATTTTTAACAAGCAATTCGTATTTTCGTAATTCATAGATAAATTCGTAATAATTACGAAAAATTTGTAATAGTTGGCAGCTATGTTCTTAGTATTATTTTTCAGCGTGTCTGTGGGACTGACCTTTCAGGGAAGTACAGGGCATACACCTCCGGGTCGATCTCTTCCGACGCTAGATCCTGGAGGTACATACCCTTCTCTATCCCTTGACTGTGCTGGATGTTCCTGAAGACGTTCAGTTTACTCCACACAGACGTCTTGGTCTCCCCAGTCTTCTGGCTCTCCAGGTCCGCTTCCCCTCCTTCCTCCTTAGACGGCTTATCGTCGTCCTTGTTCTTAAGGCTCGCCAAGGACTGCAATACAGAAGAGTGGAGAGTTTGAGCATGAGAAACGACTGCAGGAATTGTAGCTCAAACTTTGCAATAATTATTTGACAACACATCGCCCTACAACAGAGGTCGCCCTAAGCTGCGCTGGATAGACAATGTGACAAAGTGGAGTGGTAGAAGTGTAGGAGAGCTGAGAATAGCAGCGATTGAAAGAGAACAGGTGATGGCGGCGACTCCAGAAGTGCGCACCAATTACAATTTGAGGATGAGGCGGCCACAGACGCAAGTCTTTGCCGAATGATGATGATGACATTAGAATCAACATGAGAAGCAGACAAAAAAGGAAAAAATTAAACATATAAATTGTTATTTATTTGAGCAAACCCAAGAAAAGATTTATCACATTTGTTATTCAGAGACTTGTATGCTTCGGTAAAAGATATTTGAGATTTAAAGTCAACATTTGAACAACTTTTTTTAATTAAAGATATTACAGAGTAGGGTATCATTATTCAATTGAAAGATGCCAGCCTTGTGCAGTCTTTAGTTTACTGCAGGTCTGGAGTTTTTACCTTTGGGAGGGCAAGGCATTTTCATTTTGTAAAGGCCACTTTAAAAGGAAAATCTTTGAAGTCTATAGAAAACTTTTGAAGGGGCATCAAGACCAAGACAAGTGCAACAGAGGACACGGCCTTAATGTAATTACAGGCTTGTACTGGCCAGCCGCTAAAATGACTGGCCTCGGGCCTGTGGTCCAGTATTAAAAACAAGCCATGATTACGGTCATAAGATGTGTTTGAAGGAAATGAAGCAGGGCACTTTGTCTGGATTATGGGGGGTTTTTTTTCATCAGGTAATTTTACCCTTCAAATTTGTGTTTATAATATGAGCAAATGAACAGCAATCCTGAGTATGATTAGAGCAGGAATCATAGGCTCAGGACTATCAGGTCATTAGTGCAGATTGTATGGATTTCAGGAAATTGCTTTTTGGAGCTCCTGGTAAATGGATCTTATAGACCTTATGCATATGACGTCATTTGAGTAGGGCGTCCTCACCTAGAGGTCAAAAGGAAGATGTTCATTGGCCAGTCCTGTGCGCCGCGCGTACAAATCAGCGCGTTCCCATTGTTTCATCATCAGTTTACCTCTAAGATGGCGGCTTGGTGACGTCAATGCATAAGGTCTATTGATTTAGAGTGGTGTCCAAAGTAATTGTTTTGCAAAAAAGATACATTAATTCGTCACGCGTACCACGAAGTGACCTATCTGTCAAAAATAATAAATGTTTGCAAATCGGGTTTTATACAAAATATTAATATACTCATTACTGTTAACATTTTCAGCAAGTTTGAATACCTAATACTTAATAGTTTCGTAATTACACTAATTAGTAATAACAACGTGTCACTAGATTTGCCGTTTTGTATTTCCACGAAGTGACCTATCTCGACGCGCCACTTCACCAATGATATACAAAGCGTTACACACACAGTTCAGCGCGCGTGTGTGACATTTCGCATTTTCACGAAGTGACCTATCTGGAAGCGTAGTATTTTCACGAAGTGACCTATCGCGATAGGTCTCAATATGCAATGTGTTTGTACACAACGCGCGCGCTGCGGGCAATACTCGTTTTCATTTTCACGAAGTGACGTATGTGTTTAGGATTGTATTACTAAAATAGTTGCAAGAATGAAAACACTCTGACAGTTATGCACGAATAAAGTATTCAGCTTTATTTTTGTCTTAAAAAAATGAAACAAACTTTTTAAGTATACCCTGAAGCAGCAGTTTGAAAAGTAGTGCAACTTCAATCGCGATTTTCTCCAAACACGGTTTTGGGGGCTGTGAACAAGATAGGTCACTTCGTGGTACGCGTGACGAATTTTCCAACTTTTATACTGAACAACCTTTAGATCATTATGGATAAGAAATTGCAATGAAGGACGTTAATTTTGAACTGTTTAACTCGACTAACAACTTATATGAAGTTGCACCTTGAAACATCAAAGATGGCATATTATACAAATTGCTGCACAAAACTAACATCTTAGATACAATGTAACTATCCACAAAACAATGAACATATTGACCGTCCATTTCATCTGAAAGGAAAGTCTGAAACTAGGATCCAAATTTTACGAGGGGTCAATCCCATTTGAGTCCAATGTCAACACGGTTTTTATATCACTGAAAAATGGAAAATACATGACCAATTTACACCGACTCATTTAGTCAAATACAACTATTCAGCAAAACTGTTAGTAAAAATGCTTAAAATGCAGTTCTCATCATGTGAGGAACATTCAAACAGGTGCAAAGCAATCAAAGAATATTGTACAATAAACCTTGCAGACTTCTATTTTTGCAAGGTGGAGAATACAATAAGGTTTGCAGTAAACACCATGCACATGGATTATCTTTTTAAGAGCAGTGCTAGTTGCCACAATCCTTACTCTGTGATCGTTCTTAAGGTTAAACCTTAACGCTCACATATCCTCCAAAATCTTTTTCAGAAAGTGGTCTTACTTTGCAGTACTGCAGGCCCAAACAACAAGTTTTTTTTCATTGCAGGCCTGGATTTTCATCTTTGAGAGGGCAAGTCTATATTCATTTTTGGAAAAAGCTCTTCCAATGGAAAATCTTAAAGTCTATTGGAAACTTTAGAAAGAGCACCAAGCCCAAGATCAGGGGCAACAGAGACCATGTGTAATTCCAGGCCAGCAGGGGGCCAGTAATATCGATCTTATCATGTCCACACTATAAGGTACAATGTAGTGAGTTGCAAAAGAGCGGCTGCTTTTGGAGGACATGGGAGGGTCTCTGGCCAGACAAAATTGGGTCTTTTTAGGGTTTTATTGGAAATCTTGTTTAGGCTGCATGATCATCAGCCCAAAAATACATGTCGCAGAAAATATGACAAATGACAACATCTGAGTTACAGTTTGATTGCACACAATGTACATGTTAAGAAGTGGCATATTATGTATAGTACCGGTAATGACTTATATTATAACAAATTCAACACTGCACTCACAACAACAATTAAGTTTGAAGCAAGATGATTGCAATTTGTTTCGAGAAAAAAAATGGCAACGAATGAAATGTTACTCTTATAAAGAACTCATGCAAAGGTAACAAGCAGAAGCAGACGAGGGGGGTATTGAGTAACCCTCCCCCAACCCATCAAAATCCAACAGCATGTTTCGTCTGTTTCTGTGGCACTACCATGCTTTACATGGGATTGGGCACACCCGTCATGATTGTTAGCAGCTTTTCCAATAGTTTTATTTTTTAAAATAATACTTATGGGTGGTTTCAGGTACTCCAAAGAGAAGTTACAACTATTGGAAAAACTCCTAACATAACGGTAAAGTGGTAGACTTTTGTGTCTCCTATCATAAATAGATGGATGTCAACACAATGACAATGTAAGCGTGGAACAAGCAGAATTGATAAAAAGGAACCCTTTTAAAACAAGAATTTTAAAAGGTCAGTTTTGATAAAAGGAAGAATACCAACTAAGAGCAAGAGCATAATCAAACACTCACAACAATCTGGTCACGCTTGGAAACAATGCAATTTCCAGTTTAAAGGGGAGTTCGGAGGTGAATTAAATTAAGTTCCCATACTTAAAATTTAAAAGAAATGCCAGCAAATTTGGTGTCTGTTTTTAAAGGCTTTGCCTGCAATTAAACATTGGTATGCACCGGGGAAAACAAATAAATAAGTAATTTTGTAATGTTTTCTGCATTTTTAGTAATCAACACTGGCCCCCTTGTAATTCACTTTTCAAACCCATTAAAGGCAGGGTATATCTTTGGTAATTGTCAAAGACCAGTTTCATTACTTGGTGCATGAAATAACAAAATTTTATAAATTTGGGCTCAATTGGTCATCGAAGTTGCAAGAAAAGAAAAAAAAATCATAAACACTCTTTGTTTATATAGAATTCTGTGCTTTCAGATATCTCAGAAAGGCTTTATGCCTGAAGCCTATCTAGGATTCAAATTTTTAGGGGTGAAAATTACCACTTTCTCTAAAACTATTTTACTTCAAAGGGTGTGGTTTTTAACAATGTTCTAAAATCAACATCACTCTAGTGCTCTTTACCAAGGAAGTTTTTATGGTCGTTAACTTGTGGAGTACTATATTTACCAAAAGTACACCCTGCATTTAAGCCTCCGGCACACCCTCCTTGGAAATTGCAGAGTGTCTAAAACCACAAAATGCAAATGGCAATTCAAAGAGCACGTCATGCACAAGAGGAAGGTTAACAAAATTAACAAGGTGGGGGGTGGAGGGCTGTAACATCCACGGGAGGAAGAAGGTTGGGGTGAAATCTGAAGGCAATACCTCAAAAACCTCATCATCAGCAGTGATCAAAGGAGTTCTTGACAAGCGGCGCTACAATGGGAGGCAAGAATTTCGGTTAACGTGGTCAAGTTAGTAAAGAATATTAGACATACCCTGCAATTGATCCCAGACAAAAATAAAAGCAAAAATTTAGAAAACCAGTTTTTAGATGCCGCTTTCCCAAATACCGGCTCCAAATATTGTAACTTTCCAGGAGCATATCTTGTTTTCCCAGAACAATCTTGAATCCAGTCAAGAAACCAAATGATTCTTTTTATTTTTTTATAGCAAAAAAAGATAGAGGTGTATTAGAAAAAGAAGGCTTTACAGCACCAACAAATATTCAGATGGGCAAATAGGCCTATATGGAGCTTGCATGGAGCTTGCATGTAGCTTGTAGCAGCGGAGGAAAAAACAGACGGGGGAGGGGGGGATAAAGTCTTGTTCCTCGATCACTATCTTTATGATGTCAAACAGACAAGCTTTCAATGACAAAGGGGCCAGTTTAATTTGACTGACAAGCCTCATTTTCAATCCTATTTTCAATCCTATTTTATTAAGATTGTGTTTTAATGAACAAATTGGCCTTGATCGAAAGTCCGTTTTTCAAACTAATAATAATAATAACTAGAGATTTAGTGTTTGTTGACAAACACAAAGCTGTTCCGTGTTGTTTTGCTTCGATTAAGTGCTTCAAAGCTTTAAAGTTGGTCTGATTTCAAGATTGAAGTCTCTTGACCTTTGACAGGCCCCCTTTTCACTTAAGGGTGCCTAAAAACCTAAACCTGGTCTTCATTCTGATACTGAATCGAAAGGAGCTTTTAACCCAGAAATAAAGGTCATCATGAGGTCATGGTAACCCTTGTTTAACATTTTTTGCTCAAAGGGGTTTGTAATTGAAAATAAAATTAAAATCAGGTGTGTAGTTGTTAAGATATGGTCCCACTTCCGGTTGACCCAGAAGTAAAGGTCAACATGGGGTCACGGTAACCCAAGGCTAATCTTCAATGCCCAAGGAGTTTATAACTGAAAAAAGTTTGAAAATCGAGTGTGTAGTGCTTGAGAAATGGTCCCACTTCCGGTTGACCCGGAAGTACAGGTCAACATGGGGTCACGGTTACCCAAGGCTAATCTCCAATGCCAAAAGAGTCTATAACTGAAAACAGTTTGAAAATTAGTTGTGAAGTTCTTGAGATATGGTGTCACTTCCGGTTGACCCGGAACTACAGGTCAACATGGGGTCACGGTTACCCAAGGCTATTCTCCAATGCCCATTAGGAGTCTATAACTGAACAAAGTTTGAAAATCGGTTGTGTAGTTATTGAGATATGATCCCACTTCCGGTTGACCCGGAAGTAAAGGTCAACATGGGGTCACGGTTACCCAAGGTTATTCTCCAATGCCCATTAGGAGTCTATAACTGAACAAAGTTTGAAAATTGATTGTGTAGTTCTTGAAATACGGTGTCACTTCCGGTTGACCCGGAAGTAAAGGTCAACATGGGGTCACGGTTACCCAAGGCTAATCTCCCATGCCCAAGGAGTCTATAACTGAAAAAAGTTTGAAAATCGGTTGGGTAGTTCTTGAAATATGGTCTCACTTCCGGTTGACCCGGAAGTAAAGGTCAACATGGGGTCACGGTTACCCAAGGCTAATTTCCAATGCCCAAGGAGTCAATAACTGAAAAAAGTTTGAAAATCGGCTGTGTACTTCTTGAGATATGGTGCTGCAAAGATTAACTAATTAAAGCTTTGAATTACCGTAATTTGACACCTGATGACGTCACTGTAACAAAAATATGTTTTTCATACTAATAAATTTGATAAGGTACACGATGGTATGTAACTTATCCCAATCCAATGCCTTTTAACGAAAACCCTATTAGAACGTACGTATATCCTCTCTCGATTCCAATATCACGGCAGTCTTTGACGCCTAGCCGTGATTGCGCAATCACGGCACAATTTGCTTCGTAGCCATGGTTTGTGTTTGAACCACCAAAACGTGACTAAAACGTTTTTTTAATACGAAAAGAAAAAACACCTACAAATGACGTCATGATGACGTGTCGAAAAATGTTAGACCGGAATCGACATCTACAATACAAGACGATGCCATAACTGAAAAAAGTTTGAAGATCGGATGTTTACTTCTTGAGATATGGTGTAAATCAGATTGGCTAATTAAATATTCATACAGCTGTGACGTGAATAATTAATTAAGATTTTTAATCTAATTACATCTAAAATTCAAGTCAGGGCATAAGCTTTAATATGATATAGGATTTGTCTGCTTTTGATAATTCTAAGAATAACATATGGTCTTCGAAAGAAACACAGGTTAAGTCAATACGATTTTAGGGAAAGGAAGAATAATAATAATAAAAAAAAATAAAAATCTGGACGAAAACAAAAGCTGTTCCGACTGGATAAGTCGGAACAGCTAATAATAATAATAACATTTATAATGCGCACAATCCACCCCAAGGGATGCTCAAGGCGCCTAACAAGGTATACTATTACCCCTGGTCACTGGGCCATTTATTTCATTCCTTAAACCATCTCAGCTCCCTGGGGAGTATACAGCCTGTGCTGCAATATATGCGCTACTAGGCTAAATCAATCACAAGAACCATCTCTGCCCTAGCAGGGTTCCTTTGGCTCTGCCCTAAATCAACATCATAGACGATCATTTTCAGACATGGATGCAATGTTTTCAATCTTTTGGAGGGAAACGATTTAAATATATGTTTCCTGAACAGTATTAAACCAGGATCCAATTTCATGGCTCTGCTTACTGCAAAATTCTTAGATTGCGTTGTTTGTACAGCACAAAATTCTATGGTCCATAAACGCAGAATTCCGAGATAAGCAGAATCATGACATTGGGCCCTGTTCACCGTCTGAAAAAAAAAACATCTTATTGAATACAATATCCGTCGTTGTTTTTGGGTTTTTTTATTAGTTCAAAAAATTTTGCCTATTTATAAAAAAACAGTTTACAACAAGTAGTTAATAATGAGATTGTTGGCCTCAAATTAAATTTTTCTGTTTTTTTATTTAGATGCACTGTAAAATATTTGTCTTTCTCATAGCAGACCCGATCTCCCCCAATTTATAATGTAGTCTGTGCAATGTTACAAAACCTCTATACTTCCACTACCAGGTTAGTAAAATGCTGCTGTTGCAACCCACTCACCAGCAGCAAGCTTAAATCAAATTTCTCGTTAGATGGACTTTTATTCTTACCTCTGGAAGTTCACCCCAATTCCACTCTATCTTCTCGGTGCTACTTGAGGATCGGATGTGACCAGACGCTGCCCGACCTCTGCTCTGCCTGGAGGTCTCTAACTCTGTGTCGCTCTTTGGTGTCGGAGGTCTTGTACATACAGGGCTGCAAATTTCAGGGAAAACAGGGTGGTTTTTTGTTTTGTGTTGTATCTGGGATGATATTTGCCAAATGTGAACAGTCCTGAAAATGACTTGAAGGGATCAAATTTGGTGGGAAAATCCACAAGACCTCAAAAATCTCCCAATGGTGATTGCTGTATTTTTTTAAAGAAAATGTGCATGATCAAGGAGAGTTTGAAAACTTCTTGAGGCTAAATCATCCGTTAGGGTTGCATACGAAGGTCTAAAACAGTTTAAAATCTGAAAGTATATTTTTGAAAACTTCAACTGGTACCCACCAACAAGCCATTAATGTTGGGTAGATAATGACTCATTTAATCACAAGTGCCCATTATGAGAACCAAGTATTAAAGGCTCTTGCAAAAAGCACTTATCATTTTCAATTGAGGATAATTTCCGAAATACCTGAGAGGTGAAGGGGTGACATCGCCATCCGACAGCGGGTGTTGGGTTATTTTAACTTTCAGCATCTCGCTGCAGACCTCACCCCAAACGTCACTCTTGACCATTGGCTTGAATGGCCTAAGACCCATCACCCTCTCCACCTCCTCCTCCTCAGACACATCCTCAATCTGGAAGATCTCATCGTCAGAATGCTGCGATGAGGAGGTACTGGACTCAGAGAGGTTCATCAGGCGTCGACTCAGTGAGGACTTCGCCGCAGCCAGCGTCTCCGCGTCCTGTTTGTCTGACCGGGCAGGTTTGGCTGTCGCGCCTTTCCGCCGCCGTTTCTTGGTCAGCTTTCCCCGTCGGCTTGATTTGGTTTCGCTTTCGATCCTGATCAGAGTGTCTTTAGCGGAAGAGGAGTTGCTCTTTAGCTTGATCGGTTCTTCCTCGGAAACGTTCTCGACGTCCACGTCTGCTGCTCTGTTTACGCCCTCAAAATGGAGCAGCTTCTTGCTCTTCCCTTCTGCCGTTTCAGTTTCCACTTTGATCTCGATCTGTTCACCGTTAGCCGATTCTGTCATATCTACGATCGAGTGGTCCAATTCGGGTTGTTTCCCGTCATCCAAGACAGCGTCCTTCTCCTTCAGGTCAGACATTTCACCAGAGCTGGTCAGTTTGTTGTCTAAGGTGAGGTCTTTCCCGAGGCTTGCGTCCGATTCCTTGCTGCTCTCCGTCTCACTGCGGATGCTGCTGGCTTCAGCATGAAGACGCTTTATCCCGTCCTCCATTAAGGCGATGGTAGACAGCAGCGGGGAGGAGCAAAGATGAGCGGGTACTTTATCCTGATAGGAAAGAATAAAACATCCTCTTATAGTTTGCTACGAAAAATGAATGGATGCAATAGCAGGGATGTGATAGGCTGTTGACAAAAAACCTGAACTCTGAACGCAAAGTGCGAAAGCTTACGAGCTCGAAAACTTCTGAGCACGAAGCCTACAAACAACATTTATCTTTGGTTTTAAAAGCCCTACTGTGCAATCTGGGGGTTCTATGATGGTTTTATCCTCATTTTTTATGAATTTGATCTCAAAATAAAATAATAAATAATAAAACAAATTGGGGGGGGGACAAAAGGATTTAAGGTTAAAAACGGAGAACTCAAATCCCTGAATAGTGAGAATGTTTTCATGAGTTGAAAGATGGAATGTTCTACCGAGGCAAAGCCGGGTTGCATGGAACATGTTTCATCTCAGTACTTCAGCTAAGGCTTAGGATCCGTCTGTTATTTTGAAACAGGCTTCAAATAGATAGTTCCCAGTAGACGCCATCTTTACGGGCAAATCGCATTTTGGCATGCAGGCGCGTCAAGCGCTCTAATTATTAACGCAGCCGCGTCGTTCACTAAACCAATCATGCAATGAGTTTTGTGAAATGTGCGCGTGTTGTACGCCGTTCTCACGCGAAACGCATGACTGTGTGTTCCAAACTGCCTGTAAAGATGGCCGATTTACGTCATACTGCAACCTATCTATAGGCAGACAGAGCCTTAGGCAAGCCACTTTTCGAAATAGACCGCTGTGAAAATTATTTTGTAAAATTTGCTCCATGTAGCACAACAGGGCTTAAATTAGGGGGGGGGGGGGGAATCCAAAGGACTGCAGGGCTTGTAACTCAAGGCCAGAATGTTTTTTTTACAATTAACTAGAATTGAAATGAGAAAAAAATAACCTACACAGTTTAAAATGTTGAACTGTTTTAATTTGAACAAGCACTTAGAGAAGATTGATCTTCATTTGTGTTATGGATAAGTATTCGTCCATAATAAACATAATTTTGTTTCAGACTGAAAGTCAACATTTAAACAAAATCACAAGACAGCCGGTTACCAGCCAAAATTCCATAAAGTTTAGACTGTTTTGACTGGTACCCCGATCATTTTTTTGCTTAGCATTGAATTTTTCTAAGCAGTATTTTTTGCTTTTAACAGCTTTAAGAAACTGGGCCCTGGTCCAATGCCAAAAACACTGGTCTCTGGCCCGAGGTCCAGTGTGAATTTCAAGCCCTGGATTAGTTAGTGCAACTAACCTCCACTGCAGCCTCTTCCAGGAAGAAGGCTTCTCCATTCTCTCCCAGCTTCATGTGAAGATCGACCTGTTCACCATTGATCTCAATGTACACCTGGATGAGGAGACCAACAAGCGGAAACTCTTATCAACTTGGTAATGTAGTTAAAAACATGGATTTGGTTTTATAAAAAGTTTCTTTGACTGCGCCAGTCTGTACTGAGCCAATGCTTTACTCACCCCAAATATACTGTTTAAAGGCAAAGTATACCTTTGGTTTTCGGAACTGTTTGATCGTTTTAATCCTATATAAATGTAGTTATAAATACACAATGAAACTACATGTAACCTGTGAAAATTTCATTTCAAAAGGTGCTTGCATTTTCGAGATATCGCCAAGGAAGAATAATCCCTTATAGGAATACACAATCTGAGAAACGTACCTGACAGAAACATTTCTCAGATTCAAGTTTTGGGGCATAAAAACTGATAAATTTTTGCATAAAATACATTACTTCAAAGTGAAATGTTTCTCAAAATGCGGCATACTATCAAAAGCTGCTGTATTTCTAACCAATCAGTTTTTATTGCCATTAACTTTAAGAGTGATTACCAAATGTGACGGGCTCTACGAAAATGAGTCGCTTGTCGCACAACCCACTTTCAATTACGGGGCAGTTGAGTTGGGAGGGTTAAACAAAAATTTAAATAAAATTTTGTGATAAAACGGTTTCTTGCCTCTTAAGGGTCTATCTTTTCATAATTCTTTAATAGAAACTTCTTTTTTTCCGATAATGAATAAAAACAGTTTTTAATGACCCTTTTGTTCCTATTTTGTACTTTACAAGGCATTGTAAATGTCTCCCTTTAATTTATTTCAGATATGCAAATAAGGTCATTTGTAATTAGTTTTGAAAATATTATTCTTGCCTCTTAAGGGTCTATCTTTTCATAATTCTTTAATAGAAACTTCTTTTTTTTCGATAATGAATAAAAACAGTTTTTAATGACCCTTTTGTTCCTATTTTGTACTTTACAAGGCATTGTAAATGTCTCCCTTTAATTTATTTCAGATATGCAAATAAGGTCATTTGTAATTAGTTTTGAAAATATTAAAATTGCATCGTCATGTGAATACACTAAATAAAACTTCCCCAAAAATTTCAAGTCTGTAGCAATTGAGGAACATTGTGGTATCTATGGACTCTAAACAAAATAATATTTCTCTTTTGACATCAATATTTGATGTTTTTTATTAAACGGGCCGTTTCTCCATTAGGGGGTTATTTTCAGATATCGTTGTTTTTCAAAAGGTCATAACTTTTGAACCTAAAATGTGTGTAAGAGATGTCAAAATTAAGCTTGTTGTGTGCTCTTTACAGCCATGTATAAAACTCAAAAGTGAATTGTCCCCCCAACACCGCGTTTACACTAGATCCAGAAAGGTGGATTGAGATCCGGCATTTTTTTACGATCGCAGATAAGATCCCGTGTCGCGTTTACACTAGTGCTTGATCCGGCTCCGATCCCACTTTTGGACCGGATGTACACATTGTATATTGGTCATGACGTCACCGCTCCTCGCAAAGAGCTCAAGGGTTACGTGGAACAGATCAAAGGTCAGAATTACAGCGCGCCATATTTTCAATTCAATACAAAAACAGTTTTAGGAATATACAATTACAAGAAAACTCACTAAAAAGCGATAAGTATTTCCCTCGCGACGACATGTTGCGAGAGTACCTCCACAGTGCTGCCATCCCATAGTATTCATCACCTCGATCCCGCAGATGTGCTTGGTCCTAGTGTGAGTGTGCTATACTTTATTGTTAGGGGATGAAGGAACGGCGAGTGGGAGCGAAGGTGCAAGGGAAATTCCCTGCGTGAGAAATGCGTGGTCGGGGCCGGGATGTATCGGAATAAAATTCAAGGCACCACCTTTTACAGATCGCAATGTTCAATTGTGGAGTAAGAAACCATGAATTAAATGAGTCGGAACCAGTGAACAACGACCATGGAAGTAGAAACAGTTGGGAAAATTAACAAAATACAGCAACAAGGCAAGCTCCGAACGTAACGATGTATGTATATAAAGGAATACTGAAAACAACAAATCGTTTCATACACGCACAGTACATGTGCACCGTGCATGACACAACAACGAAGACACGCACACAATAACAGCGAGGGATGTCGCGGCAAAGCCCAAGCGAAAAGCGCGCCATTCGTAGCGAAACCGGAAGATCACATCGAATTGCGGTGTCTGATCCACCTTTGCGTTTACACTTGTATTTGTAATCCACTTTGCCGGATCTGATCCACCAATTGCCGGCTTCAACCCTCCTCGAAAGGTGGATTAAAATTGCCGGATCTTGAACCAGGTCTGATCCGGCATTTTTGCGTTTACACTAGCCGTTAATCCACATTGCCGGATCTGAACCGGGTCTGATCTGCCTTTCTGGATCTAGTGTAAACGGGGTCCAAGTGACTCATTTTCACAAAGCCCGTCACCAATGTATGTCTTCTCTTTAACTCGAGACATGAGCTGCTGATATTTGCGTCTTGCAATCAGGGAGATTTTGTTCGACAATCAGGGAGACATCTAGAATGACAATCAACATAGGGAAAGTTTCCCTTTTTCAAATTTTTTCATCAGAACATGGAAAGTTTTGTTTTATTTTCAGGGACCTGTCTGCAGAGTATATCAGCCATGTAGGCTACAATACAATTTTGCATGATATATTTTGTGCATTGTGTGTGGCACATGCAAAAGTTTCTCTCTCTCTTTCCTTTTAAAACGGCATCAATGATCTGTCAAAATTTGTTCACAGAAAAAATAATAATAATTGCGAAATTGACACATGCAATTAAGGGAGAACGCTGCCATTTCTGTTGCATAATTATTTATTTTTGTATATATTTTTTTCTTCTAAGTAATAAAACACAAGGGAAACTAACCTGACATAAAAACTTACTGGGTATGTCTTTCAAAAGAGTAAGTCAACTTTTCTGGGATAAGTGACACTTAAAAAAATACCAGAATGTCTGAGGGGCACTTAGAGGGTCAAAACCAGTAACCACAGAATTTGAACTCTGTCCAATTGTTGGGCTTTGAGGAATGCATTTACAACATGCCTACATGTGGTAAGTTATCCCAGCTTGGGAAAAGAATGTACTAGCTTTTGAGTGACTTACATGTATCACCAATCAATGCTGCCAAACACATTACTACCTTAAAAATACTTGGACCAGCCTTGAACCCATGAATTATGTTTGAGGGTTGACATTTCGTTGTCAAGTTTCACAGCACAACCCAGTAAGGCTCCGGTTGATCAAAAGCACATGGCCTGGGTCCTGGGGCGACAGGAATTAAAAACGGGTACTATGACCCACTTTACAGGTATGTATAAATAATGCTGTGGGTGATCCTGGGCTTGTACTAAGACATGGCCTTTGATGGAGTGATGAATTCATAGTGCATTTCATGGCTGGGAAAGAATTTCTCATATTATGATGCAATCTTGGCATGGTTCTTTGCTAGACCAGTGTCTGTCTGGCTGGCTTTTGGAAACCACAATTTGTTTAAATAAGACGCTCTCCCTACATGTACATGTATATAAGCGCATTGAGACGTTATTGTAAAATGCGCTATATAAGAACTGGTTATTATTATTATTATATCTATGCTGTATCAAACAACTGCTGAATGCAGGTGGACAAATTTAAGGAAAGAAATTGACGGGAGCCTCAATAAGCCATTTACAAAGCAGATATGAAGAATGTCTGGTACATTGACTTGCTTTAGTCACAAGTTACCACTTCAATTTTAAATCCTCAGACTACAGACAGTTGCCATGTAGGTAGGCTTTTTGTATAGCAACCTCCACATGAACAAACCCATTTACTATTGTGCCATACAATATTCATTCAGAATTGTGTGCTCTATGCAACTATGCAAAAGCTTGCCCAAATAGTCTGAGGAATTCAAATTGTAACTCAGTAAGTCACTGTACCAGACATTGTTCAACAGTTACATGTAACAGCAAGTCAACAGCCAGTCAATCAGCGAGTCAACAGCCAGTCAATCAGCGAGTCAACAGCCAGTCAATCAGCGAGTCAACAGCCAGTCAACAGCCAGTCAACAGCCAGTCAACAGCCAGTCAATCAGCCAGTCAATCAGCGAGTCAATCAGCGAGTCAACAGCCAGTCAACAGCCAGTCAACAGCCAGTCATCAACGAGTCAACAGCCAGTCATCAACGAGTCAACAGCGAGTCAACAGCCAGTCAACAGCCAGTCAACAGCCAGTCAACAGCCAGTCAACAGCCAGTCAACAGCCAGTCAACAGCCAGTCAACAGCCAGTCAACAGCCAGTCAACAGCCAGTCAACAGCCAGTCAACAGCCAGTCAACAGCCAGTCAACAGCCAGTCAACAGCCAGTCAACAGCCAGTCAACAGCCAGTCAACAGCCAGTCAACAGCGAGTCAACAGCCAGTCAACAGCCAGTCAACAGCCAGTCAACAGCCAGTCAACAGCCAGTCAACAGCCAGTCAACAGCCAGTCAACAGCCAGTCAACAGCCAGTCAACAGCGAGTCAACAACCAGTCAACAGCGAGTCAACAACAAGTCAACAACGAGTCAACAACGAGTCAACAACGATTCAACAGCCAGTCAACAGCCAGTCAACAGCGAGTCAACAAAGAGTCAACAGCGTGTCTTCTGTTTAATCCTGGAGGATGATCCACTCAATACTTACACACTTCTCCCTACTGCGAAGCACTCCCATCTTGCCAAAGCGGACGTGAAACGGCGAGCACAGCAGCGACCCATCCTCCTGTTCGACGACGATGACATCGATGGCCCCGGTCAGCGTTGCTGTGTTGATCTCGCTGTAGAAGGTCTTGAAGCTGGACAGAAGCCGCCCAACGTAATTCATGGTGGCTGGTTAGGGTGAGATGCTCTACATCACTTAGTTATCCTGGAGAGGTGAAAAAGGTTGATAAACTAAATAAATTGTGACAATTGTGTTCCGAGCCCTGAACTTTCACTTCATTTTTAATAAGACCACCTTCACTTGCAGCACATGCTCTGTTGCATCTTCTTATCCTTTTTATTTATTTGTTCTAAAAGTCAGTACTGTGAGACTTTCTATGAACATTTTCCTCTGCATTTGGAAATCCCTAGTCACTGTATCCTAATTCTGCATCTTACAATCTATTCCAGTTCAAGAGAAATGTGAAGTGATATTCTTCTCTTTCAATAGTCTTAACATTGTCTTCAATTTCCTTGTAGCTTGTGTAAGACAATTGTTTCATAGTTTTTGTTATTTCCGTGGCCGAGTGGTCAAATGAAAAGACAAGCTACATAAAGTCGTGCTGGCTCTAGTCACTAAAATATTTAAGGGCAAACCCCGACTGTGCATTATTATCAACTCGCTCAGAAGTGAGTAAAGGGGTCAACAAACTTTTTGGATCACCTGAGGCGATGAAGTTCATGTCACATCCTCCATAAAAAAAACACAGCAGCGGAAATTGGAATTTGTGTACTGACATAATACAGGATAAGGGAGAGAGATAGCACCAGGAGAGCAAACAACTCATCTAAAAAGATAAATAACTCGGCCAATAACACGCCCTAATTTTTCCGATTAAATTGGCTAAAAATATATTTTAATCTCAGGATACTGAGGACTCAATTTAACAGGGGGGGGGGATGTGATTAGCATTGATAATAAGAGTTATGGTAGAGCAGCCATCTCATTTCGAAAATGTTTCAACAACAACCACTGGTTTACCGTATTGTTTGACAAAAGTATGAAGCACTAATTCGTACAAAGCTCGGCTTGACACCTTTGCAGCACCGTCCTTCGCAATTCAGCTTCTTCGCTCCGAGTAAGAATGATTAAGACTCTTAAAACATACTTTTAAATAAATTATAAATCAAACAAAAAACTGATCTTTTTAATTCTTTTTCCAACCAATTGTAAGCTTCACTCTGGAGAGTGAACGTGAACGTGAACAAAACTGCGCAATAATAGTACAGCTTTTGGGTGTCGTAGGCTGAGCAGTCTAGGGCAGTGGATTCAGGTTCTGTACAATACAGCATGTGGGTTGGAATCATGGCATGGTCAGTTGTGACACGTGTCTTTTTGAGCAAGGCACTTTTATAATAGTTGCTTCTCTCCACCAAGGAGTACAAATGGGTACCGGTGAGAGCTGTGAGTAACTTGCGATGGACTGGCATCTTGTCCAGGAGGAATAGAAATACTCAGTTGTTTACTGCCAATGAAACCGCATTTCATGTAACAACCGGTTGATGAGCCATTGGCTTGAGATAAATGATACTTTTTACTATATTTCTATTATCCAACTTTATTAACGAATACTTAAAAAAGCCTTCCTGCTCTGAGTTGGGGGGGGGGGGGTGGGTGTACAAGGCATATTCTTCAAAATATGGACCATTTTACAACCTCAAATGTCATTTTTCAAAAAAATCTTTTTGACCTTGTAAGATATTTTAAATAATTGTATACATATTTAAGTTTACCAAAATGTTCATGTAAGGATAGTTCAGTTAGTTTTCATCTTGCAGTGGTCATTTTAAAAAGTAGAGTCTCCAGCAGTGAAACATGTGGTTATTTATATTTAGTTCAAAGATAGCACAAGTAAAGCACAAGGAATATTCATTTTTTTCTATGGTGAGGCCCAACTGATGTAGTTTCAAATACAAATTTAAAAAACTCAACAAAACATCACACACAGAAAATATAAGCCTGACAGAAGAGAGCATAACATTGACGGAAAAACTAAGCAAATATTGTCTGTTATTAATTTATTTCTGGCACAACACTACCGTAATTTCTCTTAAATATTTGCAGCCTCTCATACCTAAAATCTTTTAAAAAAAAAAAATTTTGTCAAGCTTCCATAATTTTTTTTGTGGCTAAAAACATGCAGTTTCGAACGTCATTTTTGACGTAAAAAATTACGTTTGAGAAAAAAATGACGGAATTTGCATGACGTTCGAGAAAATTGACGGAATTTATTGCAAATGACGTTCGGGACTTTATTACCTTCGCGCAATCCACATCAAGCGTACTTGAACATAAGTTGATTTAGTTTCCAAAAAACTAGCGTTCGGAAGGAAGTATTTCCGTTGTTAATCATCTCAGATACATTTTGGTTTTTCATCTGGAGCTGTCCGATGGATTCTCGAACGTCAGTAAGTATGAGCGTGATTTAATTGACGGATTTATTTTGCGCACGTATGAACAGAAAACAGAAAACATGTGCGAGTCGAACTTACCCCCTCTGTTGACATCTTGCCAAACTGCAAGAGGACAATAGAGGAGGTAAGTCTCAAGTCAAGGGTTAACTTACAGGCCAATCGGTAAGTTCTCGAACGTCACGTAAAAAAATTGACGGACGCTGAAAAAATTTCGGCGCTGCAAATTTGAAAAAGGGATTACTCTTATTGTTGACCAGGTATCGTAGTAGTTATTGTTTCAAAATAATAATTATTTAAACGTGTTCTCATCATATTTGTTTCGAATTTATTGAATGTTTGAAACTTCGGTTAATTGACATGTTTTTTATTGTTGAAATTTGTGACGGAAAAAAATGAAGTTCGGGAATTCCCGAAAAAAAAATAATTTTATTTTTTTTTTCAATTGTCAGATTTTTTTTTTCTCTTGCTGTTAAAGTATTTGGCATCAGCCCCCACAACCTGAGCATGCAAACGAAAATATGTACCTCAGCAAATATAAAAATGTGATCATTTAAATATCTCTACATCTATAGTGGTAGTTGAAGTCCGTCAAAAATGCTGACGTTCGAGACTCCAAACCTTTTACCTCGATTTAGTTGAAAGACATCGGTTGTCAATATTGTGTGTTAATTACACTATATAAAAATAAAAATTAGCTTTCACTTATGAAAATATAAGGGTCCAATTTTCAGGCTTGCAAATGGTCCATATTTTGAATAACATGCCACATGTATGTAATCTTGGTTGACTAGTCACTTTTGGAAAAGGGGGTGGAGTGCAGTGCCAGTGGACTATAGTAATGGTAAGGATAGTGTTAAGCCTTGTAGAGCCCAGAGCCAAAGGGTTTTAAATTACTCAGTCAAATTCTGGGTCAGAACTCAGTGTGTGACCACCACTCTCTCACAAGTCTCAGTCTCAGTCTCAGCATGGAGGAAGTGTTTCTCAGCATGCTCAGTGGTTGAGGCCAATTATTATGGGTCAAGTATGAGGTCCTGACCATTAACATGCAGACACCCACAGTAGGAGCCATGGTCAAAGTATGGTCAAAGTATGGTCAAAGGAGGCTAATAAATACATGTAGTGCTAGTCACCTGTCAAATGAGGGCAATATTACTCTGACCAGTGCCAGCACAAATCACACTCTGTAATTCATTAGACACCCAGTCAGGGTCACTGTAGTGTAAATAAAGAGCTTTTACCATGAAGGTACATATACACATTGTAGAAATCTACCCATTGCTTTCACCATGTACTAAAACTGGTAACCATGTGAAACTTGACATTCATTACAGTCTTGCATGCACTTATAACTTTTTAAAAAGGGCCTGGAATTTATCATTGAGACTACGACTAAAGAGGGAAAGACCCCCTTCATTTTGCAAAGTCTCTCTTTTAACCCTTTGCATGCCATCGGCGACTCTCGTCGCCGAACCCATTTCACACGCACAGCGCCATCGGCGACTGGAGTCGCCCACGAGTACAACCGATCTTATCTCACTGAATTCTGGGAAATTATTGACCCCTGACCTTCCCAACACGTTAGTTTATTCAGTTGCATACATGGACGACACTTTCTCATCGATACAGTTTCATTTTATTAAAAAAATTGTTATATTGTCCGTTAAAAATCCGAGTTTGTTTGTGCGTTATAACAAAGAGTCATCAACAATGGATGCCCACGCTGCATTTTGGGAGATTTTCAATGAGTTGGACTCATGAAATTCGGATTTAGAAGAGTCTTTTCTCGACGATTATAGCGATGACGGTGAAGGTATGACCAAAGGTAATGTACATGTACAATGTACATGTACACGATGTCGAAGGCGAGTCCAATGCATCGATGGGTCTGAATCGGATGATTCCCCCATTGAAAATCAACAGCGAGTGGGTCGTGACGATGAGATGCGTGGTGTATTTCGGAGAGCCTAGGTAGTTTTGAAACGTCATATCTTTCTAACCTTAGGGCCTACAAACATGATTTTTGTTACATGATATTGAGTTAACAATGCTGAATAAAATCTTTATTTTTGATTTTTCTCTAAGACACTGTCTTCACAAGGTAATTTGTGCAAAACGGTTTGGCCCCATGTTACTTGCTGCGTGTCACAGGAAATGCGGCGCCACAGGGTGTGTGTGTACAAACTAATGGTGGCATGCTAAAAAGGGTCAAGTATGTGGGAAACTATTGAAAGATGAAGCCCCAAGCAAGGTCAACACAAGGGTTACAACAGAGGGGCCATGGCCTAAGTATTACTTAAGTACAAGGCCTCCTTGTCATTCCATGCATTTCCTTGACAGCTGGATAAAAGTATTAAAAAGGACTCAACGAAATCCTGAAAATTATCAATCTTTTGTCAATATTGACGTTTAGTTGCAGTTTTATTTTTTGTAAATTACTTACATGTAGTAATCAGTAGTAGTATACAGACAGAGAACACAAAAAAGCTTCATTTTAGTTCATTCAGAAGACTATAATTTTAGTTCTAGTTTGAAGACTAAGTTTATGTTAATTCAGTTTAAATAATTAACACTTCCAAGAACAACATAATATATATAAAATTTTATTAATATTTACCCCTTATTCTGGTGATGGTGATGCCCAAAATTCTGCTGGTAAATGTACAAAACTAGAGTTCACAAATCAGCAACAAACATCATTCCTCCATAAAATTAGATGTGCATGCGTAGTATGCTAGTTTGTGCACGTATGAAGTACATGAACATGTACGACTACGACCATGTCACTCACTGCTCAGACTCAGTTGTAGCACTAATAACAAGAAACAGAGGATAGATCTCACTAAAAGCCCATTCCCAAGATTGACAATGTACAGTATTGTGCCTTCTATTTTACTAATAAATGAACATGTGTCAGACAGTCGGCTACATGTAGCTGTATACACACCACACCATGCATCTTTAATATGGCCCCACAATAAAACCCACACCACACCATGTTATGATCATGTGATACACACACCCGCCCCCACACAACAACACACAGGAAGGTGGACAAGTGCATTGGTGCATGAGGGGTGTTCTTACCTGGTGATCAGAAACTTGATAATGCACCGATAATCAACCAGTACTTAATCGGAAACAACAGACCAAAGGAAACCTGTTAGCTGTGTTTTATGACGACCATGGAAGTCAAATTTTTGAGAAAGAGGTTTATGCACAGTGCATGCATTTTACCTGGGAAGGATGTGCTCAAAGATATGTGTGGATGCAATGTGCTCTCACTATAGTGGGCCTACTGTGAACAATGTGAAATAAAAACAACATTTTCTTTTTACACCCAACCCAAAAAGCTTTCAAGACTTTTCTTCTTCATACCGGTTACACGCCTAAGTTCAAACACCCCCTACATGTACATGTACATATGTACATGTACGTTCCGACACCCCTACTATTATTTTCCTAGCCCTAACCCTTGCCCTAATGCCTGAACACTAGCGTGTAAATCATGAGGACCTTTTCAGATCATATGATTATCAAAACATATGTACAGGTGTCAGAATATAGAGCAGTCCCCTTCATACCCGAGTACTAAAATATGGGCACAGTGAGATTTTAATTTTTACAAAACTGGCATCTTGCCAGTGCCAGTCATGCAGACAACAAAACCATCAATGGTATTCTATTTTTTACCATGGATGGATCAAGGTCCAATGTAACCATTACAAAAAAAAAAACACCTGAGGTTCAATTTCATACAATTACGATTCTGGAAATATGCCAAAGCAAGTGACATGTGTTTGTCCTGGATACAAAACATGCAATACACATACAGTACATGTACACATATTTTGTATAGTGTCATGAGGCATTATACTTTATAGTACAAATCATCTTGTGTTCACACACACCCACACTCATAGGAGTAATTCATGGTATGCAGTGGTTGTGACGCAGGTTGCTATGAGAGCTCTGCATGGTGTTGACAGTGCCATTGAACTCTGCTTTGAATACAGTAACTGGAATCCTTTAAATTGCAACCAAATTCTTCTTGCCAACACATTGAAAGACCCTCAAACTGTACAGCTAATAAAGTAAACAGTGATAGAAAAGGGGTGTTGTTTTTATACCTACTGCACTGCGTGTCAAAATATTTAGCAATTTGGATCCTGCTTTTCAGCTTACAGCAGTTTTAGACACAATTTTCAAACTCAAAGTAAAACCCAAGCCGTTAAAACAAAATCCAAATGAGTACGGATTGTTGTTGCCAAACAGTGCAGAGAGGACTTGTAAGGCTATTTTCATTTTGCAAAGGGCCACAAAATGACAATTGCCAAACTTAAACTAGTAATTGAACTTTGTGTGACCCAACATATTAACACATGGAAAAACAAACCCGTGAAAGATTAAGCTTAGTCTGTCATCGGATTTCCGAATCTATATCAACAATATATATAGGGCCTAGCATTTCAAGAAAATATTTCAAGAGAAGTCTTCAATCTTTATACCATAAGTTATAAATGTGTATACGTACAAAATCTGTTAACATTTCTAAAGCCTATATTTTAATTCTTAACAATGTTTAACACTTCTTTTTTTTGCTTTAATTATATATTTTTATGCAATAAAACCTTGTAACACTCATAATCACAAAAGTACCGGGATTACCCTAGGGCATTTCCTTCCTAATGATTTTTGTGGCGGTGTTTAAAATTAGAGAAACATCAAGTAAACAAAAAATATTCTGGACCATCTGCATGTAGTTAAAGAGTTCCACTGTTAATAAACAAAACATAAACATCAGGCTTTTTTATGCTCAGTTCTGAGAAAACAGTTAAACAAAATTACTTTTACACTTTTTTATTGTATGTGTTACAATGCAGTTTTTCGAATATATCATGAAGGAAAGAACCCTCCATGGAAATGGTCACACAAGACGTCAAACAACACAGGAAGTGGTCAGCCAGCCCATGGCCAGCCCTACCTCCATGGCCAGCCAGAATCAGACCTCTGTACTACCATTTCCCACCTCCACTCAGTACTACCATAGAGCAAGGAACTCTGTTCCTTGCTCTATCACAAGGAACTCTGTTCCTTGCTCTATGGTAGTACATGTACCATATCCAAGCAGTTTCAATTTCCACACCAAAATCTATTTCCCATCACACACAATTTACAAACAAACTTCCCTGAATGAAATGGCATAAAATTCATACAGTACACCATTGAAGGATGTGGGCCCTATCCACAGATCTATGCCTGAAGCCAAGCACCCATGCTGGATTGGGCTTATAATTGTTTAAAGGACCACACACAGGAACACAACACAAACAGGTCATCTGATACCTACTGGTACACAGTACAGACACAACAAGAAGAGGTGTGTCAGAGTTTGACCAATCAGCACAAGCCTCCCTGCCTATCCCACATGTAAACAAAGATCAGGCCATCCCCATTATCCAACCATAGAGAAAGAACCAATCCAACCATGAAGCAATGCATTGCCCTACACATTGGTGTATTACTACTGTTAATTCCTCCAGGTATTTAAGTTTTGCTTTATCATTACAGGAAGCCCAGATCAATAAATGCATACCATCCATGACAGGAAAACTCCTCACATGTGACCATGATGTGATGTAAACATTGAGGTGGGGGGAAATTCTTTATGTCAATAATTCAGGGCTCGAAATTAACACTGGACCGCAGGCCCGAGGCCTGTGATTTTAGCGTCGGTCCAGTAAACTTTATGCCCAACAAGTCGGGAGGTCTTGTGTTTATTTTTGTACATAATAATATTATTATTAATATGAAATGTATTATTTGTCATTAAATAAATGTATTTAAATCTCAGTTTGAAAAGTTTTTGTTTTGGTACTTGTCAAATTATTTCCGAGCTCGGCCGACCGACCATTCTTCCTGCTGCATGCAACGTGCAAGTTCCCTATCCAGTTTGCTCATGCCCATCACCACTGCACTGGGCTCAAACCATAGGCTTACATGTAGGCGCCCAGGAGGACGAGCGAACGGCAACCTCCATTCTGTGCATAGGTGATACTTGTGTTGGTGCCCGGCAGAACACCACAGTACAGCGCTTTGTTCGTTTACCACTGACCATGTACATGTCGTGCTGTGGTGGGTGCAACACATTGGATGTAGTCACTTTAAAGTCTGATACATTACCAACGAATTATATAGTGTTGAAATTGTATTAATGACGTCTAGGTTGTATTCTTTTGACACCACACATCCCTATGTTGCATGGTTTAAAAGTAAGGTTTTGCTCCACACGTCTTGCTTCGTATGTTAAATTTTGACATCGTTGTTGATTGTGTCAAAACTGATTAAATTTTTCTGTGGCAGCAAACGTCGTGTAAAAAGAAGGTATGTGGAAATTTCTCGGTGGGGTTTCGAAGCCCAAACTGCCACCCAAGCGATCTGCAAGTGAAAATCTTGCACAGTCGCAGAAGTATGAAAAAACATGATAACTTTTGGTGCGTTTTTTTGTGTTTTGGGTTTTTTCTTCTCATATGATTTCAGTCTTGTAAAAAATGTTCCGGTCCAGTAAAAATTCTGATCAACAAGACCTGCGATCTTATGGATTTTTTCCCCAAATTCGAGCCCTGATAATGATATATAGCAATACTACAGAGTAATTGTCACCAGGATGCTCTACATAAACTTTGGTTTTTACCTTTACGCCGATTTTGTGACAAGCACTGGATGTATGTAAATGAACATGACATCGTACCCTTACAGATTACGGCTACAACATTCCTACAAACCGGATTTGTGTAGCAGATGTCTTATTACCGCTACAGAACAGGACCCTAAATGTACCAGTGGGTGCAAAGCACTCAATGATTTCCAAAATCCGATGACTTGGCTTTGAATGTGGCTTTTTCATCAAAAAATATATATTTGGATGTACAAAAATACAGAAGACTTTGATGTTAGTCATGGCTTATCTGGGTCGGTTGAAACTGAAACCAGCAATTAGGGCTCTGTCTAAACAAATATTTGCTCAAAGCTTCAATAGTTCAAATGGCTGATATTGACATCAACAAGGCTGGTCAAAGGTCAGTCTCCCCAGTGTAAGTGACCGTAGGCCTACAGCAAAGACGGTATGGCACCGCAAGGTGCAACATGAGCAATGGGAGCTCTTTTTATCGTTAGAAGTAAATGAAGTAAGGCGTGGGTGCCATTTCAGTAAGCAGATGTATAATAAATGCCTGCACTGATCTAAGTGTATTGTTGCATCAAAAGATCTGCTTACTGAAATGGCGTCCAGTGCATACTGTACTTCCCATTTTAGCCTGAGTCGCACATCTTGCACCTGCAGTGCTATTCAAGTACGATCTTCATTTGCTCTAGAGGCCTTGAACTATCCACTCAACCACTGGCCAGAGTCCACTTATTTTACCACTTAGCCAGTAACCCACACAAACAAAGAAGTCTTGCAGCCCAAACTCATTGGTCCCCTACTCTGAAGATTTATTGTTGTAACATGGCACTTAAAATATCAAGAGTTCTGCAAGTAATAGAAAATGTCTTAGTAGAAATACTTCCGGGCCAGTAAAAGTTGAGGAAGAGTTAAGACAGATGGTCAGGGATTGATTTAGTTGGCAATTCAGTTCAGCACAGCAAATATTTATTACGTTTGTGCACGCTAGTGAAAGGCAAAAAATACAGTAGTGAGTAGCAAATGATTACTGAATAGCAACTGGATACATTCTGTGCGACATTTTAATATATCCTCCCCTGTCCGGTTTTCGATGTAGTATGCCTTTTTCTTTGAATTGAAAAAAAATTAAAATATTCCATAATCAACTGATGCCCTAATTACCTTCCTTTGTTTATAAGAAATATGCAAACATATATTAAAACGTGATGGTATTTTTCAAAAACTTTAAAAAAAAATAATAATAATAATAATGTAAATAATTCATTGGCTTTCAAATCTTATTTTTATTTAGTTTTGTGTCTTTTTATGTTTCTTAACATTTATAATTAAGCATATAAATAAACAGTGATAATCGAATCACAAAGCTGATGTTTAAATTTTAATATTAATAAAAAAAATGATAGAGTGTTACAAAAAAACATTATCCAGACTATTAGAAAATGATATAAGGCACGTGGCTTCTTTAAGCCTCTGTATTTTTTCCCCCAGAATGCTCAGCAGAATGTTCAGTCACATGATTTGATCATCGTGAATTGTGAATTGAAAAAGTGTTTGATGAAACTTTTTCGGTAGGGAATTTTTTTTTATGGCCCCGACAGTATGACATATTTTTGTACCTTGCAGAAATGCCTAAAATACCACAACTTTTTGCATTTACAAGTGCAACTAACCAGTGGAGCCTTACATGTTTCTAAGTTTTGGTCAAATAAGAGGAGACTCTTTGCTTGGCAAGTCAAACCACAAAAATTGTATCTAGGGACTGTTTACATCGCGCACAGAGAGGTAAAAGATTTGCCTCGATTTCAGGGACGCCCTGAATACAGGGCGTCCTACGATACAACAACGCATGACGGTTTACCCATGGAGGAAGAAATGTCCTCCATGGTTTACCTAACTGCACCCAGGCATGACGTGTCTTGGCAGACGTGGACCCTAGATATCTCGGATACTGCTAGAAATATAATGAAGTTCGTTCCCATCCCCATCCATAGTTCTAGAACTACAATGTATCCTCCCCTGTCCGGTTTTCGATGTAGTATGCCTTTTTCTTTGAATTGAAAAAAAATAAAAATATTCCATAATCAACTGATGCCCTAATTACCTTCCTTTGTTTATAAGAAATATGCAAACATATATTAAAACGTGATGGACATTGAAACTTTCACACCACGCACCGATCTTCGATGACTTCAATAGCGTCCCATTTGTTTTGAGTTTGACCTGTTTTCGATGCAAACAAGAAAGTATGGTGTCCGGGTGAAGCCATACGTGGAAGAAACATCTGCAGTGACTACAAGTGTTCTGTGAGACTTAGTGTATGACTCTATAGCCAGCAGTTTTCTTCATTTTATTCAACATATTTTTTATCTAGTTCTAAAAATAACCATGGTATTTTTCAAAAACTTAAAAAAATAAAAAAAAATATAAAAAAATGTAAATAATTTTTGGCTTTGAAATCTTATTAGGTGTTCGGGCACACAGCCCGTAACACCTCTTGTTTTTGTTCCGGTTTTTTTTCTTACTTTTTAATACTTCTTATTCTTCTTCTTATCCCCCGCGATTGTCCGCTAACAAAAGCACACTTCCCAAGCTCGTATAATTTTGAAATTTCTACCATAGTTAGATAACCATTAGGAGACGAAACCGTTTCATTTACGTCATGATGACGTCATCAGGTGTCAATTTACAAGGTTTTTAGAAAAAAATAAATTAATCTTTGAAAATCTGTAACAAATCACACTTAAGAGACCGGCGGTTGTTTTATGCGGGATCATACTTAGGTCATATAGGTCTTTATTTTTTGTCGTGTGCATGACCTCACATGACCTCTACTTCCGGTCGTAACAGGAAGAAACAGGAAGTGCCTTGTAATTTAAAAGTGGCACACTTTTTGAAGTTTTTTTTAACGGTGTTATAGTCGAGCAAGAGTCTGGTTTAACAAAATAAGACAAATGACGTCATAAAAGTCAAGAGCGCCCTCTAGCGGCAGGTTGAAAACAATTAAAAATGCACTTTTCCTAGATGTCTGTGGCGAAGTTTCAGATAATCGTTTCGAAATTGGTATACATAATGACCTTCATGCAGACAACATATGTGTGAAGTTTTAGATTGATGACGTCATCGTGTGTCACGTGGTATTGCCTTAAAGGTTTACTTTTTGAAGCCGTGTATTTACAAAACCACAAGATCGACTGAGTTGAAACTTGGCATGTTGAAAGACAGTGATATTGACTATGTAAATCTAAAGAAAGAACATGATGACGTCATTCCTTTTTTTTATACAAATATTTGAAATATTGACCAATTATTACGGGTATTTATTGACCCGCTGTCAAACCACGGGCTACACACACACTACGCGAACTAAACCAGTTTACTGTTTTGTTATCACGTAGTGTGTGTGTATACGTTGAGCAAATCATCCGCAAGGTTCAAAGTCCATCAAACATGCTTGTGGTCTAGTCTCTGTTCAAGGTTCGCGCAACCTGCTTTTGACAATACGCTTTGTTAGTCTCTAAAACAGCCGTCCATGCAAACCTCGTTAACAATCAAATGCTATGCTTTCGATCGTGTGCTTTTTAAAACTTTTGCTAAAGCTGGTGGTGCTATATCAAATTATGGTCATGCTTTTACCACGCTTTGTGGCATTATTGGCTTGCTCTGTGACAGATCGGCTCGTTTTAGTCTACGCAAACACCAATGTGAGCATTTTTGTTGGCCAACAAAGACACACTTTGAGTCGTGCGTAGCGCGTACACGCGTGCACTTTTCCATTGTTTTTCATCAATGATGGTGGTCAATGACGTGGTCAATTTGCTTTGATTTGCTGTAAAACGTTAATCGGTGACAGGGTACGCTGAATATAAGGCATTTCGTCACTAAGGTGACAAAAGGAATTGTCGTGTGCTTATTAATACTAGCAGAAAACATGCGTATAACGTAACAACGATCTACAACCACGTTGCAAATTTACAATAAATTTGCAATGTTGTGTTTTGCACTCGTGGGGCCCAATTTAATTATATTATGTACTGGAGCATTATTTTTGTGCTCCTATAGTAAATTGCAAGATTGAGCTCAAGCCGCGATATATTACATTTAACGCTTGTTTTCCTGATAAAAGACGTCATCAATTGTAACATGACTTCGACTTAAAGTTGCAGTTTTACCAGATTTGTATACTCAGTATTACAATTGCTTGGTCAAGCTTAAAACCAAATTGATGTATTCAAGCTGACAATGAGTAACATCCCATATTTGAACGTCATGCCGAACACCTTGTTTTTGTTGTGTAACAAAAATTTAAGTCTAGTTTTTATTTAGTTTTGTGTCTTTTTATGTTTCTTAACATTTAAAATAAAGCATATAAATAAACAGTGATAATCGAATCACAAAGCTGATGTTTAAATTTTAATATTAATAACAAAAATGATAGTGTTATAAAAAAAAAAATTATCCAGACTATTAGAAAATGATATAAGGCACGTGGCTTCTTTAAGCCTCTTTATTTTTTTTCCCAGAATGCTCAGCAGAATGTTCAGTCACATGATTTGATCATCGTGAATTGTGAATTGAAAAAGTGTTTGATGAAACTTTTTCGGTGGGGAATTTTTTTTTTATGGCCCCGACAGTATGACATATTTTTGTACCTTGCAGAAATGCCTAAATACCACAACTTTTTGCATTTACAAGTGCAACTAACCAGTGGAGCCTTACATGTTTCTAAGTTTTGGTCAAATAAGAGGAGACTCTTTGCTTGGCAAGTCAAACCACAAAAATTGTATCTAGGGACTGTTTACATCGCGCACAGAGAGGTAACAGATTTGCCTCGATTTCAGGGACGCCCTGAATACAGGGCGTCCTACGATACTTGTACTGTCGTAGAGAAATTGTTCACTAATAATCTATTCTACAATGTAAATAAATAAGTGGAGATTTTCTTGAAAATTGGCAGCCCTGAGTAAACATGGGTTTGGGTGCCACTTTATAAACGTAAGGTCACATTTTGGTAATGACCCCGAACAATTTGTTTGAAATTTTTATCCAAAAGCCTACTTGCTAAATGTTATGGTATTGGTAGGTCTATACCATGGAGGAATAGCATCCTGTGAAAATATTTCAATCATCTGTTGACAAAATTTGCCTAGATCATAGATGTTCATGCAAAATTAACAGTTTAAACACCATAACATGTTTACAATAGTGACTACAGTACAAGTTAAGACAATTCAACTTGAATAAGAAAATTTTTGATACATTATTTTTTATGAATGAAAAAGTGGCTGTCTTTGGGATGGGGTGATTTCCTCCTATTTTGAATCTGATAATGTCATTCAGAAATTCAGCATCTTTTCCAAGATCAGTAGCGCTACATGTATCCTCCCCTGTCCAGTTTTCGATGTAGTATGCCTTTTTCTTTGAATTGAAAAAAAATATATATATTCCATAATCAACTGATGCCCTAATTACCTTCTTTTGTTTATAAGAAATATGTAAACATATATTAAAACGTGATGGACATTGAAACTTTCACACCACGCACCGATCTTCGATGACTTCAATAGCGTCCCATTTGTTTTGAGTTTGACCTGTTTTCGATGCAAACAAGAAAGTATGGTGTCCGGGTGACGCCATACGTGGAAGAAACATCTGCAGTGACTACAAGTGTTCTGTGAGACTTAGTGTATGACTCTATAGCCAGCAGTTTTCTTCATTTTATTCAACATATTTTTTATTTAGTTTTAAAAATAACCATGGTATTTTTCCAAAACTAAAAAAAAATAAAAATAAAAAATAAAATGTAAATAATTCTTGGCTTTGAAATCTTATTTTTATTTAGTTTTGTGTCTTTTTATGTTTCTTAACATTTATAATAAAGCATATAAATAAACAGTGATAATCGAATCACAAAGCTGATGTTTAAATTTTAATATTAATAACAAAAATGATAGAGTGTTACAAAAAAAAATTATCCAGACTATTAGAAAATGATATAAGGCACGTGGCTTCTTTAAGCCTCTGTATTTTTTCCCCCAGAATGCTCAGCAGAATGTTCAGTCACACGATTTGATCATCGTGAATTGTGAATTGAAAAAGTGTTTGATGAAACTTTTTCGGTGGGGAAATTTTTTTTTATGGCCCCGACAGTATGACATTTTTGTACCTTGCAGAAATGCCTAAAATACCACAACTTTTTGCATTTACAAGTGCAACTAACCAGTAGAGCCTTACATGTTTCTAAGTTTTGGTCAAATGAGAGGAGACTCTTTGCTCGGCAAGTCAAACCACAAAAATTGTATCTAGGGACTGTTTACATCGCGCGCAGAGAGGTAAAAGATTTGCCTCGATTTCAGGGACGCCCTGAATACAGGGCGTCCTACGATACCTTCCTCTATTATTACAAAGAACCCATGGATATAGCTCTAATTTCTCTTGCCACAGAGAAAACACCAGGTTTAAAACCACTGCAAGTGCAGTACGGACAGAAACCATTTCGGGAAAAAAACAAAACATAACATGTCGCAACTGATGTGATGATGCTCGCCACCACACACACTGACCATGGAGGACCATGCACAGACTTCACTTAGTGTCTTGGTCCACTTGTTTGGTGGTAAAAAAGAAACGATAAATTTGACAAACCTTGGAGCTTTTCCAGAATAACGAAACTACCAAGCAGCAGGGACATCAACTTGTCTTTGGTCGTCAAGTCAAACCGCGAAGGGAAAAAATGGTTAACAAATAACAGAAACTTCATACAAAATATCGCAATTTGACGACTTCTGTGCTCTGTGCCGGCTGTCAACGTCAGGTGATCTGCCGGTCAAAATGCTGGGCACGATCGATCACATGGTACTGGTGCGGTGCGGTCCCGTGTGTACATTCCACGCGCATGCACGAACCTCATGCGCGCACGTCAGAGACTTATTAGCATAATCGCGCCTGCAGTGATGTTGAATATTCAGTGGATTATATTTTGCTCTTTTGGGGGTTTTAGTTCCGTTTTGAGTATCCTCATTTCAGTTCCACACACAGAAAAGTATAGATGACCAGGATTTTGTACCCTCCACTCTATAAGTCTTGCCTCTATTACTTTAGATCACTGCATAATAACAATAGATAAGTTTGACGGCAGAGGGCGCTATTAAGAAAACACCATTGATCTCCATTAGTGGAGATCAATGGAAAACACAAACTACAACCCAAGGGTGCACCACACTAAATAAACTCCCATAGGAACCAATGCTAAATGATAAATATTCAAAAATACTCAAAAATCGAGTAAGTATCTCAGCCTCTTGAAACCAATCAAAAATATTTTCGGACGACTGAACTTCAGAATTCTTTTCAATTTTTTGCAGGTCAGCCGTTTGGAATTTAACTCATTATACCCCAGGAAAAAAAAACTAAAACAATAAAGTGCTTTTTCCCAAACCGACTTGCTGCCAGTTTTCATGAAGCACTTCTCCACTCTCCATAATTTATCAATATAAGTCTCCTCAAGAGATGAATCACAGAACCCCCATGGTTGTGACAACTTGTAATAATTACACAATCTATTAACCCCCAAATAATTATGATAATGCAGTTTGCCGCATGAATTTTGGCATAAAATTATTCAGTGTGGTGCACCAAACTCGCCTTATGGGGACAGAATCTCCGTGAAATCTCCTACTGCACAAGGTCAGAATGGACCCGGAGTGGGCCATATTCATTTCTGAGTTAGCATGGGGGGAGGGGTCATATAATACTTGGCCCAATTTCGTAAAGCATGATGTAAGCACAAAAATTTGCTAAGCACAGAAAAATATTGCTTAGCAGAAACTGGTTACCAGCCAAAATTTCATTAAGTTTACACTGTTTTGACTGGTGCCCACTCATTTTTTGCTTAGCATAACAAATTTCCTAAGCAGTATTTTTTGCTTAACAGCTTTATGAAATTGGGCCCCGGTATCTAAGCCTGTGTCATGTGTTGTTAACTCAGATTCTGGGTAATACCCCAAAACGGATTACACTGACCCCGATACGACAGGTTGACCCATTCTCAGGGTAAACTCTGAACCGGTGTCATACGGTATTTTGTCCCTGGGTGTGTCTGTACCCCCCCCCCCCCCCCCCCCCCCCCCCAGTATATAAACATGGTCATAGGAAAATTAAGCCAGAAAAGAGGGAGCTATAAATCACACGAAATTTCTGCACAACTTGCCGTATGGGGACAGAGACACCGGGTACCAATCACCTGTGACCGGTGTGGCAGGAGATTCTGTCACCTGGAGATTATGTCCCCCATGATACGGCGAACTGTGGGTGCACTACTCTAAATCGACCAAAAATTCATACGCCAAGCTACTTATCATAATTTGTAAACCCACAACTTATTTTTAATTATAACGTTTTGGGGGTCATGCAACTAATAGAGTGTGTAATTATAAGAACTTATCACAACCTGGGGGTTCTGGGTTTCAAGTTTTGAGGAGATTTGATAAATTTGGGCTATAAAGTTGGCCCTATTTAGCTTGGGAATTGGAGGAGTGCCTCATGAAAACTGGCGGCAAGTCGGTTTGGGAAAAAACACATTTTCGGGGGTGTTTTTTTCTGGGGTAATTAGCAAAAATTCCAAACGGCTGACCTGCCAAAAATTGAAAAGAAATCTGAAGTTTAGTGGTCTGAAAATATATTTGATTGGTTTTCAAGAGGCTGAGAGACTTTTAACAATTTTTTGAGAATTTTTGAATATTTAGCATTTATCATTGTTTGCTATGGGAGTCTATTTAGAAGGGTGAAACCCTGTGCACTAAACTTCTTCTGATTTGCGCCCTCTTTTGAATCATCCTCCTTCAGCCCATTATGTTAAAATCCGATATGGGGGGACAGAATATCCGGAGGACAGATTTCCCTATAGGACACCGGCACTTGTAGTAAGAGATAGCATTACATGCAAAATTTGATTGAGGGAAGTTAATTTTCCACCATGACAATCTTTATTACCATATGAAGGTTTTGTGCAGTGAGCATTTCAATATGACCAATCTTGTAAACACCTTTTACAGTGCAATGGGCCCGGGTGGTTCCTACTAATAATGGTTTGTTATAGGCCTAATGACAAAAAGGACCCACTTTATATGGAGACATTACACTTCAGATACCGCCATCGGACATGTCAGTTCTAAAACCCAAACGACATTTTCTTGTTAAATAATAACATACTAAACAAACAAGGTATATTGTCTCACTTCCTACAGGTGCAGAGAAAAGTTGCATCCATGGATACCGTATCAGTCGGCGAAGAATGTAGTAGCACGTCATTGACTAGGAACAAAAAAACAGATTAATGGAAGACAATTGTACAGAGTAAACAGATTCAGATTGCGCGATAACGAGCTATTCAAACGGCTCTCAGCCTTTGTAATAATCAAAACGGTACATTATCTCAAATACATTTTTTATAAGAGCCCTCGACTGTACATTATTTTTTTCTAAGTGGTTAAACTCTACGTTTTCTGATGGAGACGAGAGGGCATTGAATGTCAGAAGTGGAAGGTGATAAATGAATAATGCAACAAGAGGAAATCTCTCTCAAGTATATTATTGACAGCGTTAGGGGCAGGGGAAATGAGTTTGCCGACGTAGTTTGGAACCATAACGCCATTGTCACGCTATACTGTGATATTTAATTATCAACTCTGCTGCATGCATCGTTGTCAACGATGAGCATCTGATGGTTTTGGGTTTGGTTTTTAGTATATCATTGTCAGAGTGCTTTAGACAATTTGCTTGTAAAGATGGGAGTTCGTTTCGCCTGTAGATGAGCTTATTGGCGTATACGAGAATTATGAGCAGCAAGTTTACGTATTTCGGTGGTCAGAGGTAAGTTTGTTCACAAAATACCCCAGTTCTAATAATTAGTGTTACAACATTCGCCCTTGAGTTTACCATCGGAACTGCCGTACCGTAGGTGGACAACTGATCTGCAATAATGTGCATTGATGGATCACCACATTTTGTATCGTATTGTATACTGGAATTTTTATCTATTATTTCAAACCACCGGGGATGGGATTGAATGGTCAGACAGTATAGAATGGTTGGCTGTGTACTGTGTAGATACATTCATCACATGAAATCATATAATAGGCTTGCATGGTGCATCTATAATTAAAAACCAAGTATGGATTTTAATAGTCAGACAGTTTCAGGAGGATCAATAAACAATTTTAGGTTCCTGCCTTTAAAGGGTCTGTATACATTCGGTAATGGCTCTGAAAATTAATGGCAATAAAAACTTACTTGGTAAAAAGTACAGCAGCTTTGGATAGTATAATGCATTTTGAGAAACTTTTCACTTCGAAGTACTGCGGTTATGGAAAAATATATCACTTTTTATCCCCCAAAATTTGAATCTGCGAAGCGTTACCGCCGTAACGCTTCTCGGATTGTGTACTCTATATATAGGGAATATTCTTCCTGCGAGGAAATATTTGCTCCGGTTTTTCGGTGATATCTCAAAAACGCGACCACCTTTTGAAGTGAAATTTTCACAGGTTAGTTTTAGTTGTATATACATTTGTATAAGATTAAAACAATCAAACGGTTCCAAAAACCACAGGTATATTTTGCCTTTAATACCATTATAGTTTATACACTCTAAAATCTCCCGGGTCAGAATTGACCACTGATCTCTATATTATACCATAGAGAAAGGACGATTATACTGACTGGATAGCGGGTTGGCCTATGCGTGTGCACAGGACCGTGAAGTCACCGCACACAAGCGGCGGCCATTTTGAAACACCCAAAAAGCTGTTGAACGCACACAGAGGGTATACAAAATAAGATGTCTTTTATTAATTTAAAGAAGGAATTTCATCACATAAACATGTTTTTCCTTTCCCCCAATGTTTTTTATGCACACAATGTAAGTATATTCATTGCACACATATGGGGGATTTATACATAGGCTAGATGTTCACGATGTGATAGGGGAACATGTAATTTGTTACTTCAAAAGTTGAATGCCGAGTGTTTTTCATTCGCTCAAACCCTCACACCCACATAAGCCCGGGTACAGACAAGTACATTCGTTGATCCGGTGAATTACACCCCAATTTACTTAAAGGCAAAGTGTACTTCGGTTTTTTGAACTTCTTGCCAAGTAACCTTTTATGGTCATTTATTTGTTGAGTAATTTCAAAAAATGATCCCGATGAAGCATTGTATAAAATCATGTAAATTAAATAATAACACAACAATACATTGAAGAACAAACAAGCATGTTATGAGTTGTTGGTATTTATTCCTGTATATTGCTTATTGTAAATTTACAACAAACTGGTTTTATCAATTCTATAAAAAAAAATGTGAAAATAAAAAAATAAAAAAATAAATACAATAAAAATTAAGAATTTCAAGCAAGTTATTAAAAGAAAAAAAATTACACTGTGACCCTCTTTCCTAATCCAAGCTAAGTGCAAATTTTTGAACATTTACATTTCACATTTTGCAAAAATCTGCACACTATAAATTAATGAACTAATATTTCACATAAAATCAAGAAAAATGTAATAAATAAAATAAAACAAATCAAATTTGTTTATATAAATATGTAAATAACAAAATAAATAATAAACCAATAAACTAACAAACCCATAAATGAATAAATAAAAAAAGATTCAATAAATAAATAAATAGATAAGTCAACCAATTAAAAAATACATAACATGCACCCCCCCCCCCCCCCCAAAGACAAAAAACATGAAATCCCCCAAAAATTTCGGCCAAAAAACAGGATTGTATGCACAGATGTGCATGCCCCACGCTGTTTGTGTGGCTGTTTTGGGTGTTTCAAAATGGCGTCCACTGAGCTGCGGTGGCTTCAATGAACGCACTCAATTCGCTATCCAGTCAGTATAATAGAGATCAGTGGAATTGACCCGGATTCCAGGGCACAGAGGGCGCCATTTCTGGGTCATGACCTGTAAGGTGGATTTTAACCCCAGATTCAGGGGCCACTTTGAGCCGGGTATAAATTTTGACGCAAGTTCCGGTCATGCTGACACAGAAATTGGTCATCCCAGGGAACCGGATCCGGGTCAATAATTATACAAGACCAGGGCGTTTCTAGAGAGGAGGGCCTCTCCTTTGTTTGCTTTGTTTGTCATGTTCCGTTCTCTGTCTCGTCCTGACATGATCTCATTGTATCCGTTAGTTTCGATTTGACATAGCACTAAGATTAATTTTAAGGTATATTGCACAAAAATATTAGCCGATGATAGGTGGGATAGCTGTAATTGAAATACACTTAACATGATAGTATTGTCTGAATCTCAACATTCATTCACGTTCATTGAAAGCTTCTGTGTGTTTTCCGTTTAGAAACAGCATCATCTGTCAAAATGCGTTCGTTCAGAGAAAACATTCGAAAAACGGGCAATCTTTCATAAACATGTTACAAAATGGACGGGTCTGCAGGATTTTCCCTTAACTTTTTCAGTGATTGCCAGCACCCAGCAGGACTAGTTAGCTTATTATTTCACTGGTCTCACTTTCAGGTTTGTCACTAGGGCATATTTCACATTTAGTGATGCTTTTCAACCACAGCCCAGCCGGACCACCTGGAGACCTGGAGTGAACTTTGACCCATGGTCCTCCAGGTGTTTCAACATTTGCCCAGCAGACCAGTGCACTGTTAAGGGAGAACTGGTTTGTGAGGGAATTTCTCTTTCAATATTGACAGCAACGATCGATCCCTCGTTATACCGATCTATCCGTCGTATTGTTACGTATGTGACATCCGACGAGAAAAGTATACATCACTGGACATTGAAAGAGTATATCAATTCCATTCAATGAACACATTATAAAGACAACCTGTAAAACAATACTCACTACAAAAAGGTCGCGTACTTCACTGCAAAAACTGGGTCGAGTGACACCTATGGGAGCACCCAAGAGAGAATAACAATTGGCATCACGGGGTGTTGAAATAAAACCAATGTAATTTTGTTGCCAGAAATTAGTGTTTTAACACCATTATATGGTGTACATTTTGGTAATGTTTTCTCGGTTGCTATGACAACACCCATGGCATCAATTATAACACCCCAATTTTTGCAGTGTTCTTTTGTCTGGGTCCCTTTTTTTCTTTTCTTTTTTTCTTCTTTCTTTTTCGGGCTAATAATTATTGCAGCAATTGAAATAAGCCACACAGTGACCTATATACGGAGTGCTATTTATTTATTTATTTCATACCACTCTCAACAGCGCAAGCGCCAATAACAGACTGATGATCAGGAAATTAACGAGACGGAAACCCCCCAAATTGGGGGAGGGGGACTAAGCCCATGTAATCAGGGCCCAATTACGAAAGCAAAGAATCAGCACAATTACGGAAGCATGGAATTCTGCGCTTACGTCAAGCGTTCACGGGTTAGCAGGTGTGCTTGTGCGCTTGATCTAGTCCACATTACTAGGCACTCAATACTATGGTGGCCCTGAAGGGACATCGCATATCGCAAACATGTGCGCATACGTATGCAATGTCGTGAAACAATTCGCGAATATATGCGCACACGTATGCAATGTCGTGAAACAATTCGCGAATATATGCGCACACGTATGCAATGTCGTGAAACAATTCGCGAATATGTGCGCACACGTACGCAATGTCGTGAAACAAATCGCGAATGTGTGCGCACACGGTATGTAATGCGCTGAAATTCCAATTCACACCGACTGGCTCCAGGTATGACGAGGTGGGATTCGAACCGGGGTCCACGGCCTCGGAGGCGGGAAAGGAGGCCACTTACCAACCTAATGCCCAACCACGGTTCTATTTCACGGTGGTATGATTATCATTTTCCTCTAATGCATTGCTGGTCGTGTGACATTCATCAAATTGAAACCGCAATCTATGTTTCCCTCGATAAGGGACAAATCCTGCACTGTCTTTGATTCCAGAGTGATTGTTTTGAAGATTATTTAGAAAATATTTGGCAATTATCAAACATTCATTTCAAGTGTTGAACACATATTCAGGTAAACTGGCTGGTCAATTATTACTTGCCTGCATGAGGCCCTGTACAAACTTTCATTATGACCGTGCTTTATAGCCTCTGCAGTCTTCCATTCACTTTCACTGCATAAAATTTGTGTTTTATACCACAGTATCAATTTTTATCCTAAAAAATTATCACCTGCCGACACTTCCCACTAGAGTCTCATGTTTATACATGTGTGTATACATCTGTCAAAATTACATGTACAAAGCAGGCAGGCGGCATTTTGATTGCGCACGCGCCATGCAGATAAATTGTGTTTGACCGTCGCCTAGCAACACTGGTCCGGTTGTAATCTGTTACCCACTTTGGGACAAAAGAACTGCGGGTCAATAGACCGTTCTGTGAGGGGCTACAAATTATAATACCCGAGTACACGACAAATCGATACTGGGTATGTATTGTGGGCCAATACTGATGGGGTTTAGTGGGATTTGACGTTCTTGGTTGATGATCATGGCCGACTGAGAGAATCGTAATTGTGTGCTCGGACAGCAAGTGTGTGTGACTAATTGTAATTTAACTATAGCAACCTGTGCTTTTGAGAAATCTGACGTTTGCGGTAGTCCTGTACGAACACAAACCTGACAGCATAAGTCGCCACTGAAAGTACACAGGCTGATCGGAGAAAGCAAATAGATCGTTGCTGTTCTACTAATCTCCCGAGTTGTCTTTTCATGGTTATAAACGCGACACGTCAGTACCTTGTTCTGGACTGTTATCTCCGCGGTTGCTCGGTAATTGGCAAGTTTTAGGATTTCAGTGTCGCCCGGACACTGACTGTTCCCAGTGAAAGTAACGTTGTTGCTACGGTCATCTCAGCTTGTGGCCAGACTCATGCTCTCGGAATAAGCCAGGCCTTGGAATTTGTTGTATTAATGTATGAAAATATCTCCCTCGATGCAGTGAAGGACGGAATGTGTTTTATGTTGCACCAGCCAAATCCCAGTTATTTGACAGTAACTGATAGCCATAGTATATGTTGCGAAAAGCTGGGCATGACCGTGTTTACAGATCGCACTGCGCCTGATGACAGCCTGTTACTCTACATTATTACAGCAATTAGCTGGAGGAACCCGTCTTCGGAGAAGTCTTGCTGAGACAGCTTCTCTTGCTGCGAAGTAGAAGCGATTCAAAAATCATTATTTTTCAACTGCACAGGGGCAGCATATTGTTGTTCATGGCATGAATAATGACTCTTTTTGGCACAGGTTGAAACTCAAGAGACACCGTCCTGGATCGGCTATCCATAACATAACGAATTGTTGACCTCGAGTCTGAGCAGACTTGACAATCTTTGAGAATTTTTTGTTTTTTAGAAATAGATATATATATATATTCTTTATCAGCATTATTACATTTTGAACAATGTCCTCAAACAAGCAATACAGTGACAGGGCCACATCGGCCGGTTACCGATTCCCCGTTTCCCGTATATCCAGTGCGTACCACAAGAAGTGTGTCCCGGCAGAGAAGGAGCGGCCGTCCGGGAGACACTCTGCACCCCCTGCGCCCAACAAGACGTACTCAGACACCGACTACGGGAAGTGCGATGTCGTGACCGGGGACAGGATATGGCGAGAGTCGGTGGGACGGGAACATGCTGGTGTGCAAAAGTGGTAAGTAAGCAACTAGTCATAGTTCATATCATTTCACCGACAGAACCGCTGGCATTTTAGTTATGTGACTTAAGATTTGTAGAGACTTTTTATTTATTTGTGAAACAGATACTTGAAATTACTTCCTAATGTGGACCTATGAGCTAATAATAATGTGCAAGTTTGCTAAGCACTGAGGGAGGAGAGTTGCTGAGCAGCCAGGCACAGGTTATCAATATCAGCCATATTGGATTTTGTTGTCGTGGCTGGTTTGGTGTAGGATTTTGCTTGGCAGACAAATTTATCTTTAAAAATGTTGCGAATGTTATAGGCCCGCCTTGTCTGTAATCGTTTTGGCCTGGCTATGGTGTTATTCTTGGTTCAAAGCAATATCTCTAGATGAACCGCTATCCCAACCAACACTGGATTTAGGAATATGAACCAAGAGCTTTTTAGACTTTAGCAAATCAAATGGGTCTCTGTGTTCATGGTAGTTTCCCTTCGAGAAAAGTATAGATATAGAAACCGTTTGGCATTAAACGTGTCAGTGACATCGTACAAACTACGAATAAAGACAAATATACCATACAACGGTAACATATAATTTTACTTTCCAACAAGCTGTTTACCAAAACAGTCGGCCTTTTCATCAGCTGTTTTTTCTTCTTCATTTGCCAACTTTTTAAATAAACGTTACGTTCAACTTGCATCAGTGATAAAGAGCAATATTGTGGTGTAACCATATACTGATGTGTGATAGGCACTTTACAGTACTTTCCCGATGTATGTGAGAGAAGAAAATCCACAGGCGATTTCCATTGCCACCTACTTTGGAATGCCTTTCTAATAATAAATATAGTTGATGGCTTGCAGTATTTTAATACTCTTCAATCAATATTGTTCTCCAACCACCCAGTCCCCTATATAATGTTTTCTTTGTGTCGTATAAGACTAAGAGGGGCTTGGTTTTAGCATGGAGCTATCCTTTTTAAAGAGCTACAAGATTGTGCTCAGGACGGGTACCAATCCGAATTGCTAAGCAAGTGTGATGTCACTATCTTAACAGCTCATCTTAAAGGGATACACCGGCTTCGTTGGGCTATTTAGGCGACAAAATACACTAAAACATGACTCGAAAGGTCTTCCAGGAATGGAGAAGAATAGTTGCTAAAAGAAACCATCAAATTTGGCCGTTTTAACGCATTTTTCAAAAAACGAAGGTCACATGGGTTATCCGAACCACTTTTTTGGTTCGGATAACCCTCGTGATCTTCGGAGATAGTTTTACTTCCAGCCGTATAAAAGTAAATCACTAAACCAAATTTTCTAAAAAAAATTTACAATTATTAATGAATATTTGACAAAAGAGACTATGTATTCAGATTGCGGGTACAAACTGTAAATAATGATGAAAAAAGGAACGTAAGATTCTCATTCAGAGAGTCCGTGCAACGGAAGCGTGTTTTACAGCGCCTCGGCTTGGGAGCTAGAGAAACGTACACCTTGAGGCATATCCCCTACAGCCGTTGCCGTGTCTCGTGGGGCCAGAGAGACAAACCCCGGGGGAAAGAACTCCCCGAGCTTGCTGGTCTTGCTGTGAGCTTCGGAGCTGGTCGGAGGGGTGGGGAGCCGGACCCCAAAATAGGTTTCGTTCCTATAGGTATTAGTCTGTACCCCCTAATAATTGTCACGTTACGTGGTGCCTGTGTGCAAAACATTCGGGACGACGGACGTCAGCACTGTTTATCTAACATGTATATGCACAGTTGATGTTTTGGAAGTTGCTGCATACGATGTCTTCTCCCATAAAAACGCCACGAAAAGACCCCGGTGGCAGCTACTTAAAACATTGCGCAACAATGTCGCATAAATTTGACAGTTGCAACGGCTGGAATAGCGTATACGCTGACCTTTGACCGCTTTTTGTTATTTTCAACATTTTTCACTAATTACGTGATATTTTTACGATTTCTTTTTAAAAACAGCAATCTAAAACTTATGGTTTCTGATTTTATATCACTAAATTACAATAAACGGTAAGCCGGTGTGTCCCTTTAAGTTGAATCTCGGTGCTTTGAGGAATGGACCCCTAGAATTCTTCACCAGTTGTTGAGGGCGCTGTTCTGTAGCTGCCACTTCTATTTTCTCTGCCAGTGCTTGCTTATTTTTATCCGTTTTATCCTTGCTGAGTTTTTGGCATCGTCTTTTTATTTATTGTTGACGTGTTTGGTAAGCTTTCTGTGCTTATTTGTGATATATTTTGGTGCTTTATCCGATAAGTATTGCTTGTTATTTTGATGTTTTTTGATGTGTTTTTTATCTCTGGTCGAGTTCACATTTTGTAATAACGTGTGTTCACCATGGCTGTTGCCATTAGTGCCCGTGCTCGTCTGTTGGTGTTTTTACATCTGCTTTTTATCATACATAAGTCACAACGGGTTCAAATCTTTGCTGATGCTGAGACTGTCAGAAATGAGTATTTTGCGTCTGCAGATCAGTACATGTGTCTGACTAATTTTGTTGTGCCAATCACACCCTGTCATGGGGTAACATTACAGCTGTGCCGTACTGGATTTAATTTCTCAAAAGTTCCATTAGTCAAATGGTCCAAACATGGCCAAACTACTCTAGTTATTCCTGGTCATGACCCTCCACATGATATAACAATATTTATGGATATTTCTGTTAACCCAGGCCCTCGTATTGGATGCACTAGCAAGGACGAGTTGCATTTTATGCATACAGAAAATTCGCATTCTAACATGTCTTGTTGTAAAACAACAACTATAATGTATTCCCGTAGTCAGCTTTTTAACATCCGTAAGACTTTTTATCACTCCATTCAGCCTGAATTGTTTTCGATTCTGAAAGCGAATGGAATTTTTCGGTTCAGGGGTAATAGAGCGGGTCATTGTAACTATAAATGTAAAATTCCTGTTCACATTGGTCACCGGCTTGATTATGTTCATAATAGGTTAGCTTTGGAAAACCGTACTCCTGTCCTTAAACACATTGTTGTAAATCCTGCCGATTCCTCTGATGATCTATTGAAACTTTGTTGCTTGAATACTAGATCTCTTAAAAATAAATCAGCTGATTTTGTTTCTTATGCCATTAATAGTAAGGCTGATTTGTTTGCCCTTACAGAAACTTGGTTTACAGATAATGATGTTGCCCATAAGGTTGAAGCAACTCCACCTGGTTTTAGATTGCTAGATCATCCCCGGAAAAACCGTGTGGGGGGAGGCACTGCTTTGTTGTTTCGTGATCATTTGAATGTCAAGAAAATTGCTGGAGATGAATTAGATTCATTTGAGTTTTCAGAATGGTCTGTGGGGATTAATTCGTTTAAATTACGACTTGTAATCATTTACAGGCCACCTTACTCAGTTAGCCATCCTTATACAGTTAATCGGTTTATCACTGATTTTGCCGATTATTTAGAATCCATTATTTTATCTTCTGAACCAGTTTTAATAACTGGAGATTTTAATATCCATGTTGACATTTCTGACGATCCAAACACTTTACGTTTTTTAACACTTCTTGAATCCATGGGTCTCCAGCAACATGTTAACAAACCTACGCATGAGATGGGTCACACACTAGATCTTGTTATTACCCGGAAATCGGACATGGTTCTTAACGGCCTCCCAACACCTCACCACCTTTTTTCTGATCATTTTTCTGTTATTTGCAATTTGCAACAAAGCAAGTCTTCTTTTCCTGCTAAACAGATTGTTTATAGGGATATTAAATCCATTGATATTAATTGCTTGAAAAGTGACTTAGTCTCTTCTAGGCTGTGCAGTGACACTCCTCAAGGTCTTGAGGAGCTTACGAAATGCTATAATACTACACTAGCTGGTACCTTTAACACACATGCCCCATTAAAGTCCAAGATGGTCACTGCTAGGCCCCGTCTACCTTGGTTTAATCAAGAAATCAACTCTGCCTTGAGGATGAGGAGACGTGCTGAAAAGAAGTGGCGACGAACAAGCATGGCCTCTGATCTTTCAGCATATAAGCTTATAAGAAATAAGGTAACCTTTCTTCTTAATAAAGCTCGTTGCAATTTCTACAAAGACTTTATCGAAAGTAATAGTTCCGACCAGAGGAAATTATTTAGAGCATCTAAAAAGCTGCTTGGGCATAGTGATGACGTCCTATATCCACCTTTTAAAGATAAAATGACTCTTGCTAATGATATGGGTAGCTTTTTTGTACAGAAAATATCTAATATTCATGCTAAACTTGATGACTTGGAAGTTTCAACCTCTGTTGACAGAACGTTATCTTTTACATCTGAAACAATGTCCAGTAAAATCCTGTTTGATAGTTTTATACCATTAACCGAGTCACAGGTAAAACAGCTTGTTGTCAATTCTTCTAAGGGATCATGCGCTCTGGATCCCATGCCTACTAACCTTGTGGGTGAGTGCCTGGATGTTTTGCTTCCAGTACTTACCAACATTATAAATTCATCATTAGTATCTGGTACATTTCCTACTGACTGGAAAGAAGCTTTAATATGCCCTTTACTTAAAAAACCCAATCTCGATATGAAATTAGAAAACTACCGACCAATCAGTAACTTACAATTTATTTCTAAATTAACTGAGAGGGCCGTTTGTGACCAACTTTATTGTCACATGTCAAAACATTCTATGTTTCCGGTTTTCCAATCATCTTATCGGAAGCATCACAGTACAGAGACGGCTCTTATAAAGGTTAAAAATGATTTATTGATGAGGATGAATTCCCAACATGTTATTCTGCTTATCCTTTTAGACCTGAGTGCAGCGTTCGATACTGTTGATCACGCCATTTTATTGAAACGTCTGCAGTCTAAATTTGGAGTCACTGGCAAGGCCCTTGATTGGTTTTCATCTTATTTGTTGGATAGAAGTCAACGTGTTTCTATTCAGGGTACCTTATCAGAAAAGTTTAACATCAACTGTGGTGTGCCTCAGGGATCCTGCTTAGGACCATTTTTATTCCTTGTCTATGCCTCTAAATTGTTTGACATCGTTGAGCGTCATCTGCCTGATGTTCATTGTTATGCGGATGACACTCAGCTGTATTTATCTTTTAGACCGGACGATAAATTTTGTCAAGCTGCTGTAACTATAATGGAAGACTGCATTGGGGACATCAGGCAATGGATGTTGCATGACCGGCTTCTAATTAATGATGCTAAGAGTGAATTTTTGATCATCGGATCAAAGCAGCAGTTGCAGAAAATTAATATTTCCAATATCATGATAGGTGATGCTAAAGTTTTTCCTACAACATGTGTTCGTAATTTAGGGTCATGGTTTGATTCTGAACTTACAATGAACACCCACATCAATAAAGCTTGCTCTGCAGCTTTTTTTCATCTTCACAACATCAAACGCATTAGTCAATTCCTAACACAAGACTCTCTTTTAAAACTAATTCATGCATTTGTGACTAGTCGTCTTGATTATTGTAATGGCCTTTTGTATGGTCTGCCAAAGTCACAGATAGCTAAACTACAAAGGGTTCAAAACGCTGCAGCCAGAATTGTTACTAACACACACCGGTTTGAACACATTACACCTATAATTCGTCAATTACATTGGTTGCCTGTTTCGTACAGGATTAATTTTAAAATCCTTTTGTTGACCTTTAAAGCTCTTCATGGTCTTTCTCCAAAGTATTTACAGGATCTTGTTTCCATCCGGAAGGTATCTTCATATCAACTTAGGTCAGGGAATAATGGTATTTTCTTGGATTATCCTTCTGGTAAAATGTTGACTACATTTGGTGATAGGGCTTTTTCTGTGGCAGCCCCTAAGCTTTGGAATGCGCTACCGTTTCATATACGTAGCGAACAGAAACTTACCTCTTTTAAATGTAATATAAAAACCTATCTTTTTAAAGCCGCTTTTTAGTGTGTCTTTCTTCTATGGTCACCTTGTCAGTTAGTTTAGATTTTTAGCATAAATAGGGTTAAAGGCGTCTGTCTCCTGAAAAGGTCAAAACATTACCGATGCCAGCAGGGATAGGCCTATGTAATAAGTACTATTAGTTCTCTGTTGGCGGGACAGACGTATCCCCATACTTTTGTTTGGGCGCTGGCCTGGTGACCAGTCTTTTTTCTTTGTCCTTTTCTTCCATTATGTGCTTTTTAACATGTGTTCTGCGCCTTTGATCATTTTGTATGTAAGGGGCGCAATATAAATTTTAAATATTATTATTATTATTATTATTACCTTTGGCGTGTAGTGGCCAAGCGGTTAAGTGCATCGGACTCAGGTTCTGGTGGGTGGCTGAGTCATCAGGGTGTGGGTTCGAATCCCGGTCATGACACTTGTGTCCTTGAGCAAGACACTTATAGTTGCTTCTCTTCACCCAGGGGTAAAATGGGTACCTGTGTGAGGGCAGAGATGGTTCTTGTGAATGCTTCGGCAGCATACTCCCCCAAGGATCTGAGATGGTTTCAGGAATGAAATAAATGGCCCAGGGATCAGGGGTAACAATGTGTGAAGCCCAATTATCATTCTTTGGAATTGCGCTATATAAGAGTCGATATTATTATTATTACCTTGCATTTTGGTAAGCAGATCGAAACGAGGGAGTACATTGATTTGACTTTCTCACAATTTCTCCGATATGTTTCCACTTTCAGGGAGGAAGGATGGGGCTTTATGAAAGATTACGATCAAAAGGTATGCATTAATTTACGGAGACGGTTTAATCCTGTTTTCCTTGTCATATACGCGGTATTTGTTTGTCCAGACCGCTTGTGCAAACACTCGTTGCGTAACAGCGATTTTTGAAGGCCTCTTATTAATTCATGTTGGGATTTTTCTGTCTGTTTTCAAGGATTGTACTTTAATTCAGTTAGTTTTAAAACTTACACTCGATTTCCGTGTGTGGTTTGTTACTAAGTAGTTCATTTTGTTTACCATTCAATCGTGCTTTGAATAATCACTATTTGGTAGTGAAGGGAGTTTCGATGAGTTTCCTTGCCATTAAAAGTGAAATGCATATGGTGCGCCCTCTGTCGGTGAGTAAGATACTTAGTCTTTGACTCTGAAAATCAAGATACATTATGTACAACTTTGAGATGAGCAGGCCAATGGAAGGCATGGACCATCGACACGATACCACGCATTACTTCATGGATTGCTTTCCCGGCCTAAAAAACAGACACCTCATAACCATGCTCATAACACAGGTTACAATAACTACTGACAATTAGTTTATTCGTGTATATTACATATTATATCATAACATTGTGAAATGTATTCAAAAGTATCAGAAACCACTCGAATATTCTTCACTTTAGATGAAATTCCTTCATTTTAAATTGAAAACTTTCGCTGACAGCGGTGTTTTCGTTTTAGTTTTTGTTCTTAACCAAACCGAACTGGAAGAAATATGAACGTGGTCTTCTATGGGGACAAGTTCCACCACAGAACAGTGTGCAATGTTGCTATCCAATATACATGTATCTTGCTTTTCAGAAACCAAGATGTAAGTATCTTACTCACGGTCACCGACAGAGGGCGCTCCATATGCATTTCACTTTCAATGGCAAAGAAACTCGTTGACGCACTCATCGATTTATCCAGATCCCTCCGTTCGAACCACAGCTTAAAAACACACAATGAAAGCTTTTCAGTGGAAGTATTTTTATAGTTATATTATTTCTATTTTCTGTTGTAGGGAAATTTGAAGGAGAAAGAAGATCTGCCGGACAATCTAACTCGTTTCTCGGCAAAGGTCCCCAACACTGCCAACCAAGTCCTTGGTCATCGGCAGTCAACGGGAGCGGCTAAGACCATGGTACAATTACAACATCAACTCAGCATAGGCCATCAGAAGAAACACAATAAAGAACTCGTGTACGGTGCCGACTGATTGAACTCTATTACAGTCTGGTCCGAAGAATCAACGTAACTGTGCATGAGTCATGGTCCACGTCACGCTGTCAATAGACTCTTCCCATGAAATATTTTAATAGTAAAATACACCTTTCCATTGTTGATAAACAAACCGCGCTGGTTGGCGATAGACGGCCGAATGTTAGTAAAACACTCAATCGTGTTAAAGGCACTGAACACGTTTTTGTCAAAGACCAGTATTCTCACTTGGTGTATCCCAACATTATGCATAAAATAACAAGCCTGTGAAAATTTGGGCTCAATTGGTTATTGAAGTTGCAAGAAAATGATGAAAGAAAAAACACCCTTGTTGTACAAATTAGTGTGCTTTCAGATAGGAATAAAAGGCTTCTGGCCAGAAGTCTTTTATTATTTTAGTGAGAAATTACCTCTTTCTCAAAAACTACGTTACTTCAGAGGGAGTCGTTTCTCACAATGTTTTATACTATCAACAGCTCTCCGTTGCTCGTTACCAAGTAAGTTGTTATGCTAATATATATTTTGAGTAATTACCAAACGTGTACAGTGCCTTTAAGAGATGTTTTAACCAAATTCGACATTTTCTTGCAAACTTTCAATTAACTAAAATACCTCCCATGATGGGTTGCTTTGTTTCCAACAAATTCAACGCTATTTTCTGTTTTCTTTCGCATGGATGGCTTCCTATAGTTTTCGAACCTCAGTTAGCAGAAACTCGGGCTGTGACATTGCAATAGAAAGGTCTATTGCACATCGCGCGTGCAAACTAACACTTATGGTTGACAAAACGGGGGAATTCAGGCGATTTTTTTAAAGACTACTTCTCAAAATGTCCGCGCGCTACAGCCGTGGTATATTTGCGAAGTATAATCTGTTTTGTTGCAAAATAAATGGCAAACAATGTTTGTGAGTCATTGCGTTACTTACACGCCCGAAGTTTTTGCTACTTCTGGTTTCAAAGCTGGCATTTGTTTGTGTAAACTCTACCAAAAGCACCCTTTCATAATTCCTCGTACGAAAACTTGCTCAATGCATTTCATATGAACAAGATGGCGCCGATGGTGGCGCGACCCATGCGCGTTTGTGCAGCTGCCTCGTTGATCTTTAAATAGAGGTCAATGGGCTGCCTATAGTTTACTATACTTTATGGCATTTGCCAACCAAAGTGTCTGTGCGCACGCGTGAATGTAATACGCATATTACATGGGAAGGGCTAAAATGTTTGAAATCATATATACGTGCATCCCCCACAAAGGGTCTTGTGCCCAAAACGCCCATTAAGGACGTAACATTTATACCCACTTATTTTAAGCTGAAAGGTCAAGTTCTGAATTGACAATACAATATTGACCCAATTCACCTGACGTCATCACACGTCAATTCATGCGTGCGCCATTTAGGCGACACCTGTGCAGATATACGTGCACCGTATCTTTATCATTTTGGCTCCCCAAATCAGAGCCCGGGCAGAAATTAGCCTCGTGTCATGTATTTCTAATTTCAAAATGCAATATGATGTTTCATGTTCCACAAAATGACGTTGCACTTTCACGGACATTTTTAATTGGTGTTGTGAAATCAGCCATGGGTGCATAACAATATTATTATATGACGCAGTCCGGGGTGAATTAGGTCGTTTTCCTTTGTACATAGAGCAATGTAAGCATATGCTAAATTACTGGTTTAAATTGAGTGGCAAACACGGGGATTCCATTCTGTACAACTCCTTCAATGTTGATCAAACTCTTGGGCTTAACCACAAACCATCGGTATTTCTCAAGCTTAGAAAGTACTTTGGTTCAGTCTCCTGTAATGTGCCAGTGAACATATCTGGGCCATCTAACCAAAGGAATGTGAAACGTGATTTTGTTCAACAATTACGTAATGTGTTTATTTCTAACTGGTATAATAGATTGCACAATGACTGTAGAACTAAACCTGGCCAAAAGAATAAGCTCAGGACATACCGTATCTTCAAAACCCAGTTTGAGTTTGAGTTATATTTACACTGTGTTAATAAACCCTCTTATCGCCATCCTTTGGCCCGTTTCAGATGCTCTTCACACAAGCTACTTATTGAAATAGGAAGGTACATTGGGTTAGAATCAAGCCAAAAAATTTGCCAGCATTGTCACCTTGATGTTGAAACAGAAATCCATTTTCTGCTAGATTGCCCATTATACAACGACCTTATGAATATTATGTTGGTTTATATTATTAATCAATACAACGACTTTGAAATTCTTGGTAGGGAAGATAGATTTAAGTTTTTGATGGACCATCCTGATGAAGCTATAACTAATTGCGTTGCCAAATATGTCTTTTAATTTACCGTTTTAAAAGGTAATCAAACTGTGTGATAAGGCTTAACCAATGTATGTTTTTGTTCTAAGTTAACACTCCTAGCTTTCCGTACGACTTCTTCACTAATTGTTATTTATTATTATACTGATGTCACCCTCCCCAGGGTTATGGGGTTTGTTCCAGTTTCGGAATAAAATAAAATACAATACAATACAATTATAATAGAGAAACGCATCGACAATGTACTTTGAACCAGTGGCTTTACCAGACATGGGGGGGCAAGCATGGGAAAAGACACGATTTAGGGCGGGGCTATTTAATGGATCGAATGTATTCATGTGTGCATTTTTATCAACCTCGTGTGCAGGGGGGGGGGGCATGGGGGATGAGGCAAGGGCTCCGATAACGGGGGCTACAGCCCCCCCCCCCCCCCCCCCCCCCCCGGTTACGGGTACGCCAGTGCTTTGAACGCATTTTGGAATTGCCCTGTTGATCTGGATCTGGATCTGTAGAATGAAGTCAGGCATAGGGTTTGGTTTGCTAATGAAGATTCTCAGTAATGCTGGGTGTGGTGTGCTCAAGAGCAGCTGCTTTGAATTCTTTGTTATCTTGAGGACTGCCCTGACCACAGCACAGGAGCCACATTTTGTTCTGTGTGTGGGTGTGTGTGTGCATGCAATAACCATGTAACTGTGTCTACATCAGCATCATTATAGGCCTACTTCTTCAGTTATTATTGTTTGGTTTTTAAAACTGAACTTTTTAGAAATAAAGATATCGTAGCAAAATTGTAACACCTTTTCATACCATTTTCTTTCATGGTTGTTATAATATTATTATTATAAGCAGACGCCATATGCGTTAATAACCATGCCCCAATTTTATGGAGCATACAAAATTGCTAAGTACATCCAAATTATGCTTACCAGAATAAGGTTACCAGCTGAAATACAATTTTAAATGTACCAAAATGTATATTGTTCCTTGCTTAGTTTTACTCAGTAGAAAAATGTGAAGCAATATTCTCTGATTATGAAATTTTACCCATAACTATTATAGAGGGTGGCCGTATTCAATTCTCCACGTTGCCTTTACAGCGTTTGTGAAATTCTGCAAAATTATGGCCCTCTAAATTAAATTGTTCAATGTATCTCAATAATTTCACCCACGTCTATATGAAGACCTGTTGCAAGCGATGAATTACGTGTGGATGGTGGGGTACACGTTGCTAAAAATAGGTTTCGGGAACAATGAATACACCAACGTATACGAGCAAACAACATACAAAGTGTTGGCAAACACAATTCCAAGAGTGAGTGAAAGCCTGGTGCAACCTGTTGGTTATTCTCGCAGTGCTTTTAGCTTTTTGAAATATGGTGGACACTGCTTGGCTTGGGTGTAAAACAGACAAAATTTCCTAAACCTTACAATGCCCTGGTAATGTGTCCACCATATCTCAAAATGGCGTATTGCTTTTGATACTAAATAAACATTTTAACTGAAACGCATTCAAATAAATTCAGCAGTTGACTGCATTGTGATGCAAGTTTATCTGTTCTCCTTTTTGGAGAAAACGAAAAGAGCAGAAAGTTACGGTATACAGAATCTATTTAAACGAGTTTTGGTGAAATGTTGTTATTTATATTAAAAGTAATAAGCTATTTTGAGATATATGTTGGACACTATTACTGGGACAATAATATGGGGGTTTAGGGAAATCTTGTCTGTATACATGTTTATGCAAGGTAACGACATGCAGCAGGAACACTCGCCTAACCTTTCGTTACTAAAGTCTCCAATAATGTACATGCAGACCTATACAGTAGGTTGCTAAATAAACCAATCGCAAGGGCAAACAAAAATATTGCTTTAAACAAATATTTCAGCATCCATGAAACCATGACAGAATTACGTGAATATTCTCACAATTATATTACTCTTAAATAACAGATAATTTGACTGAAAATCTCCAGTTATTACATCAGTATTTATAGTAGTTCTTTATTTCAAATACAATTTGAAAATGTATGCAAATTCAAATTCTTCAATACGATTATTAACTGCAAAGGAGATATACATGAGTTTAATATGGTGGGTGAATCGTCCCAAATGCCACTGTGGTAATAAAAAAGGCGAGGAATTTTAAGTAATACTAAATAGTGATAAGTTTGATAATGATACCAAAACCCATTCAATAACTGCTTATATATAATTATGTATATATAATAATAACACTTAGAAATCAGTGATATACGGTCCACTGAGACGCCCCTGTGTTGTGACGTCATTGTTAATTACGCATTGCGGCTCACGTCTGCCTGCAGTTTGGACTTGTGAGCAATGGATATAATAATAATAATAATAATAATAATAATAATATCGGCTTTTATATAGCGCAATTCCAAAGAATGATAATTGGGCTTCACACATTGTTACCCCTGATCCCTGGGCCATTTATTTCATTCCTGAAACCATCTAAGCTACCTGGGGAGTATACAGCCTTTGCCGCCAAAGCGCACTAAGCTAAATCATTCACAAGAACTATCTCTGCCCTCACAGGTACCCATTTTACCCCCTGGGTGAGGAGAAGCAATTATAGTTAAGTGTCTTGCTCAAGGACACAAGTGTCATGACCGGGATTCGAACCCACACCCTGATGACTCAGCCACCAAAACTTGAGTCCGATGCACTTAAACCGCTCGGCCAAGACACGCTATCAAAATCCCTACCACTACTTCTTCCATTACTTAAATATGTATGATAATCACTTTAGTTAAATTATATCTTTCTGTATTTGGCTATACTGGTACATTGTATGGACTTGTTACAATGGATACCACGCAGTCGTTGGTAGTTTTGGTCGACACTTCCCTGCGTGGCGGTGACGTCATTAATTAGAAGTAGGCTACACATTGCGGTTTTATACTCCCTGTATTTACAGTGAGGTATTATATAGCTATTATATAGCGGTTGTCTTTGGTGCACGATAGCAGACCCGGTGACTGTCCTCAGACATGGCTCTATTCCTACAAACTCTTTCCCTTCTGGCTGCAACTATTCTTACAGGTAATGTCATATTCAAGTTTACTATTTATGTATCTTTAGTATACTGCCAGTGCTTTGATTTTGCAGTAACTCCTAAACGATTCAGCCGAATTCAAATAAACCCAATTCAAATTAAATCTTGTCACCTGTGCTATCTAGGATGCTCGCAATTGTTGGTTAATGGACATCTAATGGCCAGTCGTTGACATTTAAATAATATAGTTTACTTTGGCAGCAAATGCTTCTTCTTTCACAATCATAAAATAATGCGGGTTGCAGCTTAACTCGGGTAGTGCCAGTCTTCAGCCATTTGGGTTTTACATTTAATTTAGTAGGAATATCTCTAATCATTCCATGAATGTGTTAATGGAAATAAAAACAACAAACAAACACATGTCAATTTGACACTTGCAACGGCGGTTTAAGCGTATGCACTGATCTTAATTTACTCATTTCCGGTCATTTCTCGTTAGTTGTAGTTGACATTCTGAGGATACGTGAATTTTTGTTTGTCTATAAACCACCTACAAATTATTGTATATAATGTTACACAACTAACTTATAAATGGTAAACAGTTATGCTCCTTTAAAAAAACGGTATTTTGTATCACACGGTGTCGCTTATTTTGTCAGTCTGACTATCCCGTAAACCTAACGTTTTACAATGATTGTGAAAACTGTATGCAAATGCCTAGAAATTAATAAAATACGAACTGTTGGGAAAAGATGTTATGAAAAAACAGCATGAGTACTAAGACAATCACCTCGAATTCAAGTTTCGATTGGTCTTTCCCTGTGGTGTAGCGTGCTCTGCTCAACTGGCCGCGTGATAGAGGTGGCTATTGCACCATGGCACCACTTAAATTATTTGTGACAGCTTCATTCGCAACTACTGCGCAGTGGTGTTCAGCACCACAACGCAAATTTCAAACGAGTTTGGACATGCAAAAACTGCTCAGCTGCATTATTAACGTTGCCAAAAAGGAGGTTCGGGAAAAAATGCTTAGCGTCTGAAAATCGTTGTTTATGAAGCAGTTTTGCTCTTATAATTATATTGATATCGACTGTTTCAGGAGATCAACAGTTTTACATTGACAGTGAATTAAATCAGAATAAACTCACACGCCTACACCACAACAGTACATTTATGGCATGTCGTCAAACATTTTGGTTTCACAAAATGGCGGACTATGTTAGTTCACGAGGTAGGAAAACACACATTTGCGAAGGATATTTATGGAATCATTATCATCCATTTTCATTTCAAACAAACGCTTTTTTATTACCCAAACAAAGTGCCCATAATCAAAGGCAATGTGTCCCTTTAAATTTCGAATAATTTTGATGTTGTTAATAATAATTTGATTTGTTTTACTATTACTTAGTTTTATAATTTTTAATTGTTGTATACAGCAATCCTTCACCGATCTTGAACTCTTGGTGGCAGCAGATATGCCTCCATTACTGCGGTGTACCTGGGTGGTACTGCGCTGCCTAGCGACTGGTATAAGGTTTGGGCTACACGGCGATCATTTGATCAGTCGCGGGTTATTGGACTTTTACTTTGCAAATCGCTTAAACCCGTCGCTAGGCAGCGCAGTACCACCCAGGTACCACCGCAATAATGGCGGTATCTGCTGCCACCAAGAGTTCAAGATCGGTGAAGGATTGCTGTATATCCATTACCCCGTTCCAGTGGAGTTAAATGTAGGGTCATGCTTCGGTGATGACCCCGGAAAAATGTGCAATTTTAAAAGGAAAGTCTCCTTGTAAGCATCTTGCGAAATTATGTCGTCTGAAATGTCCTGTTGATTGGAAATCAATAACAAATTGTAAAAAAATAAATAAAATCACCAAAACTAAATTTAAGAAAACTGCATTTCCGTCTGTTGTGAATTCTGCGGCCTGATGAGATGCGGTTGGTACCCGCTGTCACTTCTTTAAAGATGGATAAAATAGACGTTCTTATGAAAATATCCTGACAGATTTTGCTGTTTTCTCAGCAATAGTCACTGCATTCAGCTGAAACTTTCATGTGACATCTATTGTTTCTTTTTTGGAAGTAAGTTTGCTTAAGTTCTCATCGTATACCACTACCCCCCAAAAAAACGGTATGACCTTTACCGTTAGACTACGTTTAGTTAATACAAATTATTCACTATTTACAACAGTATTAAACTACAAAAACACACATATTTTAAACATTTTAAATAAAATATAAGTATCGAAAGTAAAAACGTCATTAATTACCAGAAGCACGCATTGAAGCGAACTCTCTGCCTACTGCAGTTCCAACTCTAAATCCACAATGAGCTAAAAACTGATAGTTCTGGTGCGCACGGCAGTGGACACAGTGACTGTTCTCAGACATGGCCAAATTCCTTCAAACTCTTTCCCTCCTGGCTGCAATTACTCTAACAGGTAAAGTTACATTCAATTTATCAAATAATGTGTTAGCTGGCAGTGCTTTAGACACTTACTATTGGTTGATGATCCATGTTTATTTTTGGTATGAGCCCAAACTGTATAATGGCCGTTTAAAAGATACTTTTGCTTCTTTATTAAAAACAAAAAACAGGGAACCAGCCAGGGGATAGCACCGCGTATTATTTTGGCTGGTTACCCATCCCTGCTTATAGAAATATTTTATTCTCTGCTTAGAAAATTTGTGCTGAACATCGCGATCCATTATAAGAAATGTTTTGGGGATTACTGACTGTGCATGAACCTCGATCACGTTGATAACATGGGGCGGTCGGGTTGGTGTAAAAAGAAATCTGACAGTTCAAATTGTTAAAAGTGCTCATGGCATCTGGTTCAAATTTCATGGCTTTGCTAACCACGAAAATCTGCGCTTACTAAGCCCTGCAAAGCACATCGTTCTGTAGGATGTAAGCACAGATATCTGCAGTAAGCAGATGACGACAGTTGTTAATCTATCTATACCATCATCATGGTAACCAAGGGTGTCTTTGCAGAGAGACGGTGTGACCTTTCATATTTTAAAATAATAATTTGTGTTTATTTATTTATTTGTATAAAATGTTATCATCGACAATTAACAATCTTGTTCATAGCCTTTAAATCAAAATGGATACTGACGCTCAGTTTGTATTTTACTTTATCTTTTCGCTGGATCGGGGTTGTTGGTTTGGTGGGTTATCGGCAGTGGTTTGGCTTCGTGAATGCTGAGGGATTCATTTTAGGCATGTAGACTTTTAAAACGCAATTTACCAAGTTAATATCTGCTGCAATTTTCATAAAAATTGACATTGAGAAGAGGCTACTGAAGGTTCAGACCAGTAATTGAGAAAACCCAGCATCGATTATTGGACTGCGCTCAAATGGCTCTGCCGTGCAGAAGGTTCCGTTTTCAATTTTGTAATCAATAATCAACCAGCTTCAGTGCGGCAACTTGCATGCAGTTGAAGAAGGACACTGTAATTATAGTAAGCAGGGGACACGTCGCCTTCAGATTGACAATAAAAAGCGTTTGCTATGAAATTAATGTTGTTGGAAATGTGTTTTAGAAGTGGAATAAAAATCATGATCCACAAAAATATACCTGGAAAATGTGTGGTTTTCCTTTTACTTTGTGAACTAACACGGTCTCGTCATTTTGTATAACGAAATGTTTGACTTGACAAATTGGCGGACCGTTTTAGTTCAAGAAATACAAGAAAAGCCACAAAATGTCGAGGGATATTTTTGTGAATCGTTATATTCTACCTTTAAAACATCTTTCCAACCATATTAATTTCATAACTAACGCTTTTTATTGCTCAAAACGCCCAATCCGAAGGCAACGTGTCCCTTTTAACTGCCGATCTGAAATCTAGACCAAGTGACAAATGTTGCGACGAAAATGTCACCATTGAGATTCCGAGGAACTTCTGAGCCATCAGTCGTGGGGAGACTGAGTAACACAGGTGCAATTTTGTGTGATGTTTTGTATTTTTGTCAGATCACTTTTTTCCACCTCAAACAACATATCGATGGAATGATTACATCATTGAAAACTTATCAATGTCATAAAATAATAAATTAAAACAAAATCAGGAAAGCCTATAATATTTAAGTAAGTGTTGCTCGACCTCCGATGTCCGGTCTGAAGTGTCAAATTGCAAATTAACGCTCACTGTGTTACACTAACCATGTTCGACAGCATGGACTGATGGCAAGGTTAAATTTTAAATCGGGATAAGTGCTTCCTTTTTGTTTATAGCGCAGAAAAATTACTTGTGTCGCATGGATTTTGCGTGACGTTGCACATGGAGTTGACTGAACATGGACGTCTTACTTTCGCTCAGTTTGGCCACCGTACTACCGCTAAATGAATAGCTTGCTCAAGTTTGCTTGTGTTCGCGTCAAGAATCAAGAGCGCCTTTTATTGCATGTGTTCTAAGGTTTAAAAAGAAAAGCGGATAAGTCGGTTTTAAAAATTATTTTTCCAAGATTTGTAAACATGTTTTTAATTTACAATATGTAAGTCACGCTTTTACTTATTCAAAGTACTCAATTGATGAAATTTACTTAATTGTGTGACACTATCAGACAAAAACTCACACTCTAACACCGTGGTACTGTTTTTGGCAGTACCTTTAAAATTGCCAAGTCTATTTATTTGGGGTGAAAATAATCCCTTACAAATGGTCTGAAACTTCAGATAAGGGCTTTTGGACTCAGAAAACAAATTCCAACTGGAAGTCATCTGGCGAATACATGATTGATTACAACCAGTTGCAGCTCCATAGCTCCAGGCTAAGAGATTAGTTTACGCCCCTTGTGGCAATTCTTCAAGGGGACGAAATTGATGGAATTTGTTTAAGTCAAAGGATCAACCAAGGGTGATACTTGGCTAAGTCTCAAGGGGGAATGTCGAATTTTCGGAAATTTGTATTAAATTCTTTGGCGGAGAAAAACAAAATGTCATTATAATTATACAGACTCTTGATAACGGTATGGCTGAAAACTCGTAATCTCTCCAGGCCATCTAATACACAGTATATTGGCATTCTGAAGGTAGTGACCTATACAGCTTGTTTCTCCGGATTTCAGGATCATCTTCCTAGTGATGCATCCGCGTTTTTTTTAACTTGAACTAAATCATCACATAATGGAGGAATGACACAACAACATGTTACGTCACTGAAACCACTACACTTCCAAGTCATGCTGACTTGCCAAGTTATGTGGTTACAAGCGGGATTTTAACCTGGCTTCTGCGTCAGTTTGACCCATTTCTAGGTTATTTTGACACAGATTTCGGGTCAAACTGACCCCCAAATTGGGTCAGGTTTCACGAGATCCGGATCCTGGATCGATTCTTGATCTATTCTATTACGTGTAATAAAAATTTTGCGCAAAGCCGGATTAACATCCATTCTGACCAAGTTAAGAAAGATTTGACCAATGAATTTCCAATACCTTTTTCAAATTTATGTACAGTTGATGCTTGTGGCTGTTATGTTGGTCAGGAACCAAACCAAGAGATGGGCAAGCGGTACGGTTGGTCACTAGCCGAGCAGACTCCGTGTGAATGCACCGAGTTTCGTCTGGGCGGGGTGAATATGAAGCCCCAAAAGAAGCTTCACGAGGTTAAGATTGGTAATGACCCTCGTGTGTCCATCAACGACCAGGGATGCAATGATGATAATTATGGTATGAAAAACAGTATTTTTGCATTGTACGTATTTATAAAAATATAAAAAATATAATAAATACAAATTACAATTTGCGTATTAATGTAATGGGTGCATCTTCACTGGAATTGATTGAGAAGAAACGGGCCTGGTGATAAATGAAGCGAGCGTGTACAAGACGGTGGGTAGCTTTAACTTCCAACCAACACTGGAGGACGGCATGGACATGCGTCTGTTGACAAACACAGCAGCCGTGTTGGACCCCACGTCGAGCTCGTCCTCACCAATTATCCAAGTCTTGACAATCTGACTGTTCAGTTTTCAATTGGTCTTTCAAAAGTGTCTTAGAAAAGAAAAAGCCGCAGAACCTCCTTCTGAAACATTAGGCATAATCCTCATAGTGCACTGCGTCGCTTGCAACCCAATCAAAATGCTGCTGCGAGATTACCGACGTCATATACGTCCTCTCACATTTCTCACATCTTATAAACAAATCTCAATTTTTTTAATCCTAGAATTTACTACAAAATCATCCTACTGAGACTCAATGCGCCCCATGGTCTAGAGCTTATAGGACTTGCTTCAATCCCTCAGTTCCAGGCAAGGTCTGAGCTTGGCGTATCCAGACATTTTCATTCGGGGGGGGGGATGGGAATCGAGGACAATACATAATTTGTGCGGCTATTATTTAATGTATACAACCATTCATTGTGTTCATTGTGCATTTTTCGATCTCATTGGGGGGGAGGGTTTTGAGCAGGGCCTCCACCCCCCCCCCCCCCCCCCCCCTCAACCCAACCCGGTGATTATCAACCAGCACGCTCTGTGTTCCCTTGACGCTTAGCCACTTACGGGGATGGGGTGGGGCCTTTGTTCTTACACTGCACCCTGCCTGAACATTATCAGAGACACACGCAGTAGCTCACGATTCCAATATTCTCTCAAAACGAATATCTTCAAATAATTTAGCCTTGGAACACTTGTGAAAATGTTCTTCTTGTTTCGTTACAGTCTGATATCTTTAACATTTCAGAGCCTGCAATAAACTGTCCGAACCAGCCCACATATCAGTTCCAGTTTAAGGCACTGCAAGATCCGCTGACGTCACCGATACGTATGAGGTTCACAGTCCCAGAAGTGGAATATGTGTATGTGTTGTTTTCTCCTGATACACCTGTCTATGAGGACGCAACATATCGGTTGTGTAAGTAGTGTAGTTTGTGGTGGGGGAAAAAAACACTGGCGAAAATGTGTCTTGTTATGAGATTAACGTCAGGTTCAATTACCACTCTATCAATTTTCTGTGTTCCCCCTAAAATTGATTTATTCACACAGTCGGTTTTCCCTTGTGGTTTGTATACTTGATATTTGAGTTGTTAGCGTATGATACTGGCACAGTAATGGACAGGGATCGAGAAATGAAAAACACTGACAACTAGACTTAAATTTTTGTTACACAACAAAAACAAGGTGTTCGGCATGACGTTCAAATATGGGATGTTACTCATTGTCAGCTTGAATACATCAATTTGGTTTTAAGCTTGACCAAGCAATTGTAATACTGAGTATACAAATCTGGTAAAACTGCAACTTTAAGTCGAAGTCATGTTACAATTGATGACGTCTTTTATCAGGAAAACAAGCGTTAAATGTAATATATCGCGGCTTGAGCTCAATCTTGCAATTTACTATAGGAGCACAAAAATAATGCTCCAGTACATAATATAATTAAATTGGGCCCCACGAGTGCAAAACACAACATTGCAAATTTATTGTAAATTTGCAACGTGGTTGTAGATCGTTGTTACGTTATACGCATGTTTTCTGCTAGTATTAATAAGCACGCGACAATTCCTTTTGTCACCTTAGTGACGAAATGCCTTATATTCAGCGTACCCTGTCACCGATTAACGTTTTACAGCAAATCAAAGCAAATTGACCACGTCATTGACCACCATCATTGATGAAAAACAATGGAAAAGTGCACGCGTGTACGCGCTACGCACGACTCAAAGTGTGTCTTTGTTGGCCAACAAAAATGCTCACATTGGTGTTTGCGTAGACTAAAACGAGCCGATCTGTCACAGAGCAAGCCAATAATGCCACAAAGCGTGGTAAAAGCATGACCATAATTTGATATAGCACCACCAGCTTTAGCAAAAGTTTTAAAAAGCACACGATCGAAAGCATAGCATTTGATTGTTAACGAGGTTTGCATGGACGGCTGTTTTAGAGACTAACAAAGCGTATTGTCAAAAGCAGGTTGCGCGAACCTTGAACAGAGACTAGACCACAAGCATGTTTGATGGACTTTGAACCTTGCGGATGATTTGCTCAACGTATACACACACACTACGTGATAACAAAACAGTAAACTGGTTTAGTTCGCGTAGTGTGTGTGTAGCCCGTGGTTTGACAGCGGGTCAATAAATACCCGTAATAATTGGTCAATATTTCAAATATTTGTATAAAAAAAAGGAATGACGTCATCATGTTCTTTCTTTAGATTTACATAGTCAATATCACTGTCTTTCAACATGCCAAGTTTCAACTCTGTCGATCTTGTGGTTTTGTAAATACACGGCTTCAAAAAGTAAACCTTTAAGGCAATACCACGTGACACACGATGACGTCATCAATCTAAAACTTCACACATATGTTGTCTGCATGAAGGTCATTATGTATACCAATTTCGAAACGATTATCTGAAACTTCGCCACAGACATCTAGGAAAAGTGCATTTTTAATTGTTTTCAACCTGCCGCTAGAGGGCGCTCTTGACTTTTATGACGTCATTTGTCTTATTTTGTTAAACCAAACTCTTGCTCGACTATAACACCGTTAAAAAAAACTTCAAAAAGTGTGCCACTTTTAAATTACAAGGCACTTCCTGTTTCTTCCTGTTACGACCGGAAGTAGAGGTCATGTGAGGTCATGCACACGACAAAAAATAAAGACCTATATGACCTAAGTATGATCCCGCATAAAACAACCGCCGGTCTCTTAAGTGTGATTTGTTACAGATTTTCAAAGATTAATTATTTTTTTTCTAAAAACCTTGTAAATTGACACCTGATGACGTCATCATGACGTAAATGAAACGGTTTCGTCTCCTAATGGTTATCTAACTATGGTAGAAATTTCAAAATTATACGAGCTTGGGAAGTGTGCTTTTGTTAGCGGACAATCGCGGGGGATAAGAAGAAGAATAAGAAGTATTAACTAGACATAATTTTTTGTTGGAAACAAAAAAGAGGTGTTCGGTGTGACCTCGTGTTTCAAAGAAATTTTATAAACATGTCTGTGTATTAAATTTTGATATACTTCTATAGAGTCTTTAGAATGGTGGTTCTAAAGATTTGACCAAACTTTTTGGATGTAACACATCCCAGCTTGAGTACATGCAAAGTTTCCATTTGATCACCAAAGTTGTTCTGTACATATAGATCTTGTAAAACACTACCTTGGTGGTGACATAACATGAAAATCGATGACGTCGTGAAAACGTCACTCAACATTATATCCTTGTAGGACCTTCCAAGTCTCATGCAAAATGAAATTCGATTATAGCTTGCTTTGAACTGAAGATATGTAACAATTGGCTAAAATTTCAATAATTTGTAAAAGAAAAATCGATGACGTCATCAAGTCGTCACTCTAGCTTTAAGTAGTCAATATAACTGTCTATCAACATGCCAAGTTTCAACTCAGTCAAACTTGTGGTTTTGTAGATACACAGCTTCAAAAAGTAAACCTTTAATGCGATACCACGTGATACATGATGACGTCATCAATCTAAAAATTCACACATATGTTGTCTGTATGAAGGTCATTATGTATACCAATTTTGAAACGATTATCATAAACTTCACCACAGACATCTAGTAAAAGTGTTTTTTTAATTGTTTTTAACCTGCCGCTAGAGGGCGCTCTTGACTTTTATGACGTCACTTGTCTTATTTTTTTAAACCAGACTCTTGCTCGACTATAACACCGTTAAAAAAAACTTCAAAAAGTGTGCCACTTTTAAATTACAAGGCACTTCCTGTTTCTTCCTGTTTCGACCGGAAGTAGAGGTCATGTGAGGTCACGCACACGACAAAAAATAAAGACCTATATGACCTAAGTATGATCCCGCATAAAACAACCGCCGGTCTCTTAAGTGTGATTTGTTACAGAATTTCAACGATTAAATAATTTTTTTCTAAAAACCTTGTAATTTGACACCTGATGACGTCATCATGACGTAAATCAAACGGTTTCGTCTCCTAATAGTTATCTAACTATGGTAAAAATTTCAAGTTTATATAAGCTTGGGAAGTGTGCTTTTGTTAGCGGACAAGGGACGGAGAGAAGAAGAAGAATAAGAAGTAAAAAAAAAAAAAAAAAACGAACAATAACAAGAGGTGTTCGGAGCTACGCTCCGCTCCGAACACCTAAAAAGTAAGAAAAAAAACCGGAACAAAAACAAGAGGTGTTACGGGCTGTGTGCCCGAACACCTAATTACTTTGAACTTTCCAACAGTATATTGATAACTTAAAGTCCCACTTTTTTAACCTGATTCCATGTCAGTCCGAACCAGATATTGGTCAAGCCAATTCCTCAGACATGGGGGAATCCGGGTCAAATCTAACCCGAGAGCATGATCATAAAATAACCAATCCGATTTGCACAGCCATGATGATGGGGTAGTGCGGTTAGTTTTCATGAATGTTCATTCATTAAAGGCAAAGTATTGGTTTTTGCTACCTATCGATTGTTTTAATCCTATGTAGACATATGCAAAAAAATTACCTTTAAAAACTTCATTTCAGAAGGTTGTCGCGTTTTTGAGATATCGCCAAAAAATCCACAGCGAATATATATGTCCACGCATGAAGAATAATCCCTCACAGTAATACACAATCTGAGAAGCGTTTCTGACAGTAACGTTTCTCAGATACAAATTTTGGGGCATAAAAACTGATATATTTTTCCGTATCCACATTAATTCGAAGTGAAATGTTTCTCAAAATGCTTTTAACTATCCAAAGCTGCTGTAGGCTTCTAACCAATAGGTTTTGAAGAGTGATTACCAAACGTAATATTCCCTTTAAGAAAGTTGCTTCTGTTTGGGGGATTAGTCTCAGTTATTTAGTAACTGAATTTCTATTGAATTCTTGAATGCAGATCTGACGCCTTTAAGAGCGAAATTCCAGAAAACGAAACCCACCACTGAATTGCTCATGGAGATAACCGGCATAAACTACTTTGGAGAAGAGCTAATCATCACTTACGATAACGGGCACTTCGAGGTAGCAATCCAAGGACTGCCCGAGTCTACCCTGACCTATGACATCCCATCTGCACCTCCGACAATTTGGTTTATTTCTTTTCAGAGCGGAGTGGATAACGTTTACTGGGAATTCTTTGAGCCTTGTGTCTCTGAATTCAATCAGTAACAAAATACGAAGTAAGAACTAGGCTATATGCATAGCCGTTAAGCACCGTAATTAGTATAGACCGCATTTAAACTTGCAAGAATTTTACAAAATCACACAACCTATGGTTTATTTTTAACCGATTCTCCCCGTCTGTAAAGAAATTATGAAAGCAAATGCTAAAGGAGTTTTTGAGAATTTAGTGAGCACTTATTAAAATTTCCATTTTGAATTAATATAAGGTATACCCAGTTTTAATAATTGAAAATGTTTTTACTACCGAATGTATTTCAGACGTTTTTGATTAGTTGCAGAATAGACACTCTTTACGAAATTTACGGGGAAGGGAGAACTCTCTATGTCTCATTGTTTTCTTATAATTTATGGGGTCTGCTGTTTTTCAAAATTTGTAGAGAAACACCAAGTAATAGTAGCTCTATCGGGAGAGATTTCAGCTGTAAAAAGAGCTGTGTCTGTAATGTCGTATAATAGTAGAGCTATTTAGTTTATCGGAATAAAGTTCTGGTCGCAACGTCGTCAGTATACGGGTTCGAATCCTGGTCATGACACTTGTCCTCCAAAAACACACTTAACTATGCTTCTCATCACGCAGGGGGAATGGGTACATGATAAGAGGGCAGAGATGGTTCTTGTGACTGACTTTTAGCTTACATAAGCTCAGGCTACATACTCCCAAGGGAGCTAACATGGTTTAAAACCCTAAAAGGGAACTGGTAACACCAAGTCATGGCATATCTTATTTGTTTCACTGGGTTTTTTTCCAAAGTGCAATGCCTTAGGGGAGTCAAAGTGCATGATATCCTAGACCGGACCATTTCTCATATCTAAGGGGGATCCGCAGCCGATTTCACATAACTTTACGCAACTGCGTAGGTCCATTTGCGCAACATTTATTGCGTAAGTTGGGCACCACTGATACAAGAAATCTTGCACATGTGGACTTTTACGCTGTTGCGTAAAGTTTCATGAAATCGGCTGCTGGTCTCTGAGCTGTGTAGTTTTGTGTGTGTTTGTTGTTGGTATTTTTTTGAGAGGCTGAAACTGTTTCACTCATGCATGTACGGACATAAAGACCTACCTAGATCCAACTGATAAAATGGGGGCCATAGTTCTTTGTAGGCTTCCATGTCTTGATGACAGCCATGTGCTAGGTTCTGAAGTTTCCAACACTCATTCCCTTGTCAATCAAACTCTTTGGCTTCTGGTGCTGGGGAGCCAGTAGGCCTAACTGATGGAACCTTCCCGCTTTGTAATTCATAAGGTTACTCCCTCACTTAGATATGGTGGCCCTGAAGGGACATCGCACATCGCAAATATCTTTGAAAATATTTGCGATGTCGCAAATATCTTTGCAAATATCTTTGCAATGTCCCTTCAGGGCCACCATACTAATAGAGTTTGAAATATATACTAAAAAATTGCTAATTTAAATTCGTATAGGGCCTAACCATTCTTACATAAATTCGTATAATTTTTGTGAAATACAAAATGAGATTTTTCAGGTTGCTTAACTGTTTTGCATGTTTTTCTGGTGGCCAAACAATTTTAAAATAGGAAGAAATCATGCCTGTTACTTGATTGTAAGGTCGGGGAAGACAACCTCATACACAGGCTTTATTTCCATTTATTTATATTTTATTTTTAATTCTTTTGACGATATTTTACGAACGTATAGGCCGTACAGGGAAGGTTAAAGGTCAAACAACTGTCATTAAAGAGATGGGACACCTCGATATCACAGAATCCACAGAAACATAAAATTAAAATTAAACATAATGGGAAGTACAATTTTAGTATGATAAAATGAACAGAAACCACGATACTTCAAACCCCCAAACCCAAACAAAAGTTGAAACACTCAACCAGACAAACTGACAGATACTACAGTATAAAAAAATGAATAATAGTTAGTTATAACATTTTCACAATGTAGATAATTACCGTGGTCCAGTTAACACAACGTCCAAACATAAACTGGGCACCCTCTTTTGAGTTTTGTTCTGAAAAAGTAAAGACCGTGTGTTGGCATGGCCTATAGGGCTACATTGGTCGTAATAAATTATTGTTGTGACTATGCTCTTCATTATTTAGTTCATCTGGATGACATAATGTAAACAGTACGAACTTTCATCTATTATGGTTAATTGACCTTGCGTTTCGCCTGTGTGATGTATTTTCCCCTTCATTTAGGAATGCGAGCACTTTACGTGAACACCCTCTTTTTTCCCGGGCCATTCCCCTTATAATATAACCCTACCCGGACCACCTGCTCTTTCTTGCGGAGAGGGGCCACTACTGCACAATGGTGCACACTGGGGCATTGCAGCGTTAAAAAGTTACGGACAGAAATATGGTAGGGTGAACAGCAACAAATCTTGAAGTCTTTTTGAAAACGTTATAGAAGATGAGAATTTTTTTTTTTTTAAACACCCCCTTTTCATATCAATTTTATTCCCAACCAAAGCTAATTATTTTATGACATGCTTCATGGGATGAACATATCGGTTTAGAAACTAAATTGCCAATGATGAATTGATATGAGAAGTCACTTCAACAAATGCCTATATAGGCCCTATACATCGATAAGCCCTGAACAGTCTGATTACATTTTTATAAAAGAACAGAAACTTTTTAACTTAGCGGCCTGCTTTACACAATTGCCTCACAATCATACTTGTAAATGATGGATCCCTGCTATATGCATATATGAAGAAGAATCTTGGGGGGGGGGGGGGGGGGGTTGGCTGAGAATGTATACCCAATCGTGTGCGTGCAGTAATTTCCCTTCGATTGTTGTAGCAATCTTTGAATCCCGGCTCAAACTCCACCTGACCAAAGTCTACCAGTCTATCCCAGCGTTTTCCTGATTATTAAGGGGTTTCCACATTTCCATTACCTCCCACATTTCGTCATCGTCTCGGTCCAATTTCCCAGATTTCTTCAGACCCTACTGGTTCCTTACACTCCATCACAAGCAGATATTATATCTCTGTCTATATTTTGGGCGTCAAGTTGAATATCATAATGGTGACGCCTAACATCACGCACTTTTGACCTAGTACAAAAATGCACACTGCCAGAAGCATATACATACGGGAAAGCCGACTATGGCTCAACGGAACCAAGATGTATTACTGACAATGACGTCTGGTAAATAATTGTGTCGAGTATTTAATAAAAAACGACAATTTCAAATATCCTATAAGGTCTTGAAGATGTGGATAATTGTTTGAAATGTTTGCTAGGTTGTTGCTTGCTTATTTTTTAACAGGACCATGGTGTAAAACAGCCTCTGGGCTGATTGTTGTATCCTGTATAAATATGTTTTAATAAATAAATAAATAAATAAATAAATAAATAAATAAATAATAATGATAGGAGGGTTACAGTTTACACGTCAAAGTTTCTTGGTACCCTCTTGTCCCCAAAATGATCGAGAACATACACACATTGGTGGTTCGATACAACAACCTCCCCCCATGTATTTACCAACCCCACCCCCATAAATGTGCACAGTTGGCCACTGCTATTAGTAAACCGAAATGATTCCCACTCTGAGATCAAACAAAAAATTGTTTACCATTTTCAACGACTGCATATTTCAAATGCAAACAGCGAGACCCGTGTTCGGCAGACTCATAATGGGCAGCATTCTTGTTTGCTAAACCTTTCAATTAATTTTGTTTATGATTTGTTCAACCAGGCATGTACTTCTACTTGCATTATTATGAGTTCTATTATTAGAATATTTCTGGTAATAACCCAAATATACCTTATATAATATGGTGGCCCTGAAGGGACATCGCATATCGCATACGTGTGCGCACACGTATATGCAATGTCGTGAAACAATTCGCGAATATGTGCGCACACGTATGCAATGTCGTGAAACAAATCGCGAATGTGTGCGCACACGTATGCAATGTCGTGAAACAATTCGCGAATATGTGCGCACACGTATGCGTGTCGTGAAACAATTCGCGAATATGTGCCCACACGTATGCAATGTCGTGAAACAATTCGTGAAACAATGCGCACACGGTATGCAATGTCGTGAAACAAATCGCGAATGTGTGCGCACATTGCATACGTGTGCGCATATATTCGCGAATTGTTTCACGACATTGCATACGTATGCGCACACGTTTGCGATATGCGATGTCCCTTCAGGGCCACCATACTTATACGTGATTTTAATCAATGTAGCTCACAAGCCTGATGACGAGGGTGCTTGCTGTGTGAACTAGAAACACCGAGGTTTACCCTTACTCTCCCACGATTAGTGTTATATTGGGTCCTTTTACGTGCACTACCAATACACGGGACCTACGGCTTAGTTTCTCATTGAAATCTGAATCTGAGTTTTAAATCCCATCCGAGCCTGTAACAATCCCAGAAGAGTGGGTATCGTCACCAACGATAGCTCCTCATTTGGGGAGCATCCTGTTTTTAGTGGGCGGGGAGAAGGGAGTTTCATTTGCCCTTGTTTGTTGGTTTGTATGATCTTCCCGTGAAGGGAACTCGGCAAACTCCAACAGGGAGGATATAAACGCCACCAAGCTAAAAAAACATTGGTTTAAGAGCTATGATTATTGCACAAATCCAGAAATTGTGATTCAATCAGTAATGTTAGCAGACGACAATACTTATTCTAGTCGGTGCATAGTCAGCGGTTAACTCTGCAGGATTCGAACTCGCATCCTTGTGAAAAATCATACCTTAGCAAAATGTGAACAAGTTTGCGCATATGAAGCCCCATAAAATGTTGTTGTCCACTGGCTTTATAGCATTGGTAATAAAGGCCTATTACATGATTGAAAATAAAGTTGAGGAAATCACCAACACTCGGTTTGATCATGGAGGAAGGAAACGGTTTGACCACAGAGAAAGGCTCAATGGTTTGAAAAATCGATAACAGCAATACGCATAATAACCAGCGATTCTGTGAACGTTCAGGTTCATGTCATCTTTTCGAAAGCTGCAACTGAAATAAGCAGCGGTGCTTAATATCTCATTTATTTTTATTCAATTATTTATTATGTATTATTTTATTTCCACCTTTTGGCGAAAAGATTTTTAGCTTATGAATCGTATTTCAGACTGAAACACGTCGTGTGCCCGGAAGAAGACGCGCCCTTCTTCCAAACTGACAATGTACTTTTTTCAATCAACCGAATACCGTAAGCAATCAAATAGATTCTTTGAAAAATATAGTGCATTACTGCTTGATAATTGTTGCTGGAATAAAAAAATAAATGAAATGCAACAGTAATAATAGTAAGTGTATTTCCCATTTCGATGCAAAATTTAACCTTCCTATATATAACGACTTATGAGAGGCAGAGACCCGGTAAAACTTTCACACTCCGTTTTCCCCCCTTTTCCCCCGCTATTTTCAATAATTCTGTACTCCCCATTACAGGTTATTCTTCTTCCTGAGGAGAAGTATGAAAATCAGCGACCTTGAATTCAGATATTCATTGCCGATTCACCACCCCTTTTAGTCCACTTGGGGTCGTTTTGTTGTGGCAAAGCATACTTTGACCTGTTTACACTTCCTTTGTTGATCACGAGACAAAAGTCATGTGATTTTGTTTAACTATATAAACGAGTTCCTGATCAGCCGTGCATGCGTTCTTTACCGTGACGGTGCTTGTGACTATTCAGAGTGGCTTTGACAACAATACACATTTAGGTAAGAGAATTTTTGATTTTGACTACTGTGTGAAATAAGGTTTGCATACCTTAGATTTTGTGTTAATTTGTTAAGTATACGCCTATAGTGACGTCACATTCATTGAGATTTTAAAACAATTATAAATTGTGCAACTTGGTATAGGAACATGTAAGGTTAGAATGTTGGCATTTCCGCCACTGGTTTCTATTTCTGGAGCCTGAAAGAGCTTTGAATACAACACTGAACTTTATGAACTCTTAGTAATACACAGTTGCATTTAAACCTCTCTAAACAAGGATGTATGAGAAATGTCTCTGTTGTTTGTAAAAAAGTGCTGCAATTTGTTTTCCTTTCTGCTATTAATACCTTACTATAACAAGGCTACCCACTTGCTATTAGTAGTGAGCAGACTCAGATTGCTGTAGCTCCCTTAATCCAAGTACAGCCACGCAGGCCTGCTTTGATCATGAAACAGCCCCTTCAAAAAAGTGCTGCTATTTGTTTTCCTTTATGCTATTACCTATAACAAGGCAACCCACTTGCTATTATATAGTGAGCATACTCAGATTGTTGTAGCAAGTGATTTTGCGCTACGTGAATAGAAACATTTCGTAGAACTACGAAATGTTTCTATTCACGTAGCGCAAAATCACTTGCTACAACAATCTGAGTATGCTCACTATATAATAGCAAGTGGGTTGCCTTGTTATAGGTAATAGCATAAAGGAAAACAAATAGCAGCACTTTTTTGAAGGGGCTGTTTCATGATCAAAGCAGGCCTGCGTGGCTGTACTTGGATTAAGGGAGCTACAGCAATCTGAGTCTGCTCACTACTAATAGCAAGTGGGTAGCCTTGTTATAGTAAGGTATTAATAGCAGAAAGGAAAACAAATTGCAGCACTTTTTTTTTGAAGGGGCTGTTTCATGATCAAAACAGGCCTGCTTGGCGGTACATGGAACTCTCATCCAGTTACTGAAGGCTCGCCTCTCCCATCTGTACCAAATCTGTGGAGAGGGCGTGTGCGTGTGTGCAGTAAACTGGATGAGAGTTCAGAATTCCCTGTTCAGCCACAGGCGCAGCCTGCCTTGATCATGACGACACAGCCCCTTTAATGACTACGAAAAAATGTATGTGGAAGCGTTCGTGGCATCAACTACTTTATCGGCAGCGGCTGCATCTGAGCCAATATTCATAGAGCTGCTTAAGCAGAAAATATTGCTTAACAATTTCCTGCTAAGCAGATATGAGCATGTGACATGGCAGTTTAGGCTGGTAACCTTACTCTGGCAAGCATAATTTAGTTGTGCTTAACTACTTTTTGTGCTTAAGCAGCTCCACGAAATTGGGCCCAGGTGGGTCAGGCCCCATGGATGGGGATCCGAAATCCGGCTTAATTCTGACCCGCGAGTTTTTAAAGTGCACTTAATGGCAGACTGCGTGACGTCAGAGCAAGTGGTCAATAAACATGACCCGTTTCATGGAGAATTGTTGTACATTGCATAGTACTCATATTGTGTGCTTATTTGTTATTTCAGTTTGGATGTCGTGCGTTTATATTCAAATCGGGGGAAATTATTCCTTTGTGGGGGGAAAAAAAATCAAAGAAAAATTGTTTCATACTTCATTTCCAACACAGGATGCGTTTTCTGTTCCTGGTGAGCCTACTGGCTCTGGCCTCTGCCAAACGGGATTATGTTGACATCTCAGCTGATATCGTTGCTCGCATCAATGCAATGGGAACAACATGGAAGGTAATTGAAAAATAGATATCGCATTATTGTTTTTGTCCGAGTTCTGTTGGGGGTAAAGATCAAAGGGCACTTCGTGTTGGATCGACCTTTTGCATTGTAGAGCAAGTGGCTTGACCGCTAGACCGCCATGCTCGCCCGGTGACATGAGAGGTCATCTCTAAACCAGTTTATTGTATCTTACACTATTTTAATTGATGTTAAAGGTGCATGGGATTTTGAAAAAACACTTGTTTTTTCCCCACTCCATACACAGATGATAGTCAGCACTCTCATTTAGTTGTGTACAGAGAGTATCGTACATTGGAACGTTTTCTAGGTTACCGATGTACAAGCACTGCATGTGTGCGCAGTGCTCACACAAATAATCTAGGAAAGACTTCAACGTCAAAATATTATTGTTTAGTTCTGGTAATGGAACCAATGATGCATATTGCATAGTAGTGGACGTAATCACTGTAGTTCGCATGCCTGAGGACACATGTAAACAAGGGTGCTTGCGAACCAGAAACACTGGGGACAACCCCTAAACTCTTCGACGATAAGTGTTCCGGGTTAATGTTCTACGGTAAAGTACAATTCTTAGGACAAATTTTATTTATTTATTTATTTATTTCTTCTTTACCCTGGGGAGACCTCTCAGTGAAACACTGTTTTTCAGAGGTGCCCAGCAGCTACAAACAAACATCAAAGTTAAAATTAAATTACTAAATAATTGAGAACATATTAAAATATAAAAACAGCCAAATTTAAATAAAGGCCACGGAGAAACGACAACAACATAGAATCGTTACCACAAGGACAAAGCAATTATGGTTAAGTGTCTTGCTTAAGGACACAATAGTGCCACGACTGGGCCGGACTCGAACCCACGACACTCTGCTGATCAGAAACACCTGAGTTCGAGTCCGGTGCCCTTTAATAACCCACCCGTCCATGACACGCCAACGTTCAACTTCGTAACTCGTGCTATCCTTCTTTCTGAATTTAGGCCGGGGCTAACTTTAAAGGTGAGAGCTTCGAGTCAGTGATCTCCCGACTCGGGGTCAAGTACCCGTTGAGAGAGGAGCACAAGCTACCCCTGTTCGTCCACGATACTGTTCGAGCTATACCAGAAACGTTCGATGCTCGTACGCAATGGCCAAAATGCAACTCCATTTCCCTCATTAGGGACCAGGCTGCTTGTGGATCGTGCTGGGTAAGTGCTTGAGCTTACACACAATTATCAGATATAATTAAGATTTTCACACGGAACAATGTATCATGATGAGAGGGAAAATCAGTAAGTTGGTCATCTTCTTCCCAATAATACACCGATCCATTAAGCCACGCCCATTTCTCATTGACCAATCACAACCGCGAAATCTGATCACCATTTGAGCCGTTTGGTGATCTTTGCACTAATGGTGATCGGGTTTCGCGGCTGTGATTGGTCAACTCGTAAGGAGGCGGGGCTTAATGGATCGGTCTATTATCACATCTTCTTTATCCTGTGATCTTTGTGCCCTTAAGTTCGGCAGAATTTACCGATGTCACATCTTCTGCCTTACTATAGTCTGTCTACACAAGTCAAACATCCAAATAGGTATAATTAGGTTTTTTAGTGTTGACTTTCATCGACTGAAGTGTTAATGTTCCGTGACTTAAAAAAAATCATTTTGTAGGCACAAGCTGATAATTCTCCTGATTAATCTCATAGGCATTTGGTGCAGTAGAGTCCATGTCAGATCGTGAATGTATCCACAATCAAATCCAAGTCAATATCTCTGCCGAAGACCTGAATTCGTGTTGCACTACTTGTGGTGGTGGGTGAGTAGATTCCAAATCTTAGCATATAGGCATCTTGCATTGGCCGGCATTGCTTAGGTCAAACAATGGAAACGGGAACGCGCGTTCTTGCCGCACACAACTCTTAGCCAATGGTAGGTCTTCATTGAGGGCGCCGTTTGGGTCTTGTGACGGCAGATGCAAGGTGGACAACTCGACAACGAGGTGGGTATAGCCTCAGTAGGACTCACTTTGTAAGAAAGAGCAAGACATTCAGAGTCACGGCGTAGGTCGCAATCCTGCAGAAAAGTATCAACTGTTTGGCAGCTTTTTCATTTCTGCTGTAATGAACGGTCGCAGCGGCGTAACTTTATGTTATTTCACAGCTATCGTTTATCGTTAATTTTCATACAAAAAATAATACGTGTACGATTTAAAATGGACTGTTTATTTAACAGCTGCGGGGGTGGCTTCCCAGCAGCTGCCTGGAGTTACTGGAAGAACACTGGTCTTGTTAGCGGTGGCTTGTATGACAGTAAGAGTGGCTGCCTGCCATACTCCATACCAAGCTGTGATCACCACGAGCCCGGTCATCTCCAACCATGTGGTGATTCTGTGTCTACTCCACGATGTCAACATGCATGCAGACAGGGATACAATGTCACCTTTAAGGCAGACAAGCATTTTGGTAGGTTAGACGCACCAATCAATTTGTATGATAAAACGAATGCGATGCACCGATGTATGCACTGTATTTACCCAAAGATATACCCTATAAGCCGGCCTGGTTCAGTATAGCGCTTGGCCGCGACACTCCACGTTTGGTGATGCCCTTTCACGCGTGTGCTTTGCTCTGTGCAGCCATCGTGCCATAACCGATTTGCAATTTAATAACTGCCCTTATAATCATTAACCTTTTTAACAAGAAAGCACTGCCTTGGTGATTTGGACACAGTTTTGTGGAAGAATATTCTTGATCTTTTACATGTTTTTTACACAATATTGTTATGCGAACGAGAGTCAAGTGAAAGCTGAAGATTCCCCGGTTTGATAAAAAGGGCCAAAACATGAAATTCAAATAATACATGCAATTATCGTCTACTATATATAAATAACAATTATAAAGGACAGGTAGCCCTTAGTGTGGTTTGTCCTCAACTTATGAATTCTTGGTTTTGTTTAAACAGGAGCAAAAGTCTACTCCATCTCGTCAGATGTGAAACAGATACAGACAGAGATTATGACAAATGGACCAGTAGAGGCTGATTTCAGCGTGTTTGCTGACTTCCCCACCTACAGATCAGGTAACATAATTTGTAGCCCCTTTTACATGATAAGGCCATTCCATTGTGAACAAACACAAACAAAAACACCAAGCTCTATGTTGCAGCATTTGTTACTGTGCACCTAAGGAAAACGTATTCTTCAAAAGCAATAAACACTGTGCGGAAGTGTGTAAGTCCACATAGTGTTTTCAAGTCCCTACATTATGTGGACCTCTTTTGTTCTCAGGTCAACTTGGTATGTTGTATAGCGCATAAACACCAACACAAAAACGTTGACCTTTTAAAATTGTCTTTTATCCAATGTATGAAGATAATATTTTGCAGTGTAATATTAAAGTCTGTGTACCAACAAAACATAACAGGGTCTCAACTATAAGATCGGTTAAAATTGTCATCTGACTAAAAAATCATTGGTAATTTATTCCCAAATCACAGAGATAAGTTGTATTTGAGAGTTTACTTATAAACTCGGTACATGGTATTAATCATCTGGGACCAATTTCATAAAGCTGATTATTGGCAGAAAACATTGCTTAAAATTGTCCGCTAAGCAAATATAAGGAGGATACCAGCAACAAATTATAAATGATATTTTGGCAGGTAACCTTATTCTGGTATACTTTTGTTGCTCTCAGCTACTTTTTGTGCCTAATATTTCAGTTTTGAAGCAGGGTTCAAACTATAAAAAAAAATTAAAAAATAAAACATTTCATCAATCACTCATGGGTAACAATTTAATTGTGTCAACCCAAGTGTAAATTTTAAGTTGAATATCAACAAAAGCATCCGAATACTGCGTTTCATGCTTGAAATTATTATAATATTTTGCCTTTTGGAGGGAAAAAACAACTAATGAATGTATGCATTTCATGCAGGTGTTTATCAGCACAAGACTGGCTCTTTGCTTGGTGGTCATGCAATCAGGATTCTTGGATGGGGCGTTGAGGGCGGTGTTGACTATTGGCTGGTTGCTAATTCATGGAACCCAGACTGGGGTGACAATGGTAAGAAACTAAGAATACTATGCCTTGACTCTTGAGACAACCCCAGTTATGCAAAATTGGTGCAGAGAACTTAAGCACCACAAGGCCAGGCTGGTTATGTATAGCCTACCAAAGTAGGCCTATCTTTTCAGATGCTGTGACAAATCAATAATCAGTAAACATCATCAGACCATTTCAGACTTACTTCATCATGTCCTCATTAACAGTCATCAGAAAAGAGAGTAATTATTATAAGTGATAAACCATGCCCTTAAATAGATAGATAAGTTAGCAATTAGCTCATGGTTTGTGAGCCACTGGACACTATCAAAATGGTATACATTACACACGTGGTGTCAAATGGAACAATCCCTTTGACTTATCTTGCATAAAAAATAACAATAATTTCGCACCAACCCCCTCTATAGATGCCATAGGTGATTTTGTCCCCCAGTGTGTGTTTGTCCCCTATAATAGGCATACAAGGTAATTAAGCGGCTGGGCTGAAGGAAGTTGAGTCAAGAGGGGGTAGCTATCAGACGAAATTTCTACACAATTCGCCGTGGATGGGGAACACAGATTCTCCTGTCACACCATGCCTTTACCTTTCTCTACACGCTAACCAAGCTCTTATTCTTACACATCAACTTAACCTACCCCTCCTCCATCTCACGAACAAAATTTTACAAAGTGTCTTGCATCACATACTATAGGATCGATCTGGATTCCGACTCTCCTTAACAAAATTATCCCTTGTGTTTAGGCCCTATCGCCTGCGTTCACAACTCTCATTAATTCAACATGAACAATATCTGCAATACCCGAACGGGCCACGAAACTATTCCTCATAATATACGAGTGTACTATCCAAAGGAAGAAGGCAAAACATATCATTGTAGAACTCAATGACAAAGACGCATTAGTACCAACTCGACCGCCCTCGTTGGTTCACGCACAACTGGTTGACATACAGTACAATACAATTAATAATCCAGTCGCCCATTTCAATTAGTTGTCTTCAATGGTATTCTACTGTCATAAAAGAACAAGTGTTTCGAAACTCACCATTGGGATGTACCTTTCCGGCCCTGAAGATATTACAGCTGAAACAAGCTGTCCAGTGCTCAAAAATGTAGCATTTTCGTGTCATTTGAAGGAGGCAAGTCCACCACACTTCGGTCATCAAAACTCATTTTAATTAAGTTACCATCTAACGACCACCAACCAATAACTTGAAATCAATCCGCATCTCTTGAAATTGTATTAAAATAACAGCTTCGAATGATTTGATCATAGACTTGTGGCAAACATATTTTATTTTTTATAGAGCTTTTATAAAACCGGGTGGAATAAAACGCAACATAAATTAGTTTAGTCAAAATAATTATGAACACAATTAATTGAGGACACTACTTCGTCCAAGCGTATGGAGATCTCAAAATGTTAACAGGTTGTGGTGACAAGGCTGTGCTGCCCGCGAACCTTACTCCCCCGGACCGGAACACGCTTTATTCTGCGGCGGCTAAAGTGCTGTTCTTATAACATCAATGGATTGGTTTAGGGTTTCCACATTGATACAAGTTTTATTTTGCGATATTAGTTATACAAAATGAGTTTCTATCATTCTGCCCCAAATATTCAAACAAAAATGTTGGGGTGAGTAGGTAACCACATTCAAACCGGGGACCTATAACAAAAGAGGACAATAGTTTCACGGTTGCTATCACAAAGGAAAGCATTGTGGTCCACGGTTGCTATCACAAAGAGTTGAACAAAGGAGGGTCCACGATTGCAGGCTGTTACACACTTGTGTGTGTTTGTGTAATGTGTGTTGTTGCAGCTGTTAGTAGTTACAAGAATGCAACAATTGCTGCTCGATATGGGGCAGAGGGAGGCCCCCCCTCTATTGTGTCTTCATTGTGTTCTGGGAATCTCAGGAATTCTTTTGAGAATTTTAGGGGGGGTGCTTCTGTATACAAGAGGGAAGAGTGTGTTAGGGTTAGGGTTAGTTTGGGGGGGCCTCCCTCTGCCCCATATCGGGCATGGTATAGAATGCAAAGCCTCAAAATCTATACACTATTTTGTCTGTATATAAACAGGTTTCTTCAAGATCAAGCGTGGCGACGATGAGTGTGGAATAGAGGATGATATCAACGCTGGAATACCGAGAAAATAGATACCAAAGTTAAAAACTGATAGCACAAGGAATCAATCTGTGATTTAACTGATTCGTTTAGTTTTCATTAGATTTATTATAGTAGCCTAATTGGAGCTTACACAGATTTTGTTGGATGTTTATAAAATAATTTTTTTTAATTTGGTATATTGCCCATTCAAAGAACTTGTTAATTTTTTTAACTAAAGATTTTAATGTTAAACCTAAGGCATGGTGCGTAAATCACAGTTGGTGACGGTATCCACCCAGAAGTAGGGCCGTGTCAATTGGCGGCTTCGGCTGTCATCATACGTTGAAGTAGGGCCGTGTCAATTGGCGGCTTCGGCTGTCATCATACGTTGAAGTGCAGAATGTCCTCACCACAATACCCTTAGCATTAGTTGTAGCTGTAGCCGTCAATTAGGCCTATAGGGTACCGCCTAGATTGTGAAAGACTGCGCGTTCGCGCGTTAAATTGCGCGAACTATGAGATAATAGAGATCAATGGATATAACCGACCCGAGAGCTTACAGGGGACTAAAGAATTCTGAGCACAAGATAGACCTTTTTAGTATATTTATACATGACGTCATTTGAGAAGGGCCCCCTCGGCTAGACTCGGTCAAAAGAAGACAGCTCATTGGCTGATCATGTGCGCTGAGCGTACGTAGCTGTTTATTTTCCATTGTTTCATCGTCGTTTTACTTCTAAGACGGTGGTTTAATGACGTCAATACATTGTAAGGTCCATACAATTTCCGGACCAATTTCGGACTAATAAGTGCAGACAAATCCTGCTCAGCAAATATCATTTAACCAAAAAATTTCGAAGAGCTGTTTGACAGACAAACTCGCTAAGTGCACACAAACCCTGCTCAGCAAAAATAATTTAAACAGAAAACTCGCAGACAGACAAACTCGGTAAGTGCAAACAAACCCTGCTAACTGAAAATCATTTAACAACAAGAACACAAATTTTATCACCTACAGTCAAAAATGCGCCATCTTGTCCGACTCTTGCATGTTTCGGACGCCCGTTAAGTTCCAGCACCGAGTCACAGGCGAAAATGAGTGTTTGAAATAAACAAATCTATCCCTTGAACAAGATGGTGCATAGGCCTATAACCGTGAAAGTGCCCATTCCTATGCTTATAATAAGAAACAGTCAACAATTTTAAAAACAATGTTTTCAGCATTGCCACGCTATGAAATTGGGTTATGTTTCTCTCGGAACATTTTATAAAGATGTTTAACCTAGAATTTGTACTTGTTTGTGAAATAAAAATGAAATAAATCGTTGGTGTATTCTATCAAACTGTTTCTCCTTTGTTTTTGTTTTTTGTATTTACCAATTGTATTTTTTTGTCACAAGGAACCATAAAACGCCAAGTGAAGATGAAAGCATTATACAAATTATAATACACTGCAATAACTAGGGTTTCACATATGGATTGAAAAAAAAAATCAAAATTTACACCATAGGATGTTAGAATAACACTAACTTCTGCCAAAAAAAAAGTTACGTTGGTGTTGTTTTAACACCCTAAGATTATCATTTTGATTCTATCTTCGGCATCTATATGTGGATAACACCCATGCTATCAATTTTACCAGCCCAGCTCTTGCAGTGTAGGCCTATACTAAGTGTGGACCTGAGATGTCGACAACACAAATAGGATCTTGAGCTAGACTTTACCCTAAAATGTCCAAAACAAAAGACTCCACAGTAAATGAAACAATACAGAGCGAACTTATGGTGACATTTGTGTTTATTAAATTTACCAGTGAGTATGTAACACCATGGCACATTGTGTTGTTATAAAGTCACGTTAGTTACAAAACAAAAACAGACTGTGAAGGTATATAGTGTTTTGCATAGGAGAAAGTATCGCAACAGCAAGCTAAGGGGTTCAGGGATCTGCCATTTTTGCATATTCTTTGAATTTGATAGATGTAAAATTTTGCATACAGAATATCATTGGTGGTTTACCCGTACACCGATGTGTGTTGGGTGGTGTATACTCGGTACTTTCCGGAGTCCTGTGGAAAAAAACGCTACAGGTCGTGGGTTCGGTTCCCACGAGTAATGTGCCTGTTGGGGTGTTTGTTGGGTTGTTTGTTTGTTTGTTTGTTTGTTGGGTTGTTTGTTTGTTTGTTTGTTGGGTTGTTTGTTTGTTGGGGTGTTGGGTTGTTTGTTTGTTTGTTTGATTTGGGGGGGTGGGGACTTTTTCGAAAAGGGCAACGGTAATCAAAATCGAAACAAGTCATTAGAAGTCACATGTTAAAAACAATCAATTTGTGCAATTTGAATTAAAAGGGCGAATAGTCCTTGCGAGCTTTCTCTTTAATATATATAATATATGACTAGGTTTTGAATGTTAAAAAAAGTACTATTAAGGTATGAATTTCAACTTTGTACCGATTGGCACACATTGGCTAATGAAACTTTAGCATCTTTTAAAATAAATATAAGAATATCTAAATAAAAAGTTGTGCTAAAACAGGACAAATTTCAGCACGAAGAAGTCACTTGAACAATAAAGGTACTCATTCACCAAACATTATAAACTCTAGCTTATTTTGGACTTCCGAAGTACTCCACTGCCACACCACGGGGGCCCAGCAAATTTGGGTTTAAAGCCTCAGGCCTTTATGTCACACAGGGCAATTTTTACAGGCCTTGATTTCACTGAGCACTAAGATTCATCTTTAGATGAGTTGTCAATATTGCCACCGTGATTTGCATTGTGTAATAACACTTTACTTTAGCCATTGAGATCGCTACACAGTTAAAGGCACTGGACACCTTTGGTAATTGTCAAAGACCAGTATTCTCACTTGGTGTATCCCATCATATGCATAAAATAACAAATCTGTGAAAATTTTGCCTCAATGGTCTTCGCAGTTGCAAGAAAATAATGAAAGAAAAAACACCCTCGTTGCACAAATTTGTGTGCTTTCAGATGCATAATAAAAGGCTTCAGCTGAAGTCTTTTATTATTTGAGTGAGAAATTACCTTTTTCTCAAAAACTACATTACTTCAGAGGGAGTCGTTTCTCACAATGTTTTATACTATCAACAGCTCTCCATTGCTTGTTACTAGGTAGGTTTTTATGCTAACAATTATTTTGAGTAATTACCAATAGTGTCCAGTGCCTTTAAGTTCAATATCAGCTATTGAAATTGGCCCCATGCCATGTGGGAATATCAAGGCAAGCCAAAAAGAACAGAAATTAGTAGAGCGACATTGTGGGCTCTCCTCGTTTGTTTTCTATTACCAATTTTCTTTAAAATTTCACAATCTAAAAAAAAAAAAAAAAAGGAAAAACACAAGTACAGTTATATGGGATTTGAGGCATTGCATGGTGAGGTATCAATGTATATTTGGTTTGCGGTAACACCATGTGTATACCTACTTGCTAGGTAGATTTTGTTCCTACATAAAAATCACCCACAATATATTATATATATCTCGTACTTCGGTATAGTACAACATACATTTTTCTTGCAGTATCTTTAAAGGCAGGGTACACTTTTGGTAATTACTCTACAAGTCAATGACCATAAAAACTGACTTGGTAAGGAGCACTGGAGAGCTGTTGATACTATAAAACATTGTGAGAAACAAGTCCCTTTGAAGTACAGGTAGTGTAGTGTTAGCAAAAGATGTAGTTTTCACCCCAAAAGTTTCAATCTGAGAAAGGATTCACGCATGACACCTTTCTCATGCATCTGAAAGCACACACATCGATTCAACATGGGTGTTTTTTCTTTCATTGTTTTCTTGCAACTATGATGATCAATTGCGCCAAAATTGTTACAGGTTTGTTATTTCATGCCTATGTTGGGATACACGAAGTGAGAATACTGGTCTTTGACAAAAACCATACGTTTACACTGCCTTTAAATGTAGAGAAAAACAATGTATAGAACCGCTTAAGCAGAGAAACAAAATTGCTAATAGCAATTTTCTGCTGAGCAGAAATGAGCAGGATACCAGTCAAAAATAGTACACGTGGCAGAGTGCCTTGGCTGGTAAATACAACTTAGGAGTATAGTGAGCAGTAGCTAATTAATTTCATAATAATCATGTTTGCAAATAATTTTTTGGTCAAAGAGGTTGTATAAAGAATGTAACATAGAATTATGTTATAAATAAGTTAATTTGGGCATATGGTCCTATATACTATAAATAAATGTGGACAAATAAGAATAAATATAGCAATGCAACAATGAAAACAATGATAGTTATGTTGAAGGTAGACTCTTTAACAATTAAATTTAACAATAGTCACTGCAGGGGGACACAAACTCACAACCTAGGTTTAACTTTGCAGGTGCACAGCTCTAGCCAACAAGGACCAAATTGCATAGGGCTCCATTAAGCAGGGGAAAAAATGCTTAACAATTTTCTGCTCTGCAGAAATGAGCAGGATACCAGTCAAAAAACATACACTTGTTATGCTCGCTTAGCTGGTAACTTTATTCTGGTAAGCATAATTTTGTTGTGCTCTGCTATAATTTGTGCTTAAGCAATTCTATGATATTGGGCTCAGGGCCAATTTTCATAGAGCTATTTGGCACAAAAATGTTTGCTTCACAGTTTATTACTTCACAAATATAATTAGCTAGGCAAGAGTTAGCAGATAACCAGTCACATATAATGTACATGTCCTGGTATTTTAGCTGGTAAGCCTATTCTGCTGCATTGCAAGCAGAATTTGTCCCTGCTTACTTTGTTTTCTGTGTGGGGGGGGGTCATGGGGGGTAGGAGGGATAATAACCGACTTTGCTAGCACAAACACTTTTTTAGTTAACAGAAAAACAACATTAAAAAAAAAAAAAAAGTGTAATTTACATTCTGCATAAAGAACACTAAAACTAACATCTTCAAGGTGGTCAACGAATTGGCAATGGAAACAAAATGGACAACTTTTTCTTTTAAAATCTCTTCAATATTTACATATAATAATGTACAAAGTGAATGTGTTTATAAGCAAACATTTGATGTTAAAATGAACATGTACAAGAAACGCTTCAAATATTATTTAGTTACAAATATATAATGTGCGATATATATAAACTGAGCATACCGGGTGTATGCTTTATTTTGGTAATTACAAGTGTTGCAACTTTATGTACACATTGTAGGTCTGCTTAAAAATGCCGGCAAAATAGTTGTTGAAAAGCAGAAAAAGTTTTTGTAAACACATTTTGTAGATGAGCAAAGGAATGGCTGCCGAGCTTATCTTGTGCCTCATGGGTCTACAGTATTTTTCACTTTATGTGCGGAAACTCAGATCTAATCCAGTAAGCGTAGAGTTCCAGGGTAAGCTGAGAAACGAAAGTTCACTATTGCTTAGCGCCGGACACAACACTTATGCTTAAAGCCCTGACAAATCTAGCTTAGCAGACACATGTAAACCGGCCAGAATGCCATGTGATCTTAACTGTTTGACACTGGTTCACTGCCAATATCTGCTTAGCCAATAAGTTTGCCGCATAACATTTTGTGATTGACAGCTTTTAGGAATCAGACTGCAATTGTCAAGGCGACAGTCTTGATGAATGAACAGACTGCATGAGGGAGCAATAGTCTTTATATGGGTGACAGATTGCATGTCAGAGGGAACATCATTGTAGATGAGACTTGTGGGGTGATCCCTTTGTTTAAAATAACCCAATTTTTATTGAAATTTACCCCACTAGTACAGAAAAATTACTTGCAGGTGTGGCTGGGAAGGATTCATCACACCACGATATTGGTTTTGGAGGAGCGACAGTCTTGACGAACCTAACATAGTGCACGTTGGAGCGATAGTCTGTCAGTGGTCTCTCAGAACTCAGTGGTGGTGCCATATGGAGAAAGAGGCCGGTATATTTGCAGTCATTCTCTTTATCATCATTGCCCCACACTGGACAGCCTGCATCTTGCTTTCACATATTGCAGTAGTTGACTATGATCCAACTAGAACACCTTGCAGTTGCAGACACACCATATTTGAGGGCAAAATCTCAACAAGGGTATGTCAGTACCTCCAACCAACCACTGCTTGAAGGATGCAAAACCTAACATTGTAATTATTGCCATCGAGTGGTACGGAAGTGGATGAGGTCCTTTGAAAGAGATCACGTTAGATGACGGGAACTGTCAACTATTCTGACATTTTCACAACTCCTTCCTACTCATTTATAGTCTCGGTGGGAAGTCAACCCTGTATGGTTTACACTCCAAAGCAGCAACATCATTGTAGTATAGTTCCACAACACCACGATAACACACAAGTACAGTGTCAGTTTAGGTTTCACACAATACAACACCAGTTTCAGGTAACCGGTACGATAATGTGGCCTTCTATACGATTGGCGGTAGGAACTGTTTAGTAGGGATTGAGTCGTAGACTTTGTCAGAGTCTTTCTCTTTACTGTCTTTGATAGAGTCTTTTAAGTCCTCTGTTGCGATGGACGGAGTCTTCTCCATACTCCCCTCCGAGTCTACAACCATTGGTTTCACCTACAAACACAAACGGGTTAAGAAGAGTAAAGTAAGAGTGCAATACGTGTACATTTGAAGCTTACTTGCAAAATTATTCGCTGCTAGACTGTCGTCATGCTGCCACCATCTTTTTGTCAGGCCTCTTTTGTGCAATGTTAATTCAGGTGGTGGAAGGCAGACATTAATTGGGCAAATCAAACATGCCCTCGTAACCCCCACAAGTTACATCATCAGATTCAGGAAGATCTCTAGCCTGAGACACTAAGGGTCAGATCTCTAGCCTGAGACACTAAGGGTCAGGGTTAATCAGTTAGAGTTATACATGTGCTTAGCCACACAAACCAATATATTGTTGATGTATTTTTACATAACTGGTACAAGGGGCACATTGCCTTCGGATTGGGTAGTTTGGGCTATAAAAGTGTTTGTCATGAAATTAGTATGGTTCGAAAGATGTTTTATAAGTAGAATATAATGATTCACACAAATATCCCTTGAAATTGTGTGATTCCTGTTTACTTTGTGACCTAACATGGTCTGCCATTTTGTTTAGAACAACATTTTTGCCCAAAATCTTGGGTTAATTAAGTTAGTTCACGAAGTTAACGAAAACCACACAATTTTGAGGGATATTTGTGTAAATCTTTATCTTCTATTTTTAATACATCTGTCCAACCATACTAATTTCATAACATACGCTTTTATAGCTTAAAGCGCCTAATCCGAAGGCAACATGTCCCTTTTAAGCAGTAAAATTAGCCGCTTACTTTATTGACAGGTTTCTCTGCTGTGTCTTGGAGTTGATGTTGAGCCTCTTTATGCACTGTTTCTCTCGTCTTAGCACTTTTCTTTGTGGAAACTTTTTTGTCTACATTCTCATTGCCTAGATCCGGAGAAAAATAATATAGGATATAATCTGTTCAAAGATTCATTAAGAAGTATCAAAGGTTGGGTCTCTGAGCTCCAGCCTCGAGTCTTGTATCTAGGTGTTAGGCCCTCTCTGTCTTAAATTTAGACCTTGTACCTCAAGGTGTAATTTTGAGTCCTTAAAGTTTGTGTATCAGTCTTGTATCTACAAACGCGCAATATGCTCTCTGTTATAAATTTTGACCTTGTACTTCAAAGTGCCGTTTTGACTCCTTTACGTTTGAGTATTAGTCTTGTTTTAGGATTTTGGATTTCAAGATTTCTTCAGTCCTTTGAGTTTGGTTCTCCCTTTTTGAGTTTAAACCTTGTAACTTTAGATCTTGTTCTTAGTAAAGAGTCTGGATTGTGGATCTCCAGATTTCACCAGTCCTTAGCGTATGGAGCCCCTTATTGAGTTTGGACCTTCTCATTACATTCTAAGTTTTTTAGGAGTGAGTCTCAATCTATGAAGACAAATGAGACAATCTAGGGTCTGGATTTGGGATCTCCAGATTTTGCCAGTCCTTTGAGAATTGGGTCACCCTTTCAAGTTTGGACCTTGGACCTTCAGGTCTGTTACTAAGTCTTTCAAGTTTCCATTGCCAATGACTGGAAAATAACACTGCTTGGCCCCAGGGTTACTTACCTTTAGTATTGGTTTCACTGTCTGAGTTGATATGTGTTTGGTGCTTGCTTGCTTTGACATGCTCATCATCCAGCTGCTGCTGCTTGTTCTGTTTCTGCTGTAGTTGCTGCTTTACCTCTTGATGTTGATGTGAAGAGCTGACTTTAGTCTCTGCGTCGGCAGCCTGTTGCTCATGCTTGTGATGGTGATGATGATGTCGGTGGTGGCTGTTGTGGTGATGCTTGGGCTTTATAGTTGTGGACCTCATAGTCCCAAGCTGCTGCTGCTGCTGCTGCATGTCTTTAGTGTGGGATTTATACAGTTTATCTTCTTGGATCCATTCATGCTGCAGCGCTTCTTCTGGAGTCAAACGTTCACTTGGGTCCCAACTATATAAACAAATCAAATAAGAACAGGTGTTGATCTGAAAAAATATAACAAAGAGTCTGATCATAGTTCAAATACTCAATTGGGTCCCAATTGAAAATCAAATCAGAGCAGGTGGTTAACTACATCAGACTGAAATATAACAATAGTCAAATTTTATAGTTCAAATACTAAATTGGGTTCCAACTGGAAATCAAATCCAAGCAGGTGATTAACTACATGAGACTGAAATATAGCAAGAGTCCAATCTTATAGTTCAAATACTAAATTGGGTCCCAACTGAAAATCAAATCCAAGCAGGTGATTAACTACATGAGACTGAAATATAACAAGAGTCCAATCTTATAGTTCAAATACTAAATTGGGTCCCAACTGAAAATCAAATCAGAGCAGGCGGTTAACTACACGAGACTGAAAAATAACAAGTCGTCCAATCTCAGTTAAAATACTAAATCGGATCCCGATTGAAAATTTGCAACAGGTGTTGAACTACTTGAGAATAAAACGAATTAACAACTGTCCAATCTTAGTCTAAATGCTAAATTGGGTTTCAATTCAAATAGCAGCAGGTCTTCGTGCTACTTGAGAGTAAAATATAACCATGAGATTATATTAACAATATTAATAACGAATGTAATCTTGGTTGAACTAATAAATTGGGTCCCAACTAGAAAATTTAATTAATATATTTAATTAGGAGTACACAATTTTTTAATAAGTGTACAACACTGGTTTGGGTCACAATCGGTTAGTGTCGTGGCCGAGCGGATAAGAGCACCGGACTCAAGCTCTGGTGTTTCTGTTCAGCAGAGTGTGGGTTCGAGTCCCGGTCGTGACACTTGTGTCCTTATTAAGCAAGACACTTGACCATTATTGCTTCGTCCTTCGGATGGGACGTAAAGCCGTTGGTCCCGTGTGTTGTGTAATGCACGTAAAGAACCCAGTGCACTTATCGAAAAGAGAAGGGGTTTGCCCCGGTGTTCCTGGTTTGATTGGCTGCATATTGCGCCACAGCACCTTGTAAACCATTACATGGTGCTATGTAAAGAAATAGGCCTCAAAATTCAAAAAGTAGCTCCACATATATACCTTGCAGGAAAATATTGACTGTTGAAGCGCCTTGAGCGTCACTGAGTGACGGATATGAGCGCTATATAAGAAGCCATTATTATTATTATTATTATTATTATTATTATGAATCAAATTTTAGAAAGAACACTAATTATTTCATATTTATCATAATTGGAAATAGGCTCCATCTGGTTTCTCTTCCAGGTTTGTTGTCATAATATCTGCAGTTTACATGCAATGCACATTAGCAGAAAATACAAAAATAACTGATTAACATTATTTGCTTCTAAGACGACTCTATGAAATCTGCGTATGGGCATTTTTGAAACCACGGCTTGGGGCTTTGGCTTCGGCTTGGATTCATCGGACTGTTTGAAACCCCATAGGAAAGCACATGTTTTCTAAATAACTGATAGCGCATAAACCCAAGCCTAAGCCTGAGGCCAACCCCAAGCCTTGGTTTTGAAAATGGACTATGTCTCCTGCAGCTACTTCTTTACAAAAACGGACCAAAAAAAGGAAACTTACGCCAGACATTTCTGAATGAAATCGAGGAATGAGGCGTTGGCTGTCTTGATAGCATAGCTTAGATCTTTTGAGTTGGGTCTCCTCTTTTTCCCTTTGCTGTTTGTGATACACCTTGGGTTTCCCTTAGAATCTGTCGACGAGTGATAAGAGTTTAATGACTTAAGATGTGAGAAATGAATGCAACAATCAAGGGGTAGAGAAAGCAGAATGATCATCTCTTCCTGAAACCATGAGCCATTTCAAGCTTGGAATGTACACAAACCCACAAAGGCCATGGCCTCTGATGCCCCTGGTATTGGTTTTGGTGCTCCTTCGAAAGTTTCCCATAGACTTTAAGATTTTCAAATGGAAGTGCCCTTTGAAAAAATGAAAATGGCCTTGCCCTTTTAAAGATAAAAATGCAGGCCTGGATTTGTATAAACAGTTTCATAATAATAATAATAATAATAATAATAATAGCGCTTTATCAATGAGCCTCTTTCAAGAAAAATCTGGATGTGAAGGGGGATCAATGGAAAGTCCTGGAACGGAACCAGGAAATCACAAGCCTGAGGGACACAATCGACTGAAAAATGAAAAAAAAAAATGTGTCTTCCCCTTACATGGTTAGAGAGCGTCTCAAAAGTCGGGTACGTTCTTGACGCAAAAGAAACTTCCCGTGGGCACCAGCCTGCATGCCATTGGACGGCCAGAACGTTCCGCTGGACGGCATCATTGTGCCAAAATATAGGAGCAATTCCACACGATCGTATCAGTATTTTGAACGTTCCAATGGAATACTCATCCCATCCAATTTGAACATTCAATACCGTTACAACTCTTGAAACGCTCCCTTCTGATCATGGGGGGGGGGGGGGGGGGTGAATGGTGTGGACACCAAATCCACACAAAAGAACCACCAGATGAAAAACAAATCAAAAATACAAAGAGTTTCATCTCACCAAAGAACAATCTTCTCCTCTGGGCTTCCTCTATGATTTTGGCTGGAGGCATTCCAAGAACCTAAACCATGGGACAAAGTTAGAAACATTAGCAAGTGTGTCCATAACATCTATAAATCTCACCGTTACTTTGGTAATATTAAAAAAGAAACCATCATTAACTTTGTGGCATGTTGTGGCCGAGCGGTCTAGTTCATCGGACTCAAGTTCGGGTGGCTAAATCATCATAGTGTGGGTTCAATTCCCAGTCATGGCACGTATGTCCTTGAGCTTAACCAAAATTGCTTCTCTTAAACGCAGGTGTATAAATGAGAACCTGAGAGTGCTGAGACAGCATTGTGTTCGATTAACCCCTCAGTGAAAATGTTAACAGCTTGGGGTTGTATGCTCCCCAGGGAGTTGAGAAAGTTAGAGGAATAGTCTAAATAAAAACAAAAAAATGCATCAGCTGAATTTCTGTTGTTACAAACAACAATAACAGACAATGTGTTTACACGGTGACAATTGTGCATGGTTTTTCACTATATTCTCCCGACTCTACAAAACGGATTAAGCCAAAAAATTTACAGGTTTGTTATTCCATGTACATTGATGATCACACAAACCATGAACACTGTCTGCGACTATTTTGTCAGCTCTACCAATCCTGTATAACACCTTTAACAAAAATAAAATCTGTATTCCTCCTTTGACAACGAACCCATGCTACAGTGAAGCTAAAACTAAGTCTTAAAAGTCAGTAAACCCGTTCCACAACGCGGAACGCACGTTCGAACATGAAGCGCCCTTCCATTTTGGGAGTCAACTCTATAATCTTGTACAGTTGAACTCCCAAAATGGAAGGGCGCGCCTCATGTTCCAACGTGCGTTCCGCGTTGTGCAATGGGTCTATAATCTTAATAATCATAAAGACTGACCTCCATGATGCAAGCTAATTGCTCCACCTCATTCTCCCCAGGGAAAAGTGGGTATCCGGTGTACAGCTCAGCAAGGATACATCCAAAGCTCCACATATCAATCGGCATGCCATAGGGTAGACCAAGAATCACCTCTGGAGATCGATAGAAACGCGACTGGATGTACGTGTACACTGCAAAACCAAAAAATAATAACAGGCTGGGGAATCACTGGGGATAAAAACTTGATTCGATTTAAAGGGAGGGTATATCTTTGGTAATTACTCCAAAAGTTTACGACCATACAAATTGATCTGGTAGGAAGCACTGTAGCTGTCGATAATGTACAACATGTTGAAAATGATTCCCTTCAAAAAACATTTCAATCTGAGAAACGATTCTGCTTGAAACATTTCTCAGATTGTGTATTCCAATTAGGGATTATTCTTCCTGCGTGGATAACCGCTCCAGATATTTGGTGATATCTCAAAAACGCTAGCTCCTTTTGAAATGAAATTTTCATGTGTTAGTTTTATCGTATATGTCTATATTTATACAATCGAACGGTTCCAAAAACCAAAGATATACTTTACCTTTAATAGTTCATTGGTTTTATACCAGAGACAAGAGTGTTGTGGTCGAGTGGTTAAGAGCACCAGACTAAAGCTCTGGTGTGTCTGATCAGCAGAGTGTGGGTTCAAGTTCCGCGGTTATGACACTAGTGTCCTTAAGCAAGACACTTAACCATTATTGCTTTGTCCTTCAAATGGGACGTAAAGCAGTATGTCCCGTGCTTTGTGTATGCACGTAAAAGAAAACTATACACTTATTGCTAAGAGAAGGGGTTCACCCCGGTGATTCTGGCAGTGGCTGCTGAATGTGCTGAATGTACAATGATATTATCCTTTTTATCAAGGCATACTTAGCAAATTGTTGTCATCCAAAGGAAAGACTCGTGTTTAGAGTATAGCATAAGTAGGAAGACTAGTGTCAAGTTTAGTATCAGTCAAATGAGAAGACTCTTGTTAAGTCTAGCGTAAGTGGGAATACTAATTTTTAGTCTGGTACTTGTGTGAGTGGGAAGACTAACGTCAAGTTTAGTAACAGTCAAATGGGAAGACTTGATGTGTTAAGTCTAGTGTAAGTGGGAAGACTCGTGTCTAGTCTGGTGTGAGTGGGAAGACTTGTATGAAGTCTAGTGTCAGTGGGTAGAGTTGTTTTTTTAGTGTGTGAGTTGGAATACTAGGGTGAAGCTTTAGTATCAGTCAAATGGGAGGACTTGTGTTCAAGTTAAGCATCAGTCCAATAAAAAAGAGCTGGTGCTAATTCGAGCAGAAGTCATCCTAGATGCTTAACGTACCTCTCTGGTTGACATAGCAACTGCTGCCGAAGTCAATCACTTTAATGGAATTTTGATATTTCTGCTTGAGTAGGATGTTCTCCGGTTTGAGATCACAGTGGATGATGCGCTCTCTCTGCAGTAGCCTCAGACAGCCCAAGAGGGTGTACGCAAACCGTCTTATTAACGCTATGCTGAAACCCTGGAAGTTGTTCTTCTTGATCAGCTCATATAAATTCATCCTGAATGAACGATAGAAAACCAGATTGGGAGAATTTTGTTACTGATAATAATTTTAAGTAATAAACCACAAGGGAAACTAACTGACCGGGTAAATTTTAAATAATTTGGAGTTCAAAAAAAGAAAAATTTACTAGAGCTGAACTTGAACCTGTGACCTCCAGATTAACGTGATCTACCAACTGAGCTAATATACCATGTATCTAAAATCTAGACTGTTTGCGGTCTCCCTATTTTGTGAATTTATCTTTGCTCGGGGTGCCAATCAGAAGCCAGGGATCATATACCCAAGTTAAGATACAACCCGGGAAGCGGCAGCAGGGGATGCGACTTTTTACATCAAGTAGTAAACCACAAGAGAAACCGACTGGGTAAATTTTATATAGTTTCAGTTGAAAATTTTGTCTTTGTTATACACCTTAAATTTTTATAAATATTATATAAAACAGTTAAATGTCTTGCTCATGGACACAAGTGACAAGACCGGGACTCGAACCCACACACTGCTGATCAGAAACACCAGAGCTTTGAGTTCGGAGCACTTGACCGCTTGGACATGACACACTGTCAAAATCAAGAACATACTATTGACGACCCCACAAGTCACCGCTTTAACAATCAAAAGTATAAGCCCAATATATGAACTTTCCAACATGCCCCAAAGAACATAAATCTTTTTGGTTGCTTAAAAAACGTGACCAGCAACTTTGATGGAATTGTTCACAGGTTTGTTGTAGCGTTTGTTTATTGAAAACTGGAGATCACAAATGAATCCGCTCTTCTTGTGACATATCTTGGCCAAGCGGTCAACCACACTGGACTCAAGCTCTGGCTTTTCTGATCAGCGGAGTGTGAGTTCAAGTCCTGGTCTTGACACTTGTGTCCTTAAGCAAGACACTTAATCATTATTGCTTCATCCTTTGGATGGGAAGTAAAGCTGTAGGTCCTGTGTGTTGTGTAATGCACGTAAAATAACCATGTACACTGAAGGGAAGGGGTTCGCCATGATTATTTCTGGTATGGTTGGTTGGCTGCAGAATGCACCACACCACCTTGTTAATGGTGCTATAAAAATAAATTCAAATATATAGTTCCACATAACTTGTAGAAAAAACAATGAGCGCTTTAAGACACCCTCGAGTGTGATAAAGCGCTATATAAAAACTGCCTTTATTTATTATCATTCTACTATGATGTACTCACCCTAAGAGTTCAAACGTGATACACAAATGATTCCTGAAGTAGAAGTATTCCATCATGTGGATGACGTTGTTTGAGTTGTCTCTGTCTTTTCTTCTGAGTGCATCCAATATCTTCACCTCAATCAGTGCTTGGTGGTGAAACCTGAACAAGAAGAACAAATACTATTCATGTTAAGCGCTGTACACTTTCCCGAGTTCCTGTAAAAACTCCAAAGCATAAGGTGGGATTCGAACCCACAAGCTTTGCCATTCTAGAACAGGTGTCTTACCATAGACCATCGAGCTTACCTGATAGATAGAGGCAGTTTTTATAGACGATGTGACCTGTGACATCACATGTTTACAAAAGAGCCACAGAGCCTGGACTTCCTGCAGGCACATTTGTACACAGCTCAAAGGAAGAAAACAACAAATCTTATGTTTTATGGAGATTGCACTGTCTGATTTTTCTCAACTTCTGATATGAAGAAAGGGGGGACATCTCAAAAGCTGTACAGCTGTTGCTTTTGTAAATTTTGAATTTATGTGAAAATTATGACACAAAATGTAAATTTTCCCATATAGCCTGTGTAGTATCTTGCCCGGCAGGAAACGCTTAAGAATGTGCAAGGTCACCACTCTGTAAACAAAGGTAACATGGTCTATATGCTTAGCAGTGGGTACCACAATGATTTTAATAGAAGTGAAATTTGCATCGGGCTTAAAGAATATTATTTGCTAAATTTTTCTAAATGTTGATAAACTGACCTCTTCTTGTTCCTGATGATCTTAACTGCAACCATGTCTCCCGTCTTGTGATCAATGGCCCTCACGACCTGACCAAATGACCCTTTACCTATAACCTCCAGGATCTCATACCTGTAGGTCAGATGATCATGCAGCACCTGACACAGCCAAGAAAAAAGAATTACACACAAATTAGAATAATATTGATTTGTCTTAACACAAACACACACCTGTCCTTTTGGTAGTTTTAAGTAATTTGCTTGGAAGTGAAGGAGGGACAATTCCATGATTATATAAGAAACTAAGGCCGTATCTGAATTGGCGGCTACGGCTACGACTGTTGCTAAGGGTGCTGCTAAGGACATCCTATACTTCAATGTATGATGACGGAGCAATCAAGATGTAGCCAAAGCCGCCAATTCGGACACAGCCTTATTTTCTGAAATATTTTCATGACTATGGAGACAATGCTGTTCATTAGGCCTACTACATGTGAAAAGCAATTCTCAACATACAAGACTGCCCATGCCAAAACCTGGCACTTCCAGCCAAAACTCAAAACTTGGTTTATCAGCTTGTCAATTGAGAACAAGAGCTTTCAAATAATTTAATTTAGGCCTACGAGGAAACCATTTAGACACTATTCAACAGTTAATATGGTAGAAGAGAGTCCTAATTTAAATATATATTCTTGTACATGTCCACGAACACCATTATGCAGTAATAATAACAATAATATTGACAATAATAATTATAATTGACACTTCTGTAGAGTAGTTTTCTACAAATTTGGACGCTGATGACACATGAACATTATTACCCCAGTCACTGGACCAATTATTTAGTTCCAAACCATCTGAGCTCCCTGGGGAGCATACAGCCCGTGCTGCCAAGTTATGAAGCACACCAGGATAAATTAATCAAAAGAAAACATCTCTAACTAACTGGGTGCAGAGCAACATGTCTTGCTCAAGGAAACAAGTGTCATGACCGGGATTCGAACCCACACCCCAATGACATGGCCACCGGAACTCGAGTCCGGCGGTGTACTACAAGACACGCCACAATTAACTTTATTACCAAGGTGGATATAACACTTTTAATTAATGGAATATGCCAATGGCGTACATTCTTTGCCCTTATCAGCAGGGGAAAAAATGTCATGATGGTACATTTACTAATCAAGATAACATTCATCCCAGACGTCATTCACATTATTTGATAAATTGAATTGAATAACCAACCATTCTCAAATGAACAACCAAATGGAATGTGTGAAATTAAGGCGCAAAACAATAACCAGTTCTTATAATAGCGCACTTTACAATAACGTATCAATGCGCTTTACATTAGTGCCCTGGCCATTGGGCCAATAACATTCCTTTAATCTTTCTCAGCTCACTGGGGAGTATACAGCCCTGGGCTGCCGTGGCGCTCCGTTGGCTTTTTCAAACACAATATCAACCTCTACCCTTGCAGGTACCCATTTACACCCCTGGGTGAAGAGAAGCAATTATAGCGAAGTGTCTTGCTCAAGGACACAAGCGTCACGACCGGGACTCGAACCCACACCCCGATGACTAAACCACCAGAACTTGAATCCGATGCTCTTAACCACTCGGCCATGACACCCTATGGCAAACTCAAGATACTTCACACAGAGGCGCATGTTGTCGTGTGAATTTAAAAAAACAGGGCCCAATAGATCGATCCATTAAGCCCCGCCTCCTTACGAGTTGACCAATCACAGCCGCGAAACCCGATCACCATTAGTGCAAAGATCACCAAACGGCTCAAATGGTGATCAGATTTCGCGGTTGTGATTGGTCAATGAGAAATGGGCGTGGCTTAATGGATCGGTGTATTTCAAAGGGCTGCTTACAAAAGCAAAACCCAGTGCTCAACACAAATGGTACATGTAACATGGCATTTTGGCTGCTAACCTTGCTCTGGTAAGCATACATGTAGTTTCTGCTTATTTGTAGGCACTTTTTGTGCTGAGCTGCTCCATAAAATTGGGCCGAGGTACACAACATTATTAACACACAGTTATGTGTGAATTTTATAAAAGAAAAACGATTCACCTACAAAAGCAATACATTATGCAGTTCAGAATGTGTGAATTTAAAGCATATGTGGTCATTGGTAATTAGTCAAAGACCAGTAACCACACTGATGAATGACCAAACATGCCCATGAAATAACAAGCCTGTGAAAGCAAAAGCTCAATCGATCATCGGAGTCACAAGAAAATCTTTTCAAACATAGAACTTGGGACTCCCAAGAACAAAACTACAAGTTTAACCCATTTCTCAATAGACTGTCATTGAACAGGCTGCTAGGCAAATATTTTTCAAGGGAACTTTCAAGCATGAACCATGCATCTAAATCAGTGAACAATTACATTTTCAATTTTACTATACCAATGTTGTGCACATCCTTTAAAACAGTCACACACAAATGTTTACAAAAGACCGATAGGAAATTCTTTATTGCCATGAACTGAAGGCGAACTCTAATCCCACTCATATTATCTTCAATCAGGATGAGCTCTGTACACGTACATGCACTCAAGGGACAAACAAATGTAATTAACTGCATGTAGCCCCTGCAGCTAGATCTATCTGATTGCAATCATTCAGGGACACACAAACAAATTGTAATCAAAGCATTTTTAGAATGTTTTTGAGTTAGTTTAAACAAATTTAAAAATTTCAAATTCAGGATGTACGTGTGAAAGAAACCATGAACCTTTATCACGGTGCCGCCATCTTGTTCCTCTTCCATACAAACCAGTGTAACAAAACTGAGGCTGTACGGAAAAGAAGTCTGGCACCCTTTTCATTTTGTGTAATGAGTGTATATTTCTGCAACTTGGTGTTCAGGAAACCTGACAAAGATTGTAGCAGAGTGAAGGAAGTCAATAGCCACCAAATTCTACTTTGATGAACTAAGTAAAAAAGCATGTGTCTATTTCCTTATCTTATTTGTAAGGAATAAAATGGTGAACAAAATACCTAGGGGCCCTTACTTTCAAAATGCAGTTTATTTTGTTGAGCAGAAAGAAAACCCTGCACCTAGTTCCTTGTCTTCTATGCAAAGAATGCAATGGGGGAAAAAAGGGGCAGACTATTTTGTCTATCAAGCCTCGACAGGACTTTATTTGATTAGAGCGGACATGATGGACTTTTTACAAACATTCGAAGGCTACTTTGCTCTTAACACTACCTTTAAATAGGATCCGTTCTCATCATCATAGCCGTTGTTCTGAGCGGCTCCCTGTACTCCTTCAATCTTCTTGGCCTCCGGTCCGAGAAACCATATATCTGTATGGTCTAGTACCTCCGACTGCTCGTAGGCCGTCAGACGATCTCGGTAGAACTTCAGGGCTTCTGTAGTGAGTGAAAGCATAACTTAGTAAAATCAACCCACGCTGCATTGGTGGCACATGTTTCTGCACGTGCTTAGGCACAGAGCTGGGCCCAATTTCATAGAAGTGCTTATAAGCAGAAAGACAGTTTTCACCAAATTGTTGCTAAGTTAATATTACGAGGGCACCAGTCACAAAAGGTACTGTACATATGACATTGTATTTTGGCTGGTATCATTTTTCTGGTAAACATTTTATTTCGTGCATCACTAATAATTGTGCTTCTAAGCAGCTCTCAGCATCTACAAGCACATGTGAGGCACTTCGGTGGACCCCCGGTTTGAATCCCGCCTCAGATCGCATAATTCAAACCAGGATCCAAAAGATGGAAAGCAGGTATTAAGAAACCACTCAACCAGCCTGATCCTGATCTTTAACCGTTAATAACAAAACTAAAGTATTCTTTTTAATTGATTCTTCCAGAGCAATAGTTAATATTAATTACTATGAATTGACACACATGATGTACAATACAATGACTTTGAACCTTGTTAAACCATTTTTGAAATGTTACTTACCCCCAGGCGTAAGTGGTAATCGATGACCCATCGCATCTTTCTTGGGACTGTCGGATTTATTAGCTTCCCGTTCTCTGTTAACATTACAAAACAACAACCACAATAACGGGCTTGGTTAAGCAAGCTAGAGATGGTACAACTTTTTCCATGAAAGATTGTTGTTATTGTTATTCTATTCCAGCAAAACTAAACGAACAAAATTATATCTTAACCACCACTTAACCCTATTAATATCGCCGTACTCTCCTACCCAACTGGCTTTTGCCACAAAAATTCACAGTAGACTGTGGAAACCCTATTACTGCTGGTGAACTTTCCTGCTCCACAGGAGACTGTGGAGACCAAGTCCACAGCACACAAGCCACAATTGGTGGCTTTTTATCACTTTATCAAAACCCGACAGGCGTCTCAAAGCCTTTTTTTTTAGGCGTGCAGAGCTATGTTTCAGACCACTCAGAGTTTACTGATGTCAAAGTGATACTACTCACATGTGAGTCTTCTGACGGTGTAACCGCGCCTGTTCACTTGCATTGTGAGTGGATACGAGGTTGCCGTGTAAGTTACTCAGCTGGGGTAACGTTTCCACATTGCTGATCCCCCTGGGTCCGAGGCTGAGCTGAGGAAATGTGGTGTTGCTGGTGGTCATGGCTGGAGGGAGGCTGGAGGAGGTCAACTTCTGTTCAGGGAAATCAAAGATGGAGAAGAAACTTTAAGATTGACAAAAAAAAATGACATCTGTGTCATTTAGTTATCCCTCCCTACAAACAATGTACATGGACCTCTGTTTGGTTAGCAAAAGAGACTTGCATGGGCAACCTTAAGGATCACAAAATAAGTAACTGGGTTGGCACAAATCTTCCATCTTTAAAAAAAAATTAAAAAGTTTTGCTTCAAAAAGTGTTTTTCAGGTAGCACAATTGATTTATAAGTGAAGTGGGTGATTTGAGAACACTATTGCATTAAAATTGGTAAATTGATATTTTGTATTTGTTTTTTTAGTGAAGGCTGTCTATAGTTCTACAACTTGAGGCTGCGACATCGGGCTGTGGCGGTCAGATTGGAGGAATGGTTTTCTTCCCTAGTCTTCAACCTCTAGGACCCCGGTTCGAAATCCCGCCAGAAGGCACTATGTGGGCTGCAGGGCTCGAATTTTACACTGGACCACAGGCCCGAGGCCAGTAATTTTAGTGTTGGGCCAGTAAACTTATGACCTAACAAGTCCGATGGTCTTGTGTTTTTCAATTGAATAACAGAAACACATTATGTTGACTTTGGGTCTGATAAATTATCTTTCAATTCTATGAGTAATCAAGTATACTCTTCTCTTACTTGTCTCAGTTCTGGTTCATATAAAAGCAGTCAAGTGCATGTTAAACTGTGGCAGCAATTTATTTTATTATTATTTTTTTTTCAAATTTTGAATCAGGTCTTGTAAAAAAATGTCTGGTCCAGTGAAGATTTTGAGCTACAAGCCCTGTAGTCTTGTGGATATTCTCCGCAAATTCGAGCCCTGCGGCTGGGTTTTCAGTGCCTACTGACAGTGTGGGTTTTTCCCTGCAATAATTCTGGGGTTTTCCTCCCACATCTAAAACTGAAACTTCCTTCCTAATTGTCTTCTCTCTCGGGGGCTCTTAGCCTTTTGTCAAGGCCATCGTGGCTTGGACAGCTTTGTAAACATTGGAGCGACTGGAACGAGAGACCACGCGCGCGAGCCGAGTGGCCTTTTTCACGAGGGCCTTTTCCAACTTGTTTGCATTTTTTTAAATGAATTATTCATGAAGTATGAAACGTGCGTTATGCACTTCTGATTGGTTTGGACTTTTGCTACCGTTTCGGGTAGCAAAAGTCGAGATTATAAAGAAACACATAAGAAACCGCAAACAAGTTGGAAAAGGCTCTCGTGGCTTCGCCACTCGCGTGCGTGGTCACCCATTTCAGTCGCTTGGGATCGCGGCTCTACAAAGCTGTTCAAGCCACGAAGGCCTTGACAAAAGCTAGGGGGCTCTTGGCTAGTACAGTGATTTTTAAGTTGGCCTTTTTGAGAGTCTCTGGCTTCACAACCAGAATTAATAAATAACAAACATCATAACAATTAATAAATAACAAACATCATAACAATTACAGGGCTTAACATTTACACTGGACCGCAGGCCAGAAGCCAGTGTTTTTAGCAAAATAGGCCAGTAAACTTACGACCAGACTAGTCCGGCGTTTTTGTGTGTTCTTTAAAAAAAATATATATTACCTCTCCCCATCTTCAATTTTAAATGTATTCAAATGCTTACTTCGAGTCCAATAAATACATTATTCAACTCTGCTGAGTGTGAAAGTATTACCCATAAGACAAATGAGATAAATCTACACTTTAGTGCATGCCCAAATTAAAACAGTTTAATTGTGACACTATGTGGATAGTAGTTTGTTTTTTCTTCTCATTTTGATTCTGGTCTTGTAACAAATGTTCTAGTCCAGAGCCACGAAACGAATCCAAAGTCTTGTGGATTTTTGACCCAAAATTCGAGCCCTGTTCAATTAGCAAAAGAGGAAATCTGTATAGTTACCTCTCCCTGTAAGCCTGACGCTTTGCGTCCGACCATGCCGTTGATATGCAGCGGTTGTGTTTTACTGCTCCCATACTTCATGGTGTCTGACCCAAGATGGCCCTTGGCGTCCCTGGGAGGCTGTACAGGATAATCAAAAAATACACAAATATAAATTAGATTTTTAATTTGTTTTTGTTTTCTCTGCTATATTTTGTTATATCGAAACTGCTTTGCATTTCTACCTCAGGCTTTCAATTTATAATAATCATGAAAATAAATAGATTAACATCATAAAGGGCATTTTGACACCGAAGCACAGGAAAACTGTTTCATATGTGCCACGTGTGGCTGCATGGTTTCCTGCAAATATTCGATAAGCTACTAATTTTCAAGCATTATTTTCTGCTTATAGTAAAGCAACTCTATCGAATTGGGCCTGTTGGAATACAATGCCATCAACCACCTTACATGCGTGCACTAAGAGGTGTAAATGCACACAAACGAAAAATTCTTATCTCCTCTGGCCCAGAGATGACACTTCTTGAATGCAGAGAATGTCAGACTCGGATAGATGATTTGACGCCAACATTCAAAATGAAAGCTTTTGTAATTAAACTGCAGAGTCTTCACAGGTACCTTCACCCCAAGGCCTGAGTGTTACAGCGCTAGGCACTCACCAGGGCTCCTTTATTTCATTACCAGAAATATTGAATAATAATAACGGTAATAGAAATGTATATGTGTACATAACAATTCATACTCTGAATCTTCTCACACACTTGCAAAGATCCATACAGTAGCAGCTGTCAGGCAAACTTGAAGACAATTATTAAATATTATTTGACTACAGCGACTACAATCAGCCTGACGTCAACGGTAACATGTCCTTCATGAAGTATACTATAAGCCATTGTAACCAACCTACATGGTGAATGTTTGTTTAAGAAACAGTAATGGAGGCTGCGAATGATGTCATCAATATGGATAAGACGTAGGCCCATAAACCAGGGGTTAAAGAGTCACTGCTGACAAAATAAAGTCTGAAACTGGGATCCAGGTCTCAGGAGGTACATTCAAATGGTGGCATTTCCACCTTATGGTAACAAATGGGCTCGATTTCACAGAGAGAAAGAATTATCTTAACTTGTAAATCACTCTCAATTGCCAAAGCAAAGTCTGATGTCACACTAAACAAAAATCACCATGGCAAAAATGACAACTCATCTTAAGATGAATCTTTTTGTATTTTAAAAGCACTTTGTGAAATGGGTCCCTGGATTTGTAGATTCAAAGAAGCTTTTGGGAACAGTAGAGAAGTACATCATAAAGCAGGACTTATTTTATTTGGAGAAAACACAGCATTTGTTGTTTTACCAGGCACGTAAAAAAGTCTGAACTCAGACACAAGTCTGACATTTCTGACCCCTGTATAACTTTCTCATTTACATTGTAAAAATAAAGGGGAGCTATGCCAAATCTAGACAAGACTTTTCATCTTTTCTTTGTTTGTAAGTTTTCTATGTCACACGAGGAGTATACTGGTCTTGTACTTCCATCACTTTCCTTTTGGAGAAGGAACTTCCAAGTCTATTTTGGAACATTTTGAAGGGAGGACAAGGCTAAGGCGTGGGGCAACAGAAGCCTGGGGATCTCTGTGGTTTTCTTGTAATTCTAGGCTAGAAATTAACTGATCAACTGAGAAGTTTGTTTGTATTGGATAAAATTTGATGCTTTCCAGGGTGCATTGTATAAGTGCAATCAATTAAAGTTTGTGGTGACACCCTTCAAACAATCTCTCTACTGATCTGTATTGGTTCTCCAGGGTTCCCCCTAGGAATTTTCAAAACTGCAGGGCATTCTGGACCCAAATTTTGGAAGTTTGGCCTACAAGTACGCTAAATTGAAACAAAGTCCTTGGAATGATTCTTTCCATCTTTTTTAAATTAATTTTATCGGCCCCAATTCACGCATATCGGCTCAATACCCTAGCTTGTGCATGGGGACAACCCTGGTTCTGAAAAGAACTTATTTGCAACACTTCAAGAAAATAAATCCCAGTATTTGTGTGAAACCCAGTTCATGAAATCCACTATCTTCAATCTTCAATCTTCAATGGTGGAATCCTTATTCAGCTATATATAGCTATACTAGGATGGTGCAGAAGTGACGTCACAGGCAAAGTGCACTATCACTCAACTGCTAACTATACACAGTGTCACCACAAAATTACTCCACTATCATTATTTATTTACTTTATCAATAAAAAGTAAGATAAACTAAATCCAACAAAAAATTATTTGTCGTGGCCGAGTGGATAAGAGCACCGGACCCAAGCTCTGGTGTTTCAGATCAGCAGAGTGTGGGTTCGAGTCCCGGTCGTGACACCTGTGTCCTTAAGCAAGACACTTAACCATTATTGCTTCGTCCTTCGGATGGGGCGTAAAGCCGTTGGTCCCGTGTGTTGTGTAATGCACGTAAAAGAACCCAGTGCACTTATCGAAAAGAGAAGGGGTTCGCCCCGGTGTTCCTGGTTTGATTGGCTGCATATTGCGCCACAGCACCTTGTAAACCATTACATGGTGCTATGTAAAGGAATAGGTCTCATAGGTCTCATACTCCACATACCTTGCAGGAAAAAATACTGAGCGCTTTGATACGCCCCCAGGGGTGTGATAAAGCGCTATATAAGAACCGAGTAGTAGTAGTAGTAGTAGTATTTGAGATTTGCTTTTCCTGCAAATTCAATTATTAGTTTGCAATTAATCTTGCCAATCTTGCCATTGAAACTTCCGAAACACACACTTACAACCCTCCAGCTCTTTGGTAACACTTTTGCAGCAAGCCGACCAACCATTTGAAAGCATTCAACTGCAAGGGTTGTGTATGGTGGCACAACTGTGCACAGAACTGTGATGCATTCACCACATGATATCATATTTGTAGGCTGGCACTTAAATGCATCTTTCATAACCACCTTGCATGGTATTGATTGGACAGACAGTGGGAAGGTTTTCACAAGCAGATGTGATTTATATAGTTACTAGAGTTTTTCTGCACTTTTTAATTGTCCTGACTTGACCAAAAATAGTGTTGATCGAGTCAAGGAATCAATAGACCCTTTGACTGTCCGAGCGAGAAGCAGGTGATTCTTGGCACTCTTCCCCCATCGCTATTCCTGCTGAGATAATTAAACATTTTGTGAAAACCGGAGGGCAAACAAACACCCAACCCAGGCAAAGATACTGATGATGATGATGAGAATCTAAACTACATGTGCATACTATAGGAGATTTATAAAATGATCCAACCTTAGATTATGTTTTTCTTTGTTTTGTTTGCTTGTTTTTTGTTTTTAGATTTTGTACACTGGTCAAATAATCAGTTATGTAAATCTTGGAATAGACATTTTTATGCCAACAATTAGTTAATTGGCTGACCTACTTGTTTTAAAAACAGCCCCCAAAAAACTGTCAAGAATTGAAACATTTCTCTTTTTTTATGCAAAATTATGAACGTTGTTCGATCTCATTAGATGCAACATTGAAAATAAGAATATTTTAGCATACTGCGCAAGACATCCCTTTGTTGGTATTGTGATTGTTTCGATGCAGTCATCTAAGAACGCTGCTTGACCAATAAATTGACTGCAACGCGACCGATGCCACCCCAAGCACATTGAACATTGAACATTATAAACATTGCGAGATGGATAACATGGAAGATGCATATTTTAACATTTTTTAAAAGCACAAGACATCCCATTATAAGTAAACACAACGTGATTGTGCCAATGCAGGGATCTTGTAATGCTCCTTGGCCAATTGATCCAAATGCAACCAATGCCATCCCCAAGCACACAAGATCAACACAATAATATTTACAATGAGTATCTCGCCAAACGCCAAGGCTCATATTGATTGTCGATAACTCCCTTGATGATAGCTCTGGTGGATCCTTCATGGGGTAGAGTGGATCTCCTTGCAAGATGCTGAGAGCTCTTCTTGGAATGTGGACCGTCTTGTTGATGGAAACTGTTCTTTGGGTTCCTTAGTCCAGCAGCCAAAGGGGTGAACCATGTTTTGTTGGATATATAATGTTTTTTTGCAGATTCCACACAAGAAGGTCATACTGTTTAAGAATCTGAGTGATGACCCCTCCTCAGGGTTGGGCAATTTTTTATATCGATTATTTAATGTTTTTATCGATATTTATCAATACCTATGGTGTAAAAACACAAACAATACAAGCTTGTAACCCCCAAAATGGCATTAAAAACATACAATTAGCTGGTCTGAGGGTCAGTTGCGGGTACATTGAGTCGTAGCTTTCTAGTCATGACTGATGGCTGCCTCTACAAGTTCTCACAGCTGTCCAGTCGAAGGGCGGTCAGGTTGGCGCAGTGGTATCTTTCCTTGCCTTTCGCCTCCAGGACCCAGGTTCGAATCCCGCCGGGGGCACTGTGTGGATTGGGTTTTCAGTCCCTACCTGATTGCGTGGGTTTTCCCTGGAATAATTCTCTGAGGTTTTCTTCCCACATGTAAAACTGAAACTTCCTTCTTTGTCTTCTCCTCAATTTATGATGATACTGATTTGCAGCTTACATTTAGACATATTTGTTTCCATTTAAAACCAACCAGCTGCTAATTGTTTGGGAGAAACAAACTGCAGAAACAATCACGAAGGTGTATACCTTTGCTACACAGTATCACATGTGGTTTCCTGTCATTAAAGCCAAACTGCGACGATACAATACATGTGATAAACTAAGGAATACATGATGTAGATCTTAGAAATTCTGTTATCTTGCAAGATGCCACATCCCAGGAGTTAAAACGGCCACACTGTACAATCATACAGATGTACAGGTATAATAGTCAGTCACTCCACGCAAATATATTGTACCCCAGAACTAGAGTTGTACAGGAGCTTTTCGATCTCAATTTTGCTGCCTCCGACTTGGTGTTTACAACGCTCAATCCCAATACATGACCGATGCACTGACTGTCAGGTTGTGTAAGCAAGGAAGAGCAGACACTATAGACCATGTTACCTTTGTTTACAAAGTGGTGACCTTGTAGATTCTAAAGTGTTTCCCGCCGGGCAAGATACTACACAGGCATATGGGAAAATTTACATTTTGTGTCATAATTTTCACATAAATTCAAAATTTACAAAAGCAACAGCTGTACAGCTTTTGAGATGTCCTCCCTTTCTTCATATCAAAAGTTGAGAAAAATCAGACAGTGCAATCTCCTTAAAACATAAGATTTGTAGTTTTCTTCCATTGATCTGTGTACAAATGTGCCTGCAGGAAGTCCAGGCTCTGTGGCTCTTTTGTAAACATGTGATGTCACAGGTCACATCGTCTATAAACTGACAAACAAGTCCCAGGATGCTCTATGAATTCTGTCCAATTACCATTCAAGCCAGAACCTGGTCACCGACAATTAAGTGTGAAAAATTACATTCTTTACTGCAAAGTGCAAGCTCTATGTCATCAGATGAATACAAATGGCTGCTGTTGTGTCTTCAGGATGTAGCTTTTCAATAATAATATGGCTTCTTTGTATTGCTTATCCACCATCTCCATCTCCTCCTATCGACTTTCTTCACCCGACATAAATCACCCACAATAAATCTTGCTTACGCCATTTTGGAAATCAGATTTTCCGTGGGGACTGTAGAACGGCCTCTGAATGGCAAAAAATTGACAAAAAAGAAAGACCGCAATAGCTCAGTAGAGCACAGGCAAATTAATTCGGAGGCTGAAAGTTCAAAGATTTTTATAGTAAGTTTTTTCTTTGTTCATCCAAACTTGAACTAACATTTCATATAATACCCAGTCAGTTTCCCTTGTTTTTTTATTTTTTATTTGTTACTGTGAAATGCGCACGTGCGAAGTAGGACATGCATCGCCTGTTGTGCAGTTTGACTCTCAAAATGGAAGACCCTGGGCAGACTGTAACTGGTGTGACCAGGGGTGAGAGTCATTGCTGACAAAAAGGTCTGAAACTACATTGTAGGACCCACATCTTTAAGAAGGCATATTGGCTTTTCAACCTTTTGCTATTAAAATCCTATGATTTATAGATACGAAGAAGCTGCTGGGTACAGTTCTTAGCACTAGAGAAGTACGTCAAAGAACATGAAGAGAACAACAAGCTCCTTTTTGTTTACCAGGCAGACATAAAAAATGTCTGAATTCAGATGAAAGTGAGAAAATAGCTTTAACTGTTTCTAACCAACCATAAGAACCCTGGAGCCAGCTCCTTCTTCCCTCTACCCCACCCCCTTTGTCCCTCTACCCCACCCCCTTTGTCCCTCTACCCCACCCCCTTTGTCCCTCTACCCCACCCCCTTTGTCCCTCTACCCCACCCCCTTTGTCCACATCTTCATTGTTCATCTGTTGAATTTTCTGCATGCTTACTGCCTCTCTCTCTCTTATTTCATCTCTTTCCACTTGACTGCTTCTGTTACACCAGTATGGGTCATTCCGTGTCAAATCACCTAAAATTCTGAAAAGTTGGGCAGGCTCTGTCTCAGATTTTGCTAATTTTTTTCTCCAAACATTCCCCTATGGGTGCCATGAACACACACCAAATTTTAGAATCCTACTCCTTGACATTTCTGAGATATGACCCCCTAAAAATTTAAGCCCCGCCCCTTCAAATTTACTTTTTGTGTTTTGGGCATTTTTAGAGGCCTATACATGTATCTACAAATTGAGATAAGATATGTAACTGCAAATTAATTTACAGAGTATCTGGTACCCCATCAACTAGAATCTACTGTCAAAAGTAGCATAGGACATGAAGGCATCTGTCTTTAAAAACTGACATGATTTTTCGTCATTTTTGAGACCCCCTAGTGCCTAAGTGAAATGTCCGATTGCTTTTGTATTACATTTGGTTATAAACTAGGTGTATATGTGTGACCTGATATAAGGATAGACCAATCACACGTTTGATGGGTATTTGGCAGGGGTCTGAATGTGGGTCCGGCTGTAAAAATACCCCAAAACGCCTTTTTCAAGTGGTTATTTGACAACGTGGGACATTACTGACAGATTTACAAATTTTTCCCAATAATACTTTCTATCCAGTCTACTTGTGTGAGAAATTTTAAAAAAATCTCTACTCCTTCATGTAAAAAACAAACAAATAATTATTCCTCTTTATTTATGTTTTCTTAATTTCTGCTGCCTTCATTGACAACCTGCACCGTGACAATTCTAATGAATGAAAGCCAAAATAACTCGAAATATTTCTCAGGAAAGCTGATACAGTTTTCTGACAAAGATATTGACAAATAGGGAAACCGCGACAATATAGGACTACATGTACATGTATAGATAGCACATGCAGTTGGTAGATTCGGAGGTCGTAGGTTCAAAATCGTGCTCTAGTCCGTTTTTCTTTGTTCAACCTCAAAAATAAAAGGTTTCGTAACAACAGCTGCTAGCATTTCGTGGTTCTATGATTTGTATGATTTAGAGCAGTGTATTGAAACAACCATGATTATTATAGCGTAGAACAAAAATTACCTGAAACAAGGTGGGATACAGCAATGACAAAACACTGACTATTACAACGACAACTTACATCACACAGTTATCTCCAAAATCCAAGCAAACAATGGCTTTAGGCAGCTGTCATTTCCAAATGGTGACATTTACAAATTACACTCTATGGAGAGCCATTTCTTCAAGTAGTGATGAAGACGATCACAAGATTCGATACATGTCATCGTGTGTGTAGGCGTGGGCGTCCTTATTATCATAGACCAAGGACCTTGCTCTCCATGAAGTTATAAGCTATAACTGTTTCGCGTTTTAAAAGTACTTGATAAATCTGTGTGTTGTTTGATGTACGTTCCATTAGCTGAATAATCTCCCATCATCTACATGCAGTGATGGATGGATGGATCCGTGCGTCGATCCCTTCCCTGCAGCAATGCATGTACGTGGGATGGTTAATGTCATTTGCTGCTTTGCACCACTCACAGATTATTATCAATCTCATCAAATATGAAGCACGTGTTCCTCGTTGCCTCAAAGATTAAATCAAGGATTGCACATTGCCGCCATGTACAGATGTACAGTGCTTGGTTTAGTCTGGATGGCTTGATGACTGTAGAGTGCAGTGGGCTAGTCAAAACTAACTTGCCGTTTCAGTCGCCTGCCCAGCAAGAGTTCAAAGAATATTACAGCCCGCTTGTGTGAAACTACTTTATGAAAACATCACAAATCACAAAGACAAGTCAAATATGTATGAAGCACATTTTTCTCATTAATAATAATAATAATAATAATAATAATAATGGCTTCTTATATAGCGCTCATATCCGTCACTCAGTGACGCTCAAGGCGCTTCAACAGTCAATATTTTCCTGCAAGGTATATATGTGGAGCTACTTTTTGAATGTTGAGACCTATTTCTTTACATAGCACCATGTAATGGTTTACAAGGTGCTGTGGCGCAATATGCAGCCGATCAAACCAGGAACACCGGGGCAAACCCCTTCTCTTTTCGATAAGTGCACTGGGTTCTTTACGTGCATTACACAACACACGGGACCAACGGCTTTACGTCCCATCCGAAGGACGAAGCAATAATGGTCAAGTGTCTTGCTTAATAAGGACACAAATGTCACGACCGGGACTCGAACCCACACTCTGCTGAACAGAAACACCAGAGCTTGAGTCCGGTGCTCTTATCCGCTCGGCCACGACACTAATCATTGCCTTTCTTCATTGCCTGAAGTAATAAATCAAGGATTGCACATTGTGGCTGCTGTAGGGTCTTGATTTAGTCGCGATAGCTTGAAGAAGAGAGTGCAGCGGTGTCTGTCAAAACTTGCTGCTTGAGTAGCCTGACTGATGGCAAGTCAAACAACGAAATTACACTAATAAATTACATGAAAATATCATGCAAAAATCTTAAAGATCAGTAATTATTATTGGCTGGCTGACTGGCCTGAGGGATTTATATTCACTACATGTAGCACAAGGCCTGATGAATAGGCCAAGGCAGGACAAGAAAAGGCCCTATACCCTGTATTGACTATGAGCAAGATAAAAAAAACACGCCCACATTGATCAAATTGGGACAAGAGAGTTTGCATCTTTGTGATATTTTCTTAGCATGAAGGCTACAGAGCCTTCCAGAACCATAGATCAAGGCTAAATGGTCGATTTTGAAAAGAGCTACATTTAGGATTGACTTTAATAGTGAATTATTCTTAATTGCTAAGCAAAGTGAGATGTCACAATACAGCTGATGGAAATACTGACGACTCATCTTTACATGTCTTAAGCTGAATCATAGTGCTTTGTGAAATCCAGCCCTGCTCTGTTAGATCCATGTATTTTTGTTCCTATACTTTCAGGGATACTGAAATTAAGCTTACTTAAATTTCCTCCCATCTAACTCTCAAACTGTTGAACTCTGATTATGGTATGTATGCCTGGGCTTGATTTCACAAAGTACTTTGAAGCATCTTAAGATGAGTTGTCAGTTTTATCATAGTGATTTGTATTGTGACACCACACTTTGCTTAACGAAAAAACGAAAAAATAAGATGAAAATACAATGATTGCTATGACAACACTGATGACTGCATACAGCAACTAATTGCATTCGTATCAAACAATCGAAGAAACCAACATCACCACCCCCCCCCCCCCCACCCCCACATCAGTGGCATAGCCAAGATATTTTCACTGGGAGGGGGGGGGGGGGGGTTTCAAAGAGGAAAGTGGACACAGGGGGCATTGCTTTTCAGTGGAGGGGGGAGACATATTTTTTATGGTAGGGGTCGTGCCTAACTTTTTGTTTCTCTTTCCTTTTTTTTAAGGGCATGACATGATGTATCTGGATTGTTTTCATGCTAAGGCACCATGGGGGGGGGGAGCTTCTTGTCTACTCCTTCAGCTGATGGATATCATCAACAGAATCAGAGTCTGTTGTTTCACAGTCCCATGGGCTTTATGTACAATATCAGGAAAGATGTCAGGCTATCTAAATGTTGAGGATGAAGGGTACCCGCTATATGTTTGTACAGACATCTCATTTATCTTGGATGGCAAGAATAACAACATGCAATTTTGCCGATCTGTGTATTTTAAAGACAATTGTTTACTCCCCTACAGTTTACACAACCTAAATGGCTTGCCTTTTTTCACAGATTGTACAATTGAAGCCCTAGCTAGATGCATGAAAGACAGTATTTTCCATTCAAAAGACTAACGTAACTATTGAACAGGATCCTATACAAGCTACTATAAATACCAGACTTTGCTGCTGGTGTGTGTATTATGTATATATGTACACAGCCTATGGGTTCATTATAACAATGCACTCAAGCTTGTTAGTGGTTACTTGCACCATGGAGGAAGGAAGAGATTTCCTCCATGCTTGCACCAAGATGGAACAATAGAGGGAATGTGTTATGGTTTCTGATTAGCCACAGATTTTCTAAGGTTTCGCTGATGAAGTCTTCAACTTTATCTTCTGACATATCAAAAGATGAGGAGGGGAGTGGGGTGGAACGTCAGTGATGTACCTCATGCAATATGACGCCAACGCGCCGCAATCTTAGCGCTGACTAATGAAGAGCAATTCAAAGAAGAGCAATTCGTTTATGTACTTTCTCTCATTCTCGAGAACCCTCTGCTCCTCTCTTCAGACAACTAAACACTCTCACTGTTAATGACATCAATAAACTTCATATCGGGATCTTCATGTATAAACTCACTAATAATCTCCTTCCCACCACATTTTCTTCATACTCTATACTCGTCCGTGAAATACATGATTATTCTACCAGGTCTTGTCGTAATCTCTATATTCCTTTCACTCGCATACTATACTCTAGCAACACTCTTCGTTTCTATGGGCCGCACTTATGGAACTGTATTCATGAAGAAATTAGAAAATCGCCGTCTGTGGGTCGAGTATCATTACAAAAGATTTCTCCTCTCCCATTATGTGGCATAGCTCTCTTCTATTGTCAGCTCTCTTCTATTTTTCAGCCCAGCTCCTATCATCGCCCATTTACTTAGCCATGCTAGTCTAGACATTTTTATTTTATTGCATCCTAGCCTTTTTTGTGTTTGTTTTTTTGGTTTTGCGTCACCTGTTTGTCATGTCTCCACGTTTGTAGTTTGTCTGTCTAGGCTGTCTTCTATACAAGCCTTGGCTTAATCTGACAGCCTCATACTCTCATTTATTTTGGTATACATTGATTAACTCTTTCCCCGATCTTCTGTGCTTATTATTTTGCTTATCTATGCATTATTCTGTACATATGTTATATTTTGAGAAGAGTAGTATGAAATAAATGTTGATTTGAATTGAATTGAATTGATGATGAAACAATGGAAATGCACAGCTATAGTACACAGCATGGATGCACAGGACGGGCTAATGAGCAAACTTATTTTCACCTCTAGCCAAGGGCGCATGACACTATGTGCATAAAGGTCTACATGTAGTTAAAACATGTATTTTACATAATGATATAAATGTAATGTAAACTATTAGTTTTAGATTGAACAAAGACAGATTGACTAGAATGGGATTTGAACCGATTTTAACGACCCCCCCCCGATTAGCAAGCTGGCGCTCTTCCAACTGAACTATCTAACCCTATGTTGGGATAGATGTAGGTCCCATGCGATGTGTAATGCTTGTAAAAGAACCGAGAATACACAATGTGAAAGAGAAAGAGCTTTGCCCCTGTGTTTCTGGCAGTTGCAGCTGAATGTGCCGCAGCACCTTGTAAACCCATATAAGGTGCTACATAAGAAGGATCTCATAATTCATAGACTTAGATAATAATAAGCGCTTTGATCTGACCATACATACTGTATGAAAACTTAATTTGGAAAAATGAAATCAACCAAACTCTGTCTGCGAAACATATGTTGTTGTTTTTCATTGAAGCAAGAATGATAATGAATAATCCCTTTGTATGTTAAAGACACTTGTATGTAGGTCTAATCATGCATGAAATCAACCCGCTACGGCAAAAACCTTGGAAGTGTTTTGACAGAAAATGCACATAAATGCAAATGGAGAGGCTCAGGTGAACACAGCATTATGTGTGTACCTTTTGGGTAGAAACTTGCCCTCCACAATCACCAGGATACCAATGTCTGTTATGGGAACCTGGACAACTTTATAATTGGCTTTTTATTATGACACCCTTACATTGTATTTCCCTTGTGATTGGTTTACATCACGTCCCATGATATGTCGTATTTTTACTAGAAAGCCGTGCAAACGCAACGTGCTAGACTGGTAACTATCAATGTACTATATACCCATAGCAACCAATGCACATGTACTATACCCATAGCAACCAATGTAGACAATGTATTGTTCCCAAACCTAAATGTGAACTTTTTAAAAACAGTTTCAGTTACAGAGCTCCCTCTTTTTCAAATGGTGTTCCTTTAATTACTCGTTCAAACTCTTATTCTTCATCTCGGCGTTTGCTGAAGGAAGGTAAGGCTTGAACTACTTTCATACTATTCATTCAACCTTTTCATTCAACTATTCATTCAACCGCTTACCTGTGTTTTGCCCGGGCTGTTGGCTTGTAAATCATTTATGGTCTGCATTCGGGAGGATTCTTTTCATTTTTATTCTTCTACTTTTTGTGTGGTTTGCGGTTTGGATGGTTTATTTCGTCCATTTGTCCTTTCATGATAGGCCTATTTTGTTGATTTTTAGTTTTTTATTTCCCTTTTTAAGCACCTTCTGCCAAGTCTTGTCACTTTTTGTATTTTATCTTTAATGTATTTTTATATTATGTGAGGGCCCCAAATGATCAGCTGTGCTGGATGGGTCACCCTCGTTAAATATGGTTTTAAATAAATAAATTAATAAATAAATAAAGTACATGTACTATACCCATAGCAACCAATGTACAATACGCATAGCAACCAGTGTGATGTACCCTTCTAACAGTAGCTTCTTGATAACTAGACATCTTGTCACAAGCAGAATTCTCCCTAGGTTTTTTCAAAACTGTGTGGTATTCTGTATCCAAATTTAGCCAAAGTTTGGCCAAAGGATAACTGTCTTATCAAGCATGAAGAACCCCTACAGCAAAAAACTTGTGTTTTGACAGAAAATGTAATTGCACATGGAGTGGCTGACCAAACGCAGCTAAATGGGTAGAGATGTGTGCTATGGTTTGCCCTTCATTAACACTAATGTCTCTAATGGGAACCCGGACCACTTCACATTATAATTGATTTTTAGGAATGGCTGAGTGGTATTCCTTCTGTGGACACCGATTTGAATTGCAACGGAGGCAATTACCCCCTGGTCACTGAATTGTTCCCTTTAAATGTTCCAGTAGAAATTTACAATTCCTCATAGAGGTGCCTTTTACCAACGACAGGCTTCGAAATAACCCGGCGCCTCGGCGCTATTAGCGCTTGGTCCCCAATAAAAAGCCCCTTGACCCTCTATTTCTACAACGCTTCCGGCGCTTAAAAAAAACCTTGGTCCCATTCTTACATGAACAGTTATAAAAATAACTTTACACCCACACGGTTTGACAAGAAAAATTGTTTGACAAGTCTTGATAATTGCTAGATTTAATGTGGCCGCGATCGCGATTGTGATCGTTTATTTCCAGTAAAACACGCATTCATTATTATTAGTCTGGCTCTCTCCTCCATGTTCCATACAATAATAGGAAGGCGAGGAGGGAAACACACAACTCGAATTTCCAGGGGCGGAAGACGCGTGGTGGAGTCTAATTTTAACCTCGTTCCTGTTATATTTCGTGCACAATTTTAACCTCGTACTCATAAACACATCGCTGTCGCCACACAATTTTCCCCATGTGCGTTGTCGACCGATCTTAAATCACGAAGATTTCAGTGCAAAAAAAGTTCTATAAAACCGATCCTCAAATTACGAATCCATGAAAATTGCTGTTGATGAAAACAGTATTATTAAGGGCAGAAATTAGGGAAAAAGATCATCCAAAAACGCAATTTTACAAACTTCACTTCCGTTTTTACACTTCGAAAATTGTGCGCATGTAAAAGAAACTTGCAGGCGACCCAAAACGTTGGTTGATTCGTACATGCTGGTACTTGTGGTAGTTTTCGTGATTTTTGTGGGGGCCGGGCAGTGCAATATTGAATTATAAAATTAGTTTGGGAAAAGCCCCTAGTCCCAGGAGGACAGCCCCTGGGCCGGTCCTTTTTTTGCTCACCCAGGGGCTAAATTTAGCCCTGGTATGTCAGATGTCTATTTCTACTGCAACGAGAAAATGCCTTGGTGCCCTTGCCCATTCAAGAGCGAAGCATCGGGCCTAGAAATAGTACCTAAGACAAAAAGCAACATAAGGCACATCAGTCTCCAAAGTTATTCCAGTTGATTTAACCCGGTCATAACAAAAAAGGTGAGTTGAGGTGATTCATCTTACAAACAATTCCACTTTGACCATTACACAATTTCACATCGTGAAGATTTTCTTCTATAATACCCTTCTTTACAAAGATTCTGCCTTGTGATTGGTTTACAGCACGTCTTATCTTTACTAGAAAGCCGTGCAAATGCAGCGTGCTAGACTCGTAGCAATCAATGATACCCAGCCATAGCAACCAAAGTACAATTCCCCATAGCAACCAGTGTGCAGTACCCTTTGCAACGACAGCTTCTTGGTACCTAGATGTCTTGTCACAACATCAGCGTTCTCCCCATGTTTTGATTAAAACTATGGGTCATTCTGGACCCACATTTTTGGAAGTTTGGCCAAAGGATGCTGAATTGAAACAAGGTCTTCTGAATGTTTTCTACTTGGCGTTAAAATCTCGGTTTTATAAGCCCTAATAGTAACATGCAACCTGGAGCATTCTAAATAATTTTATCTTGATGGTTTTGGGGAATTACATGTAGAACGATTCCGCAATCAACACCATGGGAATCAAAGTTTTAACCATAGTCACTCAAGCAGTCAATGCGTGTATACTATCTAATTGAACCGACGAGATCCATTTCTGAACTGAACCGACGAGATCCATTCCTGGACTGACCCTCACTTCCACAGTGCGTCACGCTTGTAAAGTCCGAGTTCAATTATCCTTCAAGTAGTGTACACAACTGGAAGAACATCGAAATTAAACCACGCTGTAGACTTTGTGTATGATCAAAATTTCTGCAGGCACGTTTTAAATCAGTAGACCATGTTAAGTCTCGCAACGATAAGCTTCTGAGCACCTCGGAGCCATCAGTTATGGGAGACTAACTTGGGTGCAATTCTGTGCTATTTGTTTTTATTTTGTCACATCACCTTTTTCAACCCCCAAAACCATATTGGTTGAATGATCACATTTGAAAACTACCGGATGTAATAAATAAAAATTAAAATGAAAATGAAAAATAAGTCTTGAAACTTATGAGAAAAATTTAAATTTATGCCGACTGTGTTATGCAAACCATGTCAACTGCACTAACAAACCGAAGTTAGGTAATAATCAAATATTAAATAATCGGGATATTATACACTGTAAGTGCTTGGTTAATTAGCACAAAAACAGACCTTGTGTCCCATGGATTTTACGTGGCGTTGCATGGAGTTACAGGGACAATAACGTCCTAGTTTCACCCAGTTTGGTACCGTACTATGTGTACTACTAAATATAGCAGCTTGCTCAAGTTGGGATGTGTGGACGTCAAGGATAATAATAATAATAATTAAAACTTGTAAAGCGCCATCTATCTAAGACTAAACTTATTCCGAGGCGCATAAAAACCAAACAAAAACAAAAAACAGAGAGAGTAACCAAAAAGATTACAAATTACGTAGCTTAGAAAGAAATAAGAGCACATTGAATAAAACAGATTTACATAAATGTGTCGGCAAAAACAAGTGGAAAAAATAACAAACAGATAGTCAATCATAATAAATATTGAACAGGTGAGTTTTTAGCAATGTTTTGAAAATGTCCAGAGACTTTGTAGCTCGGATTATGTAAAGGAAGAGAGTTCCAGAGAGTGGGTGCAGATACAGAAAAAGCGCGAACGCCGTTGGAAGTGGTTGTATTAGGGACAGTTAAAAGAAGTTGGTTTGTAGAGCGAAGATTGCGAGTTGGCGTATATGGTGAGAGAATTTCTTTGAGATAGGGAGGAGCCCTATCATTCATAGCTTTCCAGGCAAGCAAAATGATTTTGAATTTAATTCTTTGACAGACTGGGAGCCAGTGAAGCTGTTTCAACACAGGATCACCAGGGAATGATTTCATCTGGCAATTTTGCGTAGCAACAAAATCCAGACTGAACTTATTTTGTGCACACTGAATGTCAATATTGAGTAGCAAGATGTGATCTTTGAGTAGCAACCAAGACATTTTATGTAGCTCTGCTACATGCATACAAGGAAAATCGTTCGCTGATCACCTTTTTATTGCATGCTCTTTATGATCAAACGTGGGGGGGGGGGAATGCTTTTCCAAGATTGGCGAAATTTTTAGCAATTTACAAAATCTAAATTTAGCTGTGATTTTATTCAAACCACCACATTTATTAAATAGGTGAAATTTATTTTAAAAATTACAAAACAAGCTCTATCCAAAAACAACTGGTACAATGCCTGCTAATTCAAGGTGCCCAGAAATCCAGTCAACTTTACAAACAGTACAAGTTTGTAAGTTGAATAATGATGCTTGTTTTTAGCTTAAGACATGATAATATCTTTCACAAGTTCATATCTATGTGGGGTTTTTTGGGGGATAAATTTATGTACTGAAATGGTAATTTTTTAACGTATTGTTATTTTTATGTATTCTTATCTTTATGATGTAAAGGTTGAAAAGAATTTGCTGTTTGGGGATAATAAAAAGAATTGAATAGAATTGAATTGAAAATTTGATGGTTCAAATGAATAAAACCTCAAATTATGTGCGTGTTACACAAACTGTCTTTTAAACACTGCTGTACTAAACTAACCTGTTGCCCAGTCTGAGCCCCCGTCTTATTCAACCAGCTCTCCAGTTTCAACCCAGACACATTGGGTTCCTGAACCTGGATCAGCTGGGCTGTGGTCGGCGCTAGAACAATCCGTCGGCGTTCTTTCCCGTTCCTCGGTCTATCCATGTTAGAACCAAAAAGCTTTCCCATACTATCCAAAGGAAAAGTTACTGCAATACCCACAACAATATTTAAAAAGTCAAGTCCATAAATCCCAACCGAGTGCAATCAGGTATACTCAACAATTTATGACAGCATGTGATGGTTTATGTTTAGTGCTTTAGAAGCTTCACCATGTGATATGACAATCCACACAGAATTTTGCCAGGAGAGATCTTCAACTGATCATGAATCCTGGGTGCACGCACATAGAGCATTCAGAACACAACTGCTATTGTTTGGTATATCCTATGGGGAAACAAACTTGGCTGTTCGATGTCTAGGGATCTCGCTTGCACAATACCCAGTACTAATAAGGCATGACAGTCCAGCGAAGACTCCCAAGTCAATCTCCAGTTGCCAACACTTCTTGACTTGAAACTTCAAATGCAAACAAAGAATAAGGTGCAGCTGAATTTTGATCTCAAATTTCACTCACGAGGCCAACAGAGCTGCACACCAGGAACTAATTGCAGAACAAACCCTGAAGTTCCCTTTCTGTGGTGAAATATCAAAACACTCCTCAGACGTATCCAACGTATCCAACTGACAACAAACTCTCTTTGAAAATCAGCGAGGATGTCTCCAAAAAAAAGTCTGAAGACACAAGGCAGAGAACTTGTCGATAGAATCCTTCAAAGCCAAATCACTCTACATGTAAGATGACTTAGAACGTCTCTGCTTTGATCAGGCTCCCACCTACTTCTTTCCCCCTTCCTGGTCTTGGCGTGTGCCGATGGCCTAATGATGGCACAGCCTCCCTACCCGGCAACAACCACTCCCATCTCCCGCCCAACATACTTCCTTTGTGTAAACTTGTAAAAACCATGGGAGAATTTGCATGAGAATTTGCAATAAGTAGTCCCATCTCCAGGGAAACACATTGGTGTACAGCTCATAAAGTATGCAAACTGTAAACTCCAGGGACATCGTAAATTAATAAATACGGTCTTGTACAAACTGGGACTCTTGGTTGATTCACTTAAGCTCTAAGCTTCCCTAATCTGAACAGTGTGAAAAGACTTGATTTTCCTAAACGAAGCTCTCATTAATAAGTCAGTGTTTTGGAGCAACTTTTCTGCGTGATCTCGATTTACTTCTCACTGAAGGACAGTGGTTGACCAATACGCTGTCCAGAAAGGCATGTCATAAATTAGTAAAATGTCTGGACTATTTGCAATGTCCCTCAGCCAGAGTTTGTATTGGTACAGTATCACAAAACCAACAATGACTACTTTGTGTGAATAATTAAAATGCAAGAATTCTATACTTGGCAAAGTTTGAATGACAAATTAGCACTGTCTATGGGAGCAGTGGGAACTAGTTGGTACACATCATTAATTACTAATTAGAATCATGGGACTACGAGAGACTTCCACAGCACACAGCGCGGTGTGTACGCACAATCATACAGACAGGGCCCCATTTCATAAAGCTGTTTAGCAGAAAATACTGCTTGGAAAATTTGTTTGCTAATAGCAAAAAATGAGTGGGGCACCAGTTGGAACAATGTTAACTTCATCAAATGTTGGCAGGTGTTCTGTTTCTGCTAAGCAACTTTTTGTGCTTAGTAAGTTTTTGTGCTTACAGGCTTTATGAAATTGGGCCCCGGGGGGGGGGGGGGGGGGGGGGGAACGTATGCAGTTCAAATCCGCTATAGTAAATTTTTCTTTGTTCAACCCAAAATTATCACAAATTTACTGAGTAAGTTTTTCTTGCACAAAAAAAAACTTGGCACAAATGGGTTACCCACCAACTCAAATGCTGGTTAGCTCAGATGGGTTGTGGGTTCAATTCTGGCACTCCGGCCCATTTTACAAGTTCTTTACCCAATTATGTTTATTCATCTGTGGTGTAGGTTTACAATGTGCAGCTTAATTCGTTCATCCTGTTTTACAGGACCAACATGTAGTAGTTTACAATTGAGATTTAGTCACAATAAAAATGTTAAGTCTACATGTATAGGATATAGAGCTTGGTTTTCAAAATGTTATGCATGAGTGGATGGAACTCAACATGTACAGTGACATGCACAAATGTGAATACTGTGCACTCACAGGATTCCCAGAAAATTCACTAAATGAACTTCAGTTTGCATACTGTATGATGTGGTCCCCTTAACCCTTTCCTGACCGAATTGTTTGGACATAAAC